>ML677379.1:9479411-9536170 GCA_007922305.1 Dermatemys mawii | reverse complement strand
TGAGGAGCAGTTATGCTGACCCAACCCCCACCATAGACAGCGCTATGTTGGCGGAAGAGCTTCTCCTGTCGACACAGGCACCACTTCTTGCAGAGATGGATTAACTACACCAAGTCAGCGTAGAAGTGTTTTTACCCAAGCACTATAGTGGTGCTGTTGAGCCTATGCAGTGTTTTACATGTAGACCTGTAGGCTTTGCAGTTTCTCATGGAGCGCAAGTTCCACCGTGCTCTTTGAGGCTTCATAATTGGACACAGTACTCAGATGAGTTTGTAATTCTTTGTATGACCTAACGTCTATCTTTTCGTTACTGTACTTCAAACATCCATGCAATGTTTTCTGTAGCAGCTGCCATGCACTAGGTAGACTTCTTGATTGCATTCTGTTGAAGGTCTCATTTTTCTTGCAGCATACTAACACACAGATTCTGATGTTTCATGAACAATTAAGTGTCCTTTTACACTTTTAAAGTGTAAATTGTAACCTATTTTAATATCCTGTATGCTAGTCTTCTGGGCTGATTACATAAAACAAAGGCATTCTTCATTATTAAGACAATTTGAAGACTGATGATGGGTAATTTTTTTTTCAAATGTGATTAGTGATAGAACTGTTTTATTGAGTTACAACAGCTTTGAAATGGGACCATGTGACCTGTGGTGTCTTCCACGTTCCTGATTATATCAAGTAATTTCAGGGCTTGCTGATCAGCTGGTTATTCACTTCATGCACATCTCAGAAGAAAGTTAAACAATGTGGAGCCTTACATTTTGTGTGTTCCCACTGTTGTACTCATGGAGATTGGATCTGTTGGTTCAGGGTTCACTTCTGCTGCCCCTTTTATCTTCCCCCGACACGTTCCAGGTTTCATCATGATGACTTCCCTCCAATCTGTCAGAAGGTGGATTGTGAGTTTCCTTTAGAACCAGCCAATCAATGTGGCTGTAAAAGATAATCTGCAAATGAAAATCTTAAGGTTCACCTATTCAGCACATCCATAATAAAATACTTTTTGGATCCCCCTGATTTTAGTTGGTTCCAACTTAACTATAATGGCCCATCATCCAGTCACACTTGCCATGAAGCTCTACCATAGCCTGAAGCAAGCTCATTGGGCCTTGAGTAATTCTGTTTATCTTGTCTGGCTTCTCAGTTTCTATACCCTCAAAGGGAATACAGTTATTTAAAAAACTGAAAAATAATTAAATGGACTTAACTAGGCTTCTCAGAGCTCTGCTGGAGTTTCATGGTAGCTGTGAAATCTGTACATGGTGTATTCTAGGTTGTCACTCTGGGCTTGATTTTGGTAGACCTGGAGGAGAGATGTTAGCTTTTAGAGTTGTGCAAGGTGCTTCTGAAGAACCATTTATCCTGGCTGGAGGGAATGTTCAGAGCATAGTGCAGAAAGAGGTGGGATTTTGAAATATTTGTCATTCACCTTTAAATCATACAGATAAATGGTAGCTGAGTTTAAATGCTCCTCAAGTGCCTTACTCTTTTTGCTTTCTTTAGGTATACATTATTCAGGTCAGTGTTGGAAGTCATCAGTGGACAGTCAAACATCGTTACAGTGACTTCCATGACTTGCATGAAAAGGTAAAGATCCAGAAGACTGTGGTCTAAGCTCTTGCAAAATAAACTTGCCTAATCCTGCTCCATGGCACAAGCTTACTGACATAGTTTATATTTTTTAAAAAAAGGAAGGGATATTTGGCCTTTGGGATGTAATGTTAATGAAAGAGAGCAGACTAACTGATTTACAAAATGAAGTCCTCACTGCAGAAGCAGTACAGTCCGCCTCTTCTATATTCCCTTGGATGGACCATACTGGCCAATAAGAACGTAGTTCAACTATTAGGAGAGGCCCTGGCCATTTTGCTTGCCAGAATGAAGAATGTTTTCATTGCTTCCCGGATGAAGCCAAAAAACTCCCCCTAAACCCAACCACAGCTGTCTAGTAGCAGAGGAAAAAAAAATCCAAACAAACCTGCTCAATTAGTGCAGAGCAAAAACAAATAAACGAAAGCATAATGTTACCCCCTGGAAGTTAGCATCTGCCTATCACGAAACCCTAGAACCAACCCTGCAGACTCTAATCCTTGCACTCTTTGAGAGTGCCATATGTGATCTGTTCACCAGAAGATGGTTTCAGACCAAAGACTTGCTTTGTATGGGTTACTAATGAGCAGCCATTGGATAGTAATTTCTAATACCTACCAACCTATACTGATTTAAACAGCAATATCAAAATACGGAATTCAAGGTCCAGACTCCAGAGAAACATTTTTTACCCCGCAGTAATGATAGGTAAATAAAAAGATTTTGCGGTCCATTCAAAAGCATCTGGCAGTCTGGACTTGGCCCTTGGTCTGCCAATTGACTATCCCGGATCTTGTGGAACAATGCTGGTGGTTGTACTTAATGTTTTTGGAGAGGCTGGGGAAGATTGAGGTTCAAAGGTTTGCAGACACTGAGTGCCAAAATAAAGATTTCTTATGTTTAAACTTACTGTTCTTATTTTCATGTTTTAATATTCTCGTCTCCCATCAAGAAAACCTGTCTAAAATTTATAGAAATTGAGATAAGAAGCCAAACCTTTTGAAGTAACTGCAGTTTCAGAGAAATGTTACAGGAAAAAAGAAAACATTCTCTTAATATCTTAAGTTGTCAATATTGCATCCTTCTTGCAAGATCAAAAACTACTTCAGGTAATAACTTACAATATTGCTGTTCCTACAGCTTGTTTCAGAAAAGAAGATAGATAAAAACCTGCTGCCTCCCAAGAAGATTATTGGGAAAAATTCCAAAAGTCTGGTGGAGAAAAGAGAGAAGGAGTTAGAAGTTTACCTGCAAACACTTCTGGTCAAGTTCCCCATTGCTGCCCCCAAATTGTTGTCACACTTCTTACACTTTCATTTATATGTAAGTTGCATCCTAGCTATCTAGATATTTATAAAGTGCCCTCTCACTGTGGTATCTTGCCCATTTGAGTCAATGAGCAGAGCAGGAGTCAAGTGAAAGTTTAGACCCTCATTTTGAGTAGCTTGGGCTTCTTTTGACTTGATTAGACAAAATAGCTTTAAAATCACTCCCATTTCAGGATTTGGGCAACATAAAAAATTAGGACATAGAATGAGCTTTTCCAATGAAATCTTTGATGCTGTCTCTACTGCCATTGAAACCATGCTAGCAAATAGTGTGGACAGGGCCCTTGACATGAAAAGTATGTTGGAGGGATACTCTGGTGTTCTGAATGAATCTGCAGTTGTGTTAATTATTAGTCTGAAATCAATATTGTTAGGTCTCAAAAGGAACATTATGTAATTGAACCCAACTCCTGCGTAATGGTTAGTGGTTAGAATGATGGTTCATATTAAGACAGCTTCCAGTAGGCCAAATGAAGAAAAATGGTGTCTCTCCAGGAAAACACACTGATGGAGTGGCCTCTAGAGAAATCTCTCTCCACAGCAGATAGAATATTGTAGCAGAGAATATTTGAAGTAAGAAGCAATAACTTCTTTTTGTGGTTCACAGATTGAAAATGGTTCATTCATCTCTTGTGATTGGATTTCTCCTTTTTGTAGCATGCTGTTGTGTTGTAAGGATAAGCAGACATTACAAAGAGAAATATGCATTGGAGTTTGAGCGGTAGTCATTTTCACCTCTTGGACCAGAAGCTGTGTACCACTTAAGACTAAATTAAGAATTGCCTCTACCCTTGCAAATTCCAGGACTTAGCTGTTCTAAGAAACTCTCATTAATGGTGTCTAGAAATTTTATTTCTTCATCTCTTCCTAAGGTGTTATATACCCAGTCAGTATGGGGATAATTGAAATCACCTGTTAGTGGGTTTTCTATTTTTGTAATCCCTCTAATATCCCTGAGCATTTTACCGTCACCATCACCATTCTTGTCAGACGGTTGGTAGTATATTCCTGCTGCTAAGCTCTTATTACTCAAGCATAGAAAAGTTGTATCCATAGAGAAACTTGTTGCACAGTCCTGTACTTTACTTTTGACACCTGAATTGTTTCCTCTGCTAAACTTACCAAATCTTGTAGCAAAGAAAAGAGGATGGGTGCTCTCTGGAAGTGTAGCTGAAAACCGATCCTGTGAACAGAAGTCTGCTGTGGACTAAACAAATAGAAATATGGTTAGAGCAGTGCTAGAGACAGAGATTTCAGTTTCCCCACCTCCCAGATCTGCCATAGGAAGAGCGACTCCTTACCCACAAGCTGATTGCTATGTGGCCTTGGGCAAAGTCATTTAACTTGTTCATATCTTACAGATGGAAAAATTTACTTTCCTACATTACCAGTGAGGTGGTGAGGATTAACTGGTGTTTGTACAGTTCTGTCAAGTGCATATGTGCTAAGAATTACTGTTGTAATTTGTTCATTTAAAACAGGAGCAAGAACAATTCTTTACCACTAAATTGTTTTTTAGAATGCAGTTTTTGTAGCTTTTCATCCTAAGTTTATCTGATTTGAACATTTTAGGCTGATCCATACTCAGTGCAGTTTCAGTTCAGTTTATATTTTAGGTGCATATTTTCTAAAATACTTGCTTCAATAAATGAGCAAAGTAGTGTGTAGCTGATGGACTCTTTGTGTCTTTATCCCCTTGTTATGAAGCATTAGAGCTGTCTGGAGAAAGTAAACTTCTGGATGAATACTGAATTAAGAATCATTTGATTTCTGTTGCTTCCTTCGTTATAAATGAGATTAATATTTCAAGGTTAAGATTAACTATTTCATGAAGATTTACTTCTGATAATGTTTTTTGTGGGGCTTTCTTTATGTCTAACAAATTCAATACACAATGTTGCATTATGTGCAAAACAGCCTCTGAATTTCCATAGGACCATTGCTCATTGTGTGTGCAAAATATTTCGTTCCCCGTCTTGGTGCCTTTCATTCCCCTCCTTTATGGACTTGGAGAGGCAGAAATGTTGACATCTCTCTCATGAAATTTTTTTGCCCCCATCCTCTCTTCCAAAGTTGTCTACACATCTACCTATTGACTCCTGGGGCTGCATTAATGGTGATGCCAGAGCAGGAGCGGGTGGCACAGCACTTATGCTGTCAAAAAGCAAACATGTTGAAGAAAAGTCTAGAGGAATGAATTTAATTGCCTTTTCTATAGTTATCCTTTTCTTCACACCTGTGCAAGCCAAAGACAATATCTTTTCCATGTTAGCAGCATGCAGTCTCAGACTGACACTTGAATGTTTGATAAATGAATAGCTTATTCCCAGACCTCTTTTCAAAATAGTTGTCTTGCCATTTCTCAGCAATGAGTGGTTACTAGAACTCGTTTAAGGAATTAGCTTATTTTCAAATAATGCTAATATTCTTGGTAATATTTACTCTATCATCTGTTGCATATAAAAGAGTAAAGACTTCTAGTTAAGAATGGGCCTATTTAACTGTAGTCTGATGCTCTTTCTTTATATAACTGAAAACTATTTTAATTTTTAAAATTATTGCAGGTTATTTCCTTAGTGACTTTAGTATTATAAAAAATTCTAAGATATAATTATGGTCTCAATACTTCATTTTTAAAGCTATTTCTGAAGATATGGCAGGAAGAGGAAATTTCTGATAAACATTTGAAGAATGGAAAACATTTAAATTCATTGGTTACAGTGGTTTGTTCTTTGCAGGAAATCAATGGAATCACAGCTGCGTTGGCTGAAGAGCTCTTTCACAGAGGTATTGTAGTTAATTGCCTAGAATTTAGCAGAGAACAATAGTGTATATTTAGTATGCAAATTTTCTTAAAATTGTATTGTATATGAATATACATGGAGATGTGTCTCTAGCCATCCAGATATAGATTTCCCTTTTGAATGTTGTGGTTCATGTTTTCTTTGGTGCTTTTTTGCTCTCCTTCCCTCTGTCTCTTGCTATCAACTCTTCCCTACAGGGGGCTGACAATCCGATGCTATTTATTCCTACTGGGTGCTCCAAATGAATAGATATATTTTGGTTTGTGCAATACTGGGCCATTGTCAGTGCTGGCTTGTAAAGATGCACTCAACAGCGATGTGGAAATGCAGCAAATATACACTGCCATGAGTCTGCTCTCCCTGGCTCTTGGATTGGATTTACTGAAACTTCTCCCAAACTCAGAACTCTTATCTGATGAGCCCAGGGTGCCCTTGCCAGGAAACTTTCATCAAACATCTTGACATGGCATACTATTCCAACACTTCCTCTTGCAGTTTACACATAAATATTATTTTAGCATGAGCTGAATTAAAACTTAATTTGTTCACTGTACATAAATTTGGCTATTTTGCACTTCTAACTTAATAGTTTAGTTAGACAATTATAGTGTTGTGAGTGAATCCTAGTCAGCTTGTTAAAAGGCATTCTTTCCTGAGACTTGGAGGTCGAATGCCTTTTCCATTAGTGTTGTGTGTTACCTTATGGTCTTGCTGCTGATAGCTGGTCAGTATTGCAGCAGTAGGGAACTTATTAAACTGTAAAACCATTTCAAAAGGAGTATTCAGAAAATTGTGGAACTCTTTAAAATAATACAGTGGGACCCCGCAATACCGTGACGATTGGGATCCAAAAAAACCCAATCGCGATAATGGCGGGGTCGTAGAATTGTGGGGTTCTGCTGCATCAAAGCAGCGGCCGCCGCCGACATTGGGAGCCAGCCGCGCACTGCGCTATAAGCGGATTCGCGCTATAGCGGGACGCAGTATTCCAGGGTCCCACTGTAGTTACAGGACAAAATTCTGTTCTGACGTGCAGTATGTGCAACCTCATTAGCATCAACGGATTTGCTCTAGGTTTACACTGATGTGCCAGTTGCAAAGCAGGAACTGGCATTAGTTTGTAATTTCAGCATTTAAAATGAAATTTCCAAAGTCCTCTGAAGCTGGTCTGCCTCTGTTCCCATTGAGGCAGGGTGGGGGTAAGAATCATTAATGGAGTGCTTTTGGAAATCTCATCCATAATTTATAAAGTTTATTATGAAAACTGATGCCTGTCCTGTCCCTAATGTCTAATTGCTGTCTGAGTGAGAGGAGAAATGCCAACAATTCCAGCTCAATGTATTTGTAGTTCAATGGCTATAGTCAGGATAGAATTTTCAGGTGTCCCTGGGGGCTGACAGTCTGATGCTATTTCTTACTGTTTGAAAACCAGTCCAAAATAAGATTACTGGAGTGAGAAGGGATTGAAGAAATGTTGATGGAAAATCAGGATAAGCAGGGATGCATGTTGTATTTCAGATAGTGGGAGTTTGTTCTGACATTGTGGAAAGGGTAGGAGCCTTAGACCTATCAGTATAGTTATTATAAACATTTTTTGTAATTCCCCATTGTATACAGCAAATGCTGTGAATTTGGTAAATATTTTTATTAAAAGGAACAGCTGTTCTGCAAATGGAATGATTAGTGTTAATTGTTAGGGAATTTATCTAAGGATAGCTTGGAGAAAAAGTGATCTTTTACATTAGGTAAATGGACTTCAGTATGTCTGATCCTGGTATATTAAAGGTAATGGAAGTGTTAGGAGGTTTAGGCCTATTGTGGCTGAAGGGCTATTTTAAACATTTAGATTTTCTAATGCAAGAAGTCCATAGTTTACTGTTCTTCATATACTTGTTTCAAATGACAAAAAATGTGGATGTTGCTTCAGAACTTCAGTCAGAGCTAGAGTGTAAAGGGCAACCAGTTAAATCTCCAGCATGAAGTGCCCACCACCACCACCGTAAATTCTCCTCTCTTGCCCCTTCCCCACAGCAGTGGTGGGCATCAGCTGTTTCTCCCTTTGGATGAAATCTTAGAATGTTACTCCATGTTTAACATCACTGTACTCTTGTTTTTCAGGAGAACAATTATTAATGGCTGGACAAGTCTTCAGTCTCAGACCATTGCAGTTGTACGCTATCACTCAACAATTGCGGCAGGGGAAACCTACTTGCGCTAATGGAGATGCCAAAACTGATCTCGGTCATATTCTGGATTTCACATGTAGACTCAAATATTTAAAGGTAGAATGTATTGATGTAAATAATGTAGACATTGTTTCCTGCAGATTACATTAGAAATTAATGGTGTGCTGTCAGCGTCACTTAATCCTTTGAAAGCATGGAAACACCAATATTAAGGCTGATTAGGTGGCCCAGAATCTTCACTTGATTGTGCCTAGAAGCAGCAACTCATAGCAGTTGGTATTTTCCTGAATGATATGGCCTCCCCAGAGCCCCACGTAGGAGCTTTGTACATAGGCATACAGCCATGTAATCTTCCTGAGCATTGATTAGCCTTTGGGAATGCACAAAACTCAGTGCTACTGTCCGTCTTATGTAGAATTTATAAAAATTCTGGCCCCCACAACATTCTTACTTCATTGTTTTATATCTGGAATTGTAAATAGTAACTGTTCCATAGTTGAGTGTTGCAACTGAATTTCCATTAAAGATCAATTTTAGCCCCTTGTAATCTTAACAATGAAAGCTCATATGGCAACCTCAGAATTGGTAGATTCAGTCCGGAGCCATGGCAGATTTTTCTTCTGCCAGATTTAAAGTGAATTGGAAAGATTTTCCTCAGTTCTGATGTACGAAAATTAGAGAGATCATCAGAATTAAAAAGCCAGATTTTTTTTAACTCTTTATAGCAAAAAGAGAACAGCTTCCCTGCCTTATCTGACTTCTGATTTAAATCTATCCAGTTGAACTTACGGCTTCTGAAGTCCAGCTGTAAATATGACCTTTCAAGAATACTTAAAAGTTAAAGCACTTATGCTATGTTCTTGCACCTTTAATTAAATCTGAATCAATTTTTTTATTTGAGATTTAGAATAGTTACGGTGTCAAGGAGCAGTGGGGGAGTCCAGTTACATAATAGGCAAAATGAACAGCTGGGGAGAATATGGAAACTTCATCAGAAGCTTTAGTGCTCTGTGGAAGCAAAGATGCACCTGCAGTTCTATTTTTATGGAGCTTTCCATTCCCCAACCTTGCAGCTCCAATGCTACAGAATTTACACAGTCTTAGAGAAATAATCTTGTGTTCTTTGGCCCTGTAAATGGTGTTTTCTGACCCTGTAAGCTCTGATTGCTTGTGCATAAACCATGTCAGTTCCTTCAGAACTTGCAAACCCCAGATAATGTCCTGCAGACTTCTCAAATTCAGATGTTCATGGCAGGTGTTTCTGAACCTTCTGTGTTGGTACTAATATTAATGGAAGACAAGCAAATAAAACCAATTTGGAGTTTCTGGATTTGCATTTCAGTTTGAGTATTCTGTTAGATTTCTGCAATTTTTTCTAAGTTCTCAACTTGGAAATGCCATGTCCTTCTTGAAACTCTGGGATGGAAATATGCGTAGTTTTTGGATTTCATTTCAAGAAGAAAGGTTATTTTTAGTGAAGGGGGGATTAGGGTGTCAGTTAATTTAGAATGGAAAACTAGTTACCATCTTTTAACTATGAAGTCTTTGCCACAACTCCATGTGCTACAATGTATAAGCACAAGGTGGCAGCCTTAGGCCAGGTCTGCACTATAAATTTACATAAACCCTTGAGCAACACAGTTCCCCCAAATAGACAGCGCTATGTTGATGGGAGGGCTTCTCCTGTCGCCATAGCTACTGCCTTTCGCAGAGGTGGAATACCTGTGCTGACAAGAGAAGCTCTCCTGTCGGCATAGTGGCATCTTCGCTGAAGCATTGCAGTGTTTTAAGTGTAGGCCTGCCTTTAAGTTCAGCTCCTTGCTTTCTGTATGTTTGGCTTTTGCCTTTAATTTTTTTTCCTTCTTTTTTTTTAAATGCTACTTTGTGTTCAAGTATCATTAACGGTGGAATCCTTAACCTTCTAAAATGACAGCCAAAGATGTTGATCAGTTATTGTATTTCTATGGTTCAATCCCTGTAATTTACCAGAGACACTGCAACAGATGTGTGTTGATTGGTGTTGTGTATTAATTCTATCTTTAATCTTGACTGCTAGGTAACTGGCACAGAGGGACCTTTTGGAACCAGCAACATTCAGGAGAATCTCCTGCCTTTTGATTTGTCAATATTTAAATCTCTTCATCAGATAGAGGTATGGTTGAGTTACTGTTTACTCAGTAACTTTCTAATGGCTATTCAAAAGCAGAGTCTAGCAATACCAATATTGCAGTGTATCGCTCAGTATTGATGAGTTATCATTTACTTTGGCTTGACACTAGAAGTAATTACAGTGTTTTATATTTATTGTTAATAAGTGAGAGAAATACCACTTCCTCTAGTCTGGAAAAAATGGGTGCCGGACTAGATATTTAGAACAGCTGATTTTGTACTTCCCCCAAAGAGCAAGATTCCTAATTGAATTACAGTAGAACTTCATTTTAGATATAAACATCAAAAACAAACTAGTGGTGATATCCCTGCTTCTTAGAAGAGATCTAATAACAAAAAGTTTTAGCAAGGTCTCATTACTAAAATATCTTTACTTGCTGAAATGCCAAATATTTACAAAAATACCATGAAATAAAATGTTTTCCCACAGTGTGCCTATGGTGCAGTACTTTTGTTTGTTAGCTTACTTATTAACTGGCAAAATTTATTTATTTACAATTGGTCTGACATTCATCAGTGGAATTTAGCAAGTTTCTAATAGAACTTCAGTCATTCATTTATGTATTACGTCGTAGCTTGCTTACCAGACTAAACACTTGCGTATTAAAGAGACTTGCCAATGGCTGTACCTTGTTATGAGCTGTAAAGCAATAGTAAACTTCCATTTTGGGAGTACAGTAAATGTTAAAAATGAGAGAGACTGGTGTTCTAATGGCAAATGCATCAAAGAAGGCATTGAATCAGCTAGAAGAACTCCACTCAGTCAATATAGATTCATAGATTTCAAGGCCAGAAGGGATCACTGTGATCATATAGTCTGACTTCCTGTATGGCACAGCCCATAGAACTCACCCACAATAATTCCTAGAACCTGTCTTTTAGAACAACAGCCGATCTTGATTTAAAAATTGTCAGTGATGGAGAATCCATAACAATCCTGTGTAAATTATTCTAGTGGTTGATCTCACCGTTAACAATTTACACCTTATTTGCATTCTGAATTCATCTAGCTTCATTAAAGAGCCCATTATAAAATGTTTGTTTTGCATATAGGTACTTATAAACTGTAATCAAGTCATCCCTTAACCTTCTTTGTTAAACTTAGATTGAGTTCCTTGAGTTTGTCACTGTAAGGTTGGTTTTGTAATCCTTGAACCATTCTTGTGGCTCTTTTCTGAACCCTCTCCAATTTAACAACATCCTTCCTGAATTGTGGGTACCAAAACTGGACACACTATTCCAACAGCAGTCACAGGAGTCCCAAATACAGAGGTAAAATAATCTCTCTACTCCTTGATATTCCCCTGTTTATGCATCGCAGGGTCACATTAGCTCTTTTGGCCACACCATTATACTGGAAGGTCTTGTTCAGCTGATTATCCACAACACCTCCCAAATCTTTTTTAGAGCCATTGCTTCCTAGGATAGTATGGCCTATGTTCTTTGTTCTCAAATGTATCCATTTACATTTAGCTGTATTAAAACACACACTGTTTGCTGGTACCCAGTTTCAGAGCAGTTTGTATCAGTTGATAAGCAGTGATTGGTCCTCTTCATTATTTGCTGCTCCATCACTTCATTAGTGATGATTTTTTCTTCTTCCTGGTTATTAATAAAAACGTTGAACAGCATAGGGCCAAGAACTGATCCTTGCAGGACCCTACTGGAAACATACCCCTCGATGAGTCTTCATTTACAGTTACATTTTGATAGCTATCAGTTAGTCAGCTGGTAATCCATTTACTGTGTGCCATGTTCATTTTACAGAGACAAGATGGGGGGAGTAAGAGAAGAGCTCTGTGTAAGCTTGAAAGTTTGTTTCTTTCACCAACAGAAGTTGATCCGATAAAAGATGCTATATGACCCATGTCAGGGATTCAGATGTGGGGACCCGCATGAAAAAAAAATCAAAAACCCAAGCTTATTTTACCAGCTTAGGTTAAAACTTTTCCAAGACACAAGTTTCTCCTGTGTCTGGAACAGTATGCTGCCACCACCAGGCGCACCCCAAGAACTAGGGGTAGGGCCACTTGGAGCCCCCTCTCTTTCCAAAAATCCCCCCAAGCCTATACCTCCCTCCCTGGGAAAGGCTTGAGGAAAACCCCCTCACCAATTCTGCTAGGTGAGCCTGATCCAAAAGCCTAGATCAATGGAAAACAAAGCAGTCAGATTCTTAGAAGAAGAATATTAATTAAAGGAAAAAAGAAGAAACAAAATCTTTATAGGAATCAGTGGAAAAACACTTTGCAATCGCAAAAAGAATCAAAGGAAACCCCACACAACAGAGGAATTCCTCCCCGCTCCCCTGAGTTCAAAGTACAGAGAAAACACAGGATATTTCCCAAAAACCTGAGAAATTCACAAGTGAAAAAAGCAAATATAAACTGCAGCCTTGCCTGGCTAAATTACTTATTTTGCTTGTGAAAAAGAATACAGATTAGATGGAGAGAAGAAAACTGCCTGATTCCCCTGAAAGCCCAGAGCGAGTGAGACACAACAGACAAAGTACTTTCCCTCCCCCCAGGTTTGAAAGCATCTTTGGTCCCCATTGGTTCTTTTGGTCAGGTGCCAACCAGGTTTATTTTAGCTTTTTAACCCCTTACAGGTAAGCAGAAATTCTAGGCTACTTTATGCTTATGACAACCCATCTTGTGTCTCTTTGTATCCTGGGACCAACATGGCTACAACAACACTATAGACAACAGTGCTAATTTTCTATCATTCATATTTCTTAATCAAAATGTCATGTAGTATCAAGTCAAATGCCTCATAGAAGTCTGAGTATATTACATCAACACTATTACCTTTAGCAACCAAACTTGTAATCACATTAAAAAAAATAAAGATAGTTTGTCAGGATCTCTTTTGTATAAATCCATGTTGATCTGCATTATTTACGTTAGCTTCTTTTAATTCTTTATAAATTGAGTCCTTTCTCAGCTGCTCCATTATCTTCCCCAGAACTGATGTCAGACTAACAGGCCTATAATTATCCAGGTCATTCTGCTTACCCTCTTTACAAATTGGCACATTAGCTTTCTCCCAGTCTTCTGGAACTTCCCCATTTCTCCAAGGCTTATTGAAAATCCACATTAATAGTTCAGTGAGCTCATCCTCCATCTCTTTTAAAACTCTTGGATGCAAGTTATCTGGACCTACTGATTTTAAAATGTCTAACTTCAATAGCTTCTGTTTAACCTTATCACCATATGATGAGACTATATCATCTGTTTTTTCTCCAAATACAAAACAGGAATATTTATTGAATACTTCAGTTTTTTCTGAATTATTATTGATAATTCTACTATTTCAATCTAGTAGTTGACCAATACCATTGTCAGGATTCTTTTTATTCCTAATATATATTAAAAACCTTCTCATTGTCCTTAACTCTGCTGGCCATATATTTCTCCTTGTGTCCCTTGACTTTCCTTATTAATTTTCTACAATTCCTAATTTCTTATTTATATTCATTATCATCAATTTCCCCTTTCTTCCATTTGTAATATAGATATTTTATTTTTTTAAAATTGCCTTCACTTCCATTCTAAATCAGATTCTTTTTTTAACCAATACAATCATCTTCCTCAATTGTGGATTTTTGTCTAGTAAGGTGTTCTTAAATGATTCCCACTTATCATTCACATTTTTGTGATTAAATACTTCCTTCTAGCTGTTTGAGTCTTAGTTGTTTTCAGGTTCATGAAACTGGCCCTACTAAAACACCAAGTATGAATATTACTGGTCTGGGCTTTATTCTGCTTACACATTATAAATGCAATCAAGTCTTGATCACTCGTATCTAAACTAGCATTAATTTTTAGATCTCTGATCAGTTCCTTTATTAGACAAGGTCTAATGAATTCCCCCATGTTCACTGCAATGCTTTTTGAGTTAGGAAATTATCTTCAATATTTACAAAATCGCAAGGATGTTCTAGTCCTGGCAACACGAGACCTCTAGCATATATCACTGAAATTGAAGTTCCCCATAATCATGCACCTTTTCTTTGTACACTATGTAGATAGATGCATAGGGAGATGGTCATCTTGTTCTTTAATGTGATTTGGTGGTTTGTAGCAAACACCAACTAATATGCCACCTTGTGTTTTTTCAGTTAGCACGTTTATCCGTAAGCTTTCAATATCATTCTCTTCTGAGTTATCAGTGACTCAGAATCAGGTGGCGGCGTTCCCCCTTCCCTTTTGCTCTCTTGATCCTTCCTGAATAGGTTATAACCATTGATTTTAACATTGCAGTTATGCAAATTATCTCGCCAGGTTTCAGTACTACTAGCTAGGTTGAATTTATGCTCATATTTTTTTCCTAGGCTCCTATCATTGGTGTATAGGCAATACAAGAATTTCTTCTCTTCATGTCCTTTGGTTCCTTGAATAATTTTGTTATCTCCTTGATTTTGAGCTTATTGCTCATATCTTCCCTTTCTTTACCCTCTCTTTTTGCTATTAGTTTAATACCTTTCCTGACTATTTCCTGTCTATAAGAGATGGGTTCTCCTTCTACTGAGGTGAAGACCATCCAAACTATAGAGCCTCCTCACCTCATAGAAGGTGGACCAGTGTTCTACAAAACCAAAATCCTTCACCCTACACCACTTAGCTAGTCAGTGATTCACATCCAGAATCCTCTGCCTTCTGTCTTCCCTTGCTTGTGGGACAAGAAGATTCTCAGAGAAGATTGCTTGGACATTCTTCAGCATGTTTCAGAGTTCCCTGAAGTCATCTTCTATCTGTGAGATAAACAACACGATCATTAGTGCTGATATGAAACATCACCAATGGATCCTAGCCCATTGACTTCAGAAGCCTATCCAGTCTGAGTGACATCTTTTGTCTTGGCTCCGGGAAGGCAGCACACTGTCCTGTTGTCCACCTGTGCCTTGCAGGATGTTCTTTAGTTCTTCTGAGTATTGCATTAACAACAAGGATTGTCTGTATTCCTTGGACAGTTGGAGAACTTTTTGTGGGCAAGCTTGATTTTCTTAAGGTTTGGGCCCAACTGCCATCTGCATGTGTAAACCATACATCTTCTGTTCCCTTGGACATCTAGAATCTTGAGAGGTATCTTCTATAGTTGTCATGTTAAGGACCTGGTATCAATTTGAAACTTCTAGGTATGTGGAATTCTTCCCGGACGTCTTCTCTCTAGCGGCCTGTAGTGGCACGATGACTCACCCGGCAGCACCTCCTGCTGGCTGTCTGGGAATTAGCTCTTCCAGCTCGGAGCACCCTCTGCCGGCTGGTGTCTTGCTGGCTCCTGTATCCCTCCTGGACCCCAGTGCCCTTTCTCCTGGGGTGCTTCCCCTTGGCAATGTGCCCCACACTCTAGCTCTGGTTCTCCCCTCCCTGGGGAACCCCCAACTTTCTAATCCCCACCTTGCCTCAGTCTAGGGCTACTGCCAGTCATCAAGCCCCCGCACCCTGGGGCAGATTGCAGTGTAACAGCCAGTCATCATAGGCAAGGGGGGTTTGGACCAGTTGCCTTTGCCTAGCCCCAATACCTTCCTTAGGCCTCACTTCAGGCCTGCAGCCTGCATAGTTGCTGGGTGGGAGCTCCCCAGCTCCCTTGCCTATTCCCCCAGTACTGCTCCACCTCAGGTACCCTGTCCCTCAGGCAGCCAGGCCCTGCTCCCTCCCAACCTGGAGAGAGTCTGTTTGAGTGCCTGGCTCACAGCCCTTTTATAAGGGCCAGCTGTGGCTGCTATTCCAATCAGCCTTTTTGCTGATTTCCCCAGCCACAGTCCTCTACAGGGTTGTCTTTTAACCACCCCACTACACGGCCACAGCTTGCCCATCCTTGTCTGTCTCCAGCTATGTAGAATGCTGCTTTGACCTCTTGCCTCTGGTGGTGATGAGCCACCAGACCTCCTATGACTTCCTCTCTCTCTGATTCTTGGGAGGTTGGCTAGATGATCATTATGATCCCTTTTGGCCTTCAAGTCTCTGAGTCTGAGGCCAGTGCCAATTTTCCTTGGTGTTTCCCTCCGCAGCATCTCTGATTCTCAGTAGCATCCCAGCTTGTCCCTCCAATCCTAGAATCTTTTCCTCCAGCACAGTCACCAACTTGCACTTCGTGCACAGGAAATCCCTTCTGTCTTCAGGTAGGAAAGAGAATACATCCACTGCAGGTCACCACCACTGTTCCATCACTGGCCATCTTACTATCTCACACAGTGCTGAACCTGGAAAGAAAATTTCTCTCACTCTGAAATCACACCTGTTGGTTATCTCTATTGGTTGGAACCTTACCATCTTTGGCAAGGCACTGATCAGAGTTCCAAAGCTTAGAGTCTTGCAGACTTTAGCAAGGCATCTTACTTACTCAGGGTCCCATGGCTCTGCTACGCAGCCCATACACAGAGAACAGTCAGCCAAACAATCCACAGGTGGACTAAATATTCCACTCATCAGGTCCTGCTACTTTCAAGCACAGAGTCTGCAACTACTTCCTCCAAAACTCTGCTGTTAGTGGCCTCTGTTTGTGGTATCTATTTAATAAAGATTTTTTAAATTAAAATTATTATGTTGAAAGGAAATACATCAATGACTCTGTGAGGGGATCTCGAAGGCTTCACCAACTAAAATGTGTTTCATTTTCTGGATAGGGGTAGATCACTTTCTAAAAGAAGAACAAGGGAAAAGGAAAAATAATTTAACATGAGGGGTTTTGTAACTTGAATGTTCATGCCAAGTACTGGATTGATTAGTTTTGGATTGACATCCTCTTTACAATAATAACGCGAACTTCCCCATCAGAGTGTCGGCTCTGTCCTGGAAGGACTTCATTTCTAAGGATGAGAGGAACTCAGTTTCTGTACCCATTCAAGCTTGTTTCTTTGATACGGCCCACAAGGGTGACATTTGTTGTGGTAGGCATGTGATGTAGGCTTTTATCTACTAGGAGCTAACTGCACTGAGGCTGCTAAGCACCTCAGGTGGCAGTGTCCTTCAGCCACTTCCAGAGAAGGGCCAGCTGGAACCCTAATGATCTCCAGGTAAAAGGCTCAATATCCTTTGTATTTGTCATATGTAATAAAGTCACTGGGAAATTTTGCATTCAGCCTAGTCTCCCACTTCTTATGATCCTTACTTTTTTTAAATGTGGAGAATGCGCAAGGATTGTTAGTATGATCAAATATCTGCTGCTGTAAATGTAGTTAAACTTACTTGCAAGAGTCCTTTCCATTTGGTAAGAGTAAGGTATTATGTCCAGTTAAGATTCCTAGGTGGCTTCAGCATGATGAGAATTTTTACTTGTGCTGGGTAACTTTGTCGAAAGAGCTTTTTGAATTTTGCTTCTTTGAGGTTGCCTCACTGATTTCATTGTCTGCTTTGCTTTGGCTTGACCAACTTCCAGTGCAACAGACTGGATCAGCTCCTGCTTGGTCCTGTTGCTTATTTATATTCTTATGGAAAAGAGATTTTAGAGGAACATTGTAAATACTCTCTGTTGATTCAACTGAATACCTAGTATACCAGCTATCGCCAACATTTTCCTTACTTATTATGTTTGTTCTAATACTCACGTACTTGTGATTTATTTTGTAAGGCTGTATTTTCCCTTTTAACAGATAAATCACTGTGGTGCAAATCTTATTAAAGGGCTGACAACATCAAAGCACACTTTAACCACGATGAGTGTTCGGTTTTCAGCAACCTCAATGAAAGTAAGTGCAATTTCCCAAGGCTGGCAATTGTTTAAAGCATGTTCAAAAGTATTGCAATTGCAGAAGTGTTTATCTGAAGTCATGTCTTTCTTTGTCAAGTGTTACTATTAAAGCCATATAACTGAAGGGTCCTATATTACATTGAGAGGTAATGTCATTTTTATAAATCGTAAGGAAGTGTTTATTATCTGTGTACCAACTCTTTAACAGCAGTCTTTACAAATACAATGTTGAAAGATTTTAAAATATCTTTATCAGAGCACAAGGGAACTATAGTTATTAATCCATAATGGTATACCTATTTCTTGCTTCAGTTTCCTGCACTCTAATTGGCTGAAGGGTGTCTGGTATTCATGACAACTGTAGTTATTTCTCAATAATCCTAGTGATCATACAGATTTTCAACTTGGATTGGCTACTGCTGTCAGAAATCCCCATCCATATGGCCAAAATAAGCATAGTTCTTACAGTTTCAACCCTGTCAGTCCAGATATTCAGATTAAATTTAATAGAATTTAATATGTTTTATTTTAATGCTTGCAAAGGTTCTTTACTGAACTGTTGCAAGACTTGTTTTGAGATCTATTAGTTTTCCCTAAAGGCATACTTGTAGTGCTTTAATAATGTTCTTTAATGTCTGTCTTAAACAGGAAATTCTAGTGCCCGAGGCCTCTGAATTTGACGAGTGGGAGCCAGAGGGTGCCCTTTCAAGTTTTCCTGTGACAGCAGTTATCCCAACTTGGAAGACTTTAACAACTTTAGATATGAGCCACAATCGCATATCTCAGATTGATGATTCAGTGGTAAGACCTCATGGAGCTTAGTCTTCAAGATATTTTCTTGTTTAACTTGAATAGTTTCTGCCCTCAGGCAAAGCAAGGGTAGCGGCAAATGCAGTGTCTGTATGCAGCATTTTATGTATATGATTAGTTGAATTACAGGAATGCTGTAGATTGTCTGAAACTTTTATGCTTCAAAATAGTTTTATTCTTAAACCAGTTATATAAAACAAAATCCCGTTCTGGGATAGATCGTACTGCATGTTACAGACCTTTGCTTATTGGTATTTAAAGATAGCCTTGAACCCTACCATTACCACAGTTGACAATGACTCACTATGAAAAGTCTTCCAAACATGAAAACCACATCCTAAGTATTCAGTCAAGACATTGCTTCCTTTGTTTTCTTTTCCATGCTGCTTCTGCAGTTCCCAAATTAAAGATAATTAAGTAAACTATGTTTTTTTTAATATGTCACTGCTATAATGTCTGTGAGCCTCACAAATACAAACACATTTTTCCTCACAACCCATGTATGCGACAGGGAAGCAGTTATCCTCATAAGTGAGATGGGGAACTGGAACACAGATTAAATGGCTTGTCCAAGGTCATAAAGTCTGTGACACAGGCAGAAGAGAATCTAGATCTCCTGGATCCACGTCCAAGACCTTGACCATAATGCATTTCTTCCTCCCTTCAGTGTTTGCAAAGACTGATCTTTAGGGAGATCAAAACCAAAACAAGTATATAATGCAATATAACACCAAGTCTCTGAATGAGAATCAGTAATACAGACTTGAATTCTGCAATATGAATGAGTTTGAAGGTAAGGGTATATATGGGATCTAGAGTTAATTGTGGCCATATAAATGCTTCCTTGAGGTATTAAGTTGGTGCATGAATTGTAGACATATTCATAGACTCATAGAATATTAGGGTTGGAAGAAACCCCAGGAGGTCATCTAGTCCACCCTGCTCAAAGCAGGACCAATACCAACTAAATCATCCCAGCTAAGGCTTTGTGAAGCCGAACCTTAAAAACTTCTAAGGAAGGAGATTTCACCACCCTCCTAGTGAAATAGGTGCATGGGATTCTTCCTTCCAAAGTGCAGGACTCTGCACTTGTCCTTGTTGAACCTCATCACATTTTTTTTGGCCCAGTCCTCCAATTTATCTAGGTCACTCTGGACCCTATCCCTGTCCTCCAGCATATCCACTCCCCCCAACCTCCAGCTTAGTGTCATCTGCGAACTTGCTGAGGGCACAATTAATTCCATCATCCAGATCACTGTTAAAGGTGTTAAATAAAACCAGCCCCAGGACTAGGGTGACCAGACAGCAAGTGTGAAAAATTGGGGAAGGGGGGGTAATAGGAGCATATATGAGAGAGAGCCAAAAATCGGTACTGTCCCTATAAAATCAAGACATCTGGTCACCCTACCCAGGACCGACCCCTGGGCAGTACACTTGATACCGGCTGCCAGCTAAACATCAAACTGTTGACCACTGCCCATTGAACCTGACAATCTAGCCAGCTTTCTAGTCACCTTATAGTCTATTCATCCAATCAATACTTTTTTAATTTGATGGCAAGAATACTGTGGGAGACCATATCAAAAGCTTTACTAAAGTCACGATATGTCATATCCACCGCTTTCCCCCTATCCACAGAGTCAGTTCTCATCATAAAAGTCAATCAGGTTAGTTAAGCATGACTTGCCCTTGGTGAATCCATGTTGACTGTTCATGATCACCTTCCTCTCCTCCCAGTGCTTCAAAATGGATTCCTTGACCTGCTCCATGATTTTGCCGGTGACTGAAGTGAAGCTGACTGTCTATAGTTCCCCAGTTCTCTTTCTTCCTTTTTTTAAATATGGGCACTATATTTGCCGTTTTCCAGTTGTCCAGGACCTCCCCTGATCACCATGAATTTTCAAAGATAATGGCCAGTGGCTCTGCAATCATAGCACTCAACTCTCTCAGCACCCTTGGATGCGTTAGATCTGGACCCATGGACTTGTGCACATACAGCTTTTCTAAATACAGTGGGACCCTGGAATACCGCGCCCCACTATAGTGCGAATCCGCTTATAGTGTGGGGCGCGGCTTGCTCTTGATGTCGGCGGCAGCTGCTGCTTTGATGCAGCAGAACCACACAATACCACGACCCCGCAATTATCGCGATCGATTTTTTTTTTGGATCCCGATCATTGCGGTATTGTGAGATCCCACTGTAGTCCTTAATCTGTCCTTTCACCACTGAGGGCTGCTCACCTCCTCCCTATACTGTATTGCCCAGTGCAGCAGTCTTAGGAGCTGACCATGTCTGTGAAGATCAAGGCAAAAAAAACATTGAATACTTCAGCTTTTTCCACATCATCTGTTGTTATGTTATCTCCCTCATTCAGTAAGGGTCCCACATTTTCCCTGACCACCTTGTTTCCCTTCACATACCTTGCTAGCTGCAACTCCAGTTGTGCCTTAGCCTTCTTAATTACACCCCAGCATGCTCTAGCAATATTTTTATACTCCTCCCTAGTCATGTGTCCAAATTTCCACTTCTTATAAGCTTCCTCTTGAGTTCAAACACTCTGAAGATTTTACTATTAAGCCAAACTGGTTGCCTGCAGTATTTACTATTCTTTCTGCACTTGAGGATGGTTTGTTCCTGCACCCTCAATATGGCTTCTTTGAAGTACAGCCAGCGCTTCTGGACTCCTTGCCCCCTCATAGCATCTGAGTTTGAAGGGACCTCAGGAGATCATGTAGTCCAACCCCCTACTCAAAGGGGGGCCAAACGCTATTTTTGCCCCATATCCCTAAATGGCTCCCTCGAGGATTGAACTCAGAACCCTGGGTTTAGCAGGCCAATGCTCAAACCACTGAACTATCCTTCCCCCCTCATATTAGCTTGCTAGGGGATCCTGCCCATCAGTTTCCTAAGGGAGGCTAACTCTGCTTTACTGAAGTCTGGGGTCTGTGTTTTGCTACTCTCCTTTCTTCCTTTTGTGAGGATCCTGAACTGCACCATCTCATGGTCACTGCTGCCTGGGTTGCCACCCACTTCTACTTCCCCTACCAGTTCCTCCCCGTTCGTAAGCAGCAGATCAAGAGGAGCACAACCCCTAGTCTGTTGCTCCAGCACTTGTACCAGAAAGCTGTCTCCAACACTCTCCAAAAAACTTCCTGGATTGTCTGTGCATTGCTGTATTGCTCTCCCAGCAGATGTCGGGGTGATTAAAGTCCCGCATTAGTACCAGGGCCTGTGATCTGGAAACTTCATTTAGTTGTCTGGAGAAAGCCTCATCTACCTCATCCTTCTGATCCGGTGGTCTGTGGTACATGCCCACCATGACATCACCCTTGTTGCTCTCACCTCTAAACTTAATCCAAAGAGACTCAACAGACTTTTCTCCAGTTTCAGACTGGAGCTCTGTGCGATCATATCACTCTCTTACATAGTGTGCAACTCCCCCACCTTTCCTCCTGTACCTGTCCTTCCTGAACAGTTTATATCCATCCATGATAGTCCTCCAGTCATGTGAACTGCCCACCAAGTTTCTGTTACTCCAATCACGTCATAGTTCCTTGATTGTGCCAGGACTTCCAATTCTTCCTGCTTGTTTCCCAGGCTTTTTGCGTTGGTGTACATGCACCTAAGATAACTAGCCAATTGTCCTACTTTTCTCAGTATTAATCAGGAAGCTTCCCTTCTTGTACCCTCCTCCTTCTGTTTCCTCCCGGTATCCCATTCCACCACTTACCTCTGGGTTTAGGTCACCATCCCCCCTCAAACCTAGTTTAAAGAGCTTTTCACTAGGTTAGCAAGCCTGCCTCTGAAGATGCTCTTCCCTCTCTTCCTAGGAAGAGATCCCATCTCTTCCTAGCAATCCTTCCTTCTGAAACAACATCCCATGGTCGAAGAATCCAAAGCCGTGTCTCGAGCTGACTCTTGCAATTTTTAGCTTTATTGGGATTGTTGCATAACCCAAATACCTATCCCTACTAAGATGAAACATCTCAAATGAACTTCGACTGTAATGAATGGCTTAATTGGGAGACAGCACATTAGTACTGAATATGAAGCCAGAATTTCAAACTAGAACTTGACCTCACTTCTCAAAGCAGAGCTTTCTTTTTTTCAAGAAGTACATGATGCCACTTAGGTTGCTGAACTGCCATATTGTGTGTGAGTGAGTGAGTGTGTTTTGTTCTTTTTACTTTAGCGATGCAGGACATAGAAACATGCCTTTTCTTAATCATTAATCATCTGACAGCCTGGCAAATGTGGGCCTATTGATAGAAGCAAAAGGGCATTTTGCCGCATAAAACCATTTCTTTTTTTCTAGAAACTAATTCCGAAGATTGAATTCCTAGAATTGAGTCACAATGACGTGTCGCTAGTAGAGAATTTACAGGTCAGTGACATTATTGGGGATTCACTTTTGTCTCCATGGTCTTGGGATGTTGGAGCACAGAGCTGCTTCTTTTGGACTCTGGTGTTTGCTGCCTTTCTCATGAGTAGTGCACTAAACTGTAAAGATTACATTCTGACTTCATTAAAAACAATTTGGGCTGGGTCCCTCCATGTCTATGCTCCACCGTATACTACTTTCAGTCCTCCATTTTCCCTCTCCTGTATTTTTTTTTCTTGTTTCACCAGCTCCCCTGCAGTTCTTATCACTTCGCATAGCAACCCAGCTCTCTGAAGGCAGTATGGGTCTGTTGAGCTGAGCCAAGGAGATCTCTCTCTCCCTACATGGGCCCACATGGATGAATGATACCATGCACAAATTTTTTAGTAATGCTGGCTAGTGTGCAATGTAATCTTTCTTGTACACAGCTGGAGTGAGTCTTAGCACAGTGTCTCCAATAGATGCTGTTTAATTTGACTGAATTGGTATGTGATGTTGCTGTTGTGTTTTGGTGTTGCAGCATCTTTACAACCTCATTCATCTGGACCTATCCTACAACAAACTTGCATCGTTGGAAGGTGTTCATACAAAACTTGGGAACATCAAAACTCTGAATTTAGCAGGAAACCTCCTGGAAAGGCTATGTGGCCTTAACAAACTGTATTCACTGGTCAACCTGGATCTTAGCAGCAACAAAATAGATCAGGTAACTGATTAGCTTCATTGCAACAATAAACTTAACTTTAACAAATTGTCCTTCAGGTTATAGGCAATTGGTTTCAAAGTTAAAATATAGCTATTGTGATGGAGTCAGACCAGAAGGATATAGGAGAGTGCTGAAAGGCAGGTATATTAGTCTCAGGATGTGCAGGTCCCTGTTCCCTGGATAGGCAAACAAAGGCTACTCCAGGCCAATCAAGACACCTGGGGCCAATTAAGAACCTTCTAGAAAGGAGTAGAAACAGCTAGCCTAATTGGGACACCTGAAGCCAATCAGGGACTGGCTGAAACCAGGTAAAAACCTCCCAGTTAGTCAGGTGGGCTGTGGGTGTCAGGAGCTGTGGAAGGAAGTTATGCTGTTGGTGAGACTGAGTGTTGGACAACATATCATACTGAAGGAAGGAGGCCCTGAGGTAAGGGTGAAGTGGAGTTTGAAGAAGCGGGGACTGCTGTGGGGAAGTAGCCCAGGGAATTGTATTGTGTTTTGTGCCTAAAAGGTCAGCCATCTTAGCTGATACTATTAGGGTCCCTGGGCTGGAGTCCGGAGTAGAGGGCGGGCACGGGCTCCCCCCTTTTTCCATCTTCCATACTGGCCTGTGATGAAGGTAACTCACTAGGCGGTGACTCTTGCCAATTATACTGAGAAAGGGAGGTCACTCTGGGGCCTAGATGAGTTTCTGAGGCCCATAAATCTGCCAGGAAGCGCAGGACCCACAAGTACAGACTTGGAGCTTTGTCACACTATATATAGGTTTTTGTGCTTGCAGCATTATTATAATTTTCCTGTTGTATACACTATATTCTTTAGTCTACACATTTACACACATGCTCACTTTCAAAGAATGCAAATGAGTGACACCTATATTTATATGCAAATACTTTCAGATTGACGAAATAAGAAATATAGGAAACCTTCCATGTTTAGAAAAGGTGGTCTTATCCAACAATCCTTTGAGCATCATTCCTGATTATAGGACCAAAGTTCTAGCCCAATTTGGGGACAGAGCCTCAGAGGTAAGCCACATGGAATTTTTATTTGACTTCAGTACCTAAAAATCTTTATTTTCTAAAATCTTTAGAGAAAACAAGTGGCTAGTTCAGCTTTTTTTGAACAGCTGTTAAACTTGCAAAAATTCTTGCAAATGTTTACTGTGTGTTGTAGAGGTTTTCCGTTTTAGAGAACAAAACCGACTTACTCTTGGGAATGTCAGTTATAGGAAGAAAACTTAAGGCCTTGTGTAAGTAGAGAAGCAGCACATTTACATTTGAACACAGTTTTTGCTAGAAAGGTGTGAAAATAGTTTTTCTGGCATTTTTGAACATGCATTGAAGCTTATCTCAGCCCTTTTGGAGTTAGGGTGGGGGATGTCTGGTTTTCCATGAAAAGCAGCCCTAGAGATGTACTTAGTTTGCCATTATGGTACCAGGTTACTTTAAATGTTTATATTAGTGTAAGCAGTCAGTAATCATTTCAAAACAGTGGTGGTGTCTTGCTTCAATCAGTGCATCATTCTTTCAGTATTGTTATTGAGGCTTAACCAAGCAGTTTGTCTTTATGGATTTTCTTCAGGTCTGTTTGGATAATATCAGTACCACAGAAAAGGAGCTTGACACTGTAGAAGTGTTGAAAGCTATTCAAAAAGCGAAGGAGGTTAAGTACAAACTGAATAACTCTGATAAGAAGGTGAGTTTTTAAGAGGGGGAGGATGAGGGGCTAGAAACCATGTGAGTAAAACATGGACAATGTGGTGCTTGTATTTAAAAAAAGAAAACAAAAACTTGTAGAAGTTAAATAATATCTCAAGTTACTCTTGGATCTATTTGGCTTACTAATGAAGCATCTATATTATAACAACTTCTGCAAAACATGCTTTGCTTGCTTATTTAATGTCTGATGCACTTTAAATGCAGCAATTTTGCACGTTTTTTCCAGTTCCGTTCCTTTAACTTCAGTAACATCTTCTATGCCATTCTTTCTGTGACATTCTGGCAGATGTGGAGAAGAAGGGATAGATAGAAGGACTTCACAATATGCAGAGTGGCTAACTTGATGAGAAGCACAGCTGTGCTGGTCCATGTTATAAGTTGTAAAGTCCATTGAAAGATGATCACTAAAAACAATTTCCACTGATTATGCAGTAAAGTATTAAAATAATTTTCTAAAAGTTCCTCCCTGTTGGCACTGGTGGGGATTTCTTGGGGTTTTTTTGTTCCTCTGGGAAACAAAAGTCAGGGAAGACCGTCCCACCTCTGAGACTGTGCCTGCACTTCAAGCTAGGAGGGTGATCCTCATTGAGCTAGTGTGAGTTTAAATAGAAGTGTAGCTGTGGTAGCATTAGTAGCAACAGAGCGTATACCCACCAGTTTCTGGCTCTTTTGTGCTTGTTACATCTCAGCTGTGCTTCTGCTTCTCATACTACTCATACTACTGCTGCTATACTGATATTTGTACTCAGGTGAGAGCTAGTGAGAATGTGTACATGAACAGGGGAAGCACACCCCTCTCTTGTAGCATAGACATATCCAGATGACTTCTCACCTGCAGTTAAAGTATATTGCAGGTTGGCACTTTGCCTATGTCGGTGAGGCCAGTTATAACCAGACTGTCCAGACTTGGCATTAGAACTAGCAGAAGTTGTTCTGTCCTTTTAGTCACTCGTCTAACTTGTGAAATGCACTGTTCCATCAGTCTAGGTATAACAACTGGTTCATATCAGTGTAAGCAAAATGGAATTTTCCAAAATGGATCCTTATAACAGGATTTCACTGTAAAAGAAAAGAAAATATAGACTTGAATGGATGTGAACTGAAAATTGATAATGACAGCTGAGCTTTCACAGAAAACAAGCCATGTGATTTTGTGGATTTGTTTGGGTTCTTGGATCTAATATTTGCTCTGTATGTTTGTCAGTGGTGCTAGATTCTTGTTTCTTTAACTACTGCATACTTTCTTTATTAGATCAGTGAGGACTCCAGGCTCACTGCTGCCAGCTCCAAATCAAACTGTTCTTCTCTTACTGTTCATCCTTCCTCTTCTTCTCTGCCTCATCCTGTCAGCTCCAGCCAAGGTAATCATGTATGTATCGTGCTGCTGGGCTGGGCCTCTTGGTCCTGTTTTTCTAGGCTGCATTGATATACATGAAGTTTGTATACTGAATATGGGGCTTTGTTAGCATCAGTTGAAGTGTAAAGGCAAATGGGTATTGTCCTAGTCATCTAAGCTATGTTTATATTGGCAAAGTTCTGACCTGTGGTTTTCCTCTGGTGGTGGTAACTGTGGCATAAACCTAGTGCAAATCTTTTTACCACTGTATCTAATCCTGCTCAAACCACTGGTGAAGAACTACACATCCAGTTTTCCTAATGTAGATAAAGCTCTAGTGCCCCAATGGCAAAACTGTATGTACAGCAATGCTTTAAAATGGCTTTTCTTCCCTGTTTGTGTTGGGCTATTAAGAGGGAATCGATGTGGTGGTAGTTCCCATATTGCTTTTTGACAAGACACACAGTTAAGTCAGGGAACCTGAAAGTGGGTAGAAAAAGAAGGGGAGCAGAGAAAAACATCAGTAGTAACAATATTAATTTGAGGGTTATCACACTGATTCTAACCCTGTGATCTCGGTATACCCATTGTGCCAAAATCCCTTTGATAGATGTTCATAAAAGCAAACCCACTGCATAAATGGGGCATACACAAAAAGGCTTTGTGCTCTGTGTACTGCTTTTGCAGCGGCCATTAATACTATTTATAGAGCTGTGCTCATTCCTGCTTATCTGCGGGAATGCTGATGCATGACTGAGGAGAAGTGAACATCACTGAGCTTTTTTGGCTTCAGTTGAGTTAGAAACACCGAAGATGATTAAATGGAAACAAATAGTAGGGGTTAAGACTATTTCTAATTCCTTAAGATGTTACTGCAAACTAGGGAATATGCCAATTGTATGGGTTGGGATGGGAAGCAGTTGACCCTTTTCCTGAAAACGTTTTAGTCCAGGTGAGGGAGGCGGAAGTGTCCAGAGCTTGTGCTCCTATTCTGGGAATGAACATGATTTTACCAACATTTCTGCAAAATCTCATGGGGTTTCCCTAACATCTTCTATGAGAAGGCAAAGATTGTTACAAATAATCACGAGTGCTATCATATGTGACTAGTATAGCAACTGACATCTCAAAGCAGACTCAGTTACCTTTTTATGTACTTCACCTAACCTTTCAATCTATTTTAGATTTCTTTTGTAATCTGCAGATAAAATGCAGTCAATTTTTCTAAACTCTTGGGAGTTGCTACTTAATTTGTGTTAGGTATTTTGATTCTGTAATTGCTTTTCCAAGTACTAAAGTATTCCATATTCTAGGTCAGGGGTGGGCAAACTATGGCCCATGGGCTCCTCCTAACCGGGCCTTGAGCTCTGGCTGGGGAGGCTGCTCCGGTCCCTCCCCCGCTGTCTTCCGCGCAGCCTCAGTGTGCCAGGCGAGCAGCGCTCTGAGAGGTGGGGCTGCACAACAGCATATCTAGCTCCGGGGGATCAGCCTGGCAGCACATCTGGCTCCAGGCCAGACATGCTGTTCTGAGCAGCGTGGTGAGGGGGCCGGGGCAGGGCTGGGGAGGGGGATTGGTTAAGGGACAGAGAGTCTCAGGGGACGGGGGCATTGGATAGGGTGTGGGAGTCCCAGGGGGCAGGGGTGTGGCTAGGGGTCAGGGCAGTCAGGGGACAGGGAGCAAAGGGGTTGGGTAGGGGGTTGGGTCCTGGGTGGTGATTAGGAGGCGGGGGGGTCTCAGGAGGTGGGGGACAGGGGACAAGGTGTAGGGGGGCTTAGATACAGGGTGGAGTCCTGGGGGAGGCAGCTAGGGTGGAGGGGGCAATCAGGGGACAAGGAGTGGAGGGGAGGTCAGGGGTTCTGACGGGGGCAGTCGGAAGCGGGAAGTGGGTGGGGGGTCAGATAGGGGGCAGGCCCTGGTTGTTTGTGGAGGCACAGCCTTCCCTCTCTGGCCCTCCACACAATTTTGAACCCCAGTGTGGCCCTCGGGCCAAAAAGCTTGCCCACTCCCCATTCTAGGTCATTGCTTGAGAATGGAGTTTTTGTTATAATATATCAACAAGTAGCTTTAGATGGTTATCCATGAAGAAGTAAGAGGAAGGTGGGAAATAGCTGCAAAAATTGGAATTAAAAAATTGCTGGGAAATATTTAGGTTGATTCTTTTTCCTGTTGTTGTAAATGATTAGGAGCATGTTAAATTGTGGACTGAAAGAACCATAGACTTGTTGACTGACATGATCAGTCATTTTGTAGAAATGCAGCAAGGTAGTGAAAGGATTAAAATATATTTACCTTAAATCTTTAGTAAGTTGTTTTAGTAACAAGATGGGAAGCTAAACTTAAAAAAAAAAAAAAAAAAAAAAAAAAAATGTTGGAAATGAAGTCCAATAACACAGCTGGCTACTATTGAAGTCAATTTAAAGACTTAATAATTGCAAGTATTTGGTCATCTAGAAAGGGGATTTTTTAAATCTCACTTGATTTTAAGAATTCTAGTTAGAAATTTTGAAATATGCAATCTAATTATCAGTGTCACTGTTAGGCTTGGAACTATCAAGAACTGAACTGCACTCCCTGGCACATTGCTTTTTTGAGCTGTATTCTTTGCTATCTTTCAAGACATGTTTCCATGATATATTAATCACATTAAATGTTGCAGTAAATTGCTTACAGGAGAGATATAAGTAGCTAGACAGGAAACAATATACCAGAAATAATATTTTAGCAGTTTCTTGGCTACTTTTGTTCCCTTCATAGTTAAAGCAGTGTTCCCCTGAAGAAATAACTTTTTTCATCTGAGTTGGAAAAGACTGTTTGATTTGACTTTATGATCTTTTAAAGCCGATTTAGAAAGTTGCGTCTATAACATCTGTGCAAGTCCTGTACTTCACATTGAGAATTATAATATCAATAAATGATCCAGGAACACTCGTTTCTAATCATTAATTAAAAGTATATTTATATGAAGTGTTGATATAAAACAATCCTTGTAATTGGTAGCATTGAAAAATTGATTCACTATATCATGTGCATAAACGCTATTAATATTACAAAGAGCTTCCCGTACAACCCTTGCTTATACACACTCAGGCAATGTCGTTTGGACAGCTAATCCTTGTGTAACTCAAATCAGATATTCTAAATCAGGTAAAGTAATGGTTTAGGGTTTGTATTTTGGATACCAGCCACATTTAAGCTGTCTGAGTATGTGTGTGTGTGAAGGGTTTGGATTTGGTGGGATTTTGTATCTGTGAAGTAGTAGAACATAAACAGGTGAGAGAAAATGTCAAAGGAAGCACTGCATTTTTCTGTATTGCTCTACAAGCCAGTTATCTTCAGATGACTACTGACTTTATTGTACCAAATGTGGAGGCTAAATTCAATCATTCGTTTGAAAATCCTGCTCTAAGTGCAAATCTCAAATGCAGCTACTGATGCCTCCATAGTAAGACTTCAATTCACCATATAAACTGACTTCCTTTGATTGGTCCAATCTGTTGTATGAAGCTATCCTCTACTGTGTTAATGACTGCTTGTCAAGTTTTGCTTAGATATTTTAAGAATACTTGTCATACAGTTGCAGTTAGATAATGTTTTGGTTTTGTTTTAACATTCTTTAAGAGCTATTTGTATTTGTTCTAGAAATAATTTGTAGAAAAACAGCCCTAGCCAACAGTTCATCGCCATCCAGTAGTTCGACTCCTACAGGCCATACAGTTACCCAAAGATGCTCTGAAATACTAGACTCCAGATACAGAAATCAGGTAACTGGAATTTTCTTCCCATGTCTCTCCTGTTTAAAAATTGTTTTTAATTTATGGTTTTTCCTGGAGCAAAAACTCTTCTTGTTAAAATAATCCACAGCAGAATTTTCCTGTTAATCTGATTATTTCTGTACTACGTGATCTGTTGTAATGGGGCAAAGAAGAATTAGCCCAGAATTACTTATCAGTTATTAAGTTTGTAAAATATTGAAACTAAATTTTTTACTCTGAACTTTTATAATAAATTGGATATAAAAATCAGTTTTCAATTTTTAAGCAAGATATCTGAGGACTAAAGGTAAATCCACTACCTGTCCAGCTCTAATGGACTATGAGCTAAAGACTTAATTTACGGTAACTGACAACTTTCAGTCCCATGGACAATTAATACCAACTTTCAGGAGTTCTCGTCCACCTGAACTGAATGTAACAGGAGTGTAGTGTCCTGAGCTTGCTTTATAGCACTTGCATTGTGATGTTTAGTATCAGAGGGGTAGCCGTGTTAGTCTTGATCTGCAAAAGTGACAGAGTCTTGTAGCACCTTATAGACTAACAGATCTTAGGGTTCATAAGCTTTCGTGGGCTAAGACCCACTTCATCAGATGTTGATGTGTTGTTGCAGTTCAGTGCCTTGTCATGATGTCAGTATCACATCACCATCACAAACATCCACCTAGCTGCTAAGATTGGAAGGTGGGGCTTCCTCTCGCACTCTCTGACACTTCTGTCTGATTGCTTGAAAGTAGGATGGATGTTGGAGGGGGTGATAGCTATCCTCTTGCTGCTGGGTGGGAAAAGTTTCTTTGGTGCTGATAGGGAAAATCAAGGTGGCTTCAGTTTTCCCCATCCAGACTCCAGGTTCTTGATGGTTCCTTTACCACTACTTCATAGGTGTTAAGCTATTTGCATTTGTTAAGCAATGTTAGGAGCATTCCTGAGTAGGGGGCTGAGTCAGCTGGTGTCTTTGATCCTGCCACTGGCTTAGCGTGATCTTCAACAAGACACTTTACCTCTCTATGTCTCCATGTACTGATCTGCAGTAAAGTTTTGCACTTTATAGCATCCTTAATTCAAAGATCTTAAACTGCTTTTCATACACAGTCTCACCACAACCCAGTGAGGTAGGTAAACAACCATTTTACAGGTAAGGAAACTGAGTCAAGAATAGAACCTATAGCTGCCTATGGGGTGTTCAGGCTACTGAAGTAATGAGGTCCTTTAAGTGAAAATTAATTACCAAGTAGTGCAAGAAGCATACCAGCCAGACCTTTGAATTCAACAATTTGTTGATCTGACAGACTGTAAACATCTCGAGAACCCTATATTGATTAATGTTGTTCTGTGACTAAACCCATGTTTACTGAAGTTTGTTTGACACTTCTGTTTGTTAAATGTGGCAGCTCCCTCACCTTTCTTTCTTCTTCTTAGGTGCCTACTTCTCTGTTGGACTTACCAAAAGAATATGGAAGAGGTCATCACATTTGGTGAGATAAAATGACTAACTTCTAGTATAAATCTGCTTTTTAAAAGTTGGCTAAAGTCTCTGGACACTGTCTCTCTCTCTGGACATAGTCCTGGCCTTTAAGCAGAACATGTTCCTGTTTCTGGAAATCTGCCCCTATTTTTCTCAGCTTGAAAATTTCTCCATGAAATTTCATCGAAGTTCTCTTTTGAATTGTGGGATGTATTGAAAGTCCACAACTGCCTCAGTGGCTGTATAGTGGAGTGGTCAGATGACAAGGTGCCATCCTGCTTTTTAATACTGATTAAGCTATCATTACACCTGTGGTGATTCAGTTTATTAGGGATGAGGAAGATAGGTGAACACTTGAGTTCCTCTGTGCCCTTGTCAGTGCTCTAAGGGTTAAGTTATACCAGTCTTGTGTTTAAAATTGGTGGCTGAAGAATACAAAGATTCTGTACAAACTACAGTGTTATACTTTCTCTTGAAATGACTATATAGGCTTGAGAATCAATGTCTTGATATGCAATAGAAAAGGTCTTGGATAGGTATGACTTCTCTTAAATTCAGCCTTACACTTACTGTTGTTTTTTCTGTTTCCAAAGTTTGGACCGTTCAGATGAAGGACATGGTGCATTGTCTGACCCTCGTTACACCATCATCTTGCCTTTTACCTGTATGTCATACACTGCCACCAACCTGGATTTTATCCATCACCTCTCCACCTTGATAGCACAGGCTTTGCAGAGATCACCCCCTTCCTCTACTGAAATAGAAAACAAAGGGAGCCCTGTGAGTGATTCCAGTGTCTCAGATACTGAAGATGGCTATTTTGAAATGGGACTTGGAGACCGGACTTTCGAGTTCAGTGCTACTTCAGATATTGCCCCACCAGCTCCAGATGGCACAAGAGCAGAGAGCATAGACATAGTCAAAGTTCTCTGGAGTTTTTCTATTCAGGTTCATAAAGGAGGAGTCAGGCAGTTTGCCTCTTGTTTGGTTTTGACTGATAGTGTAGTAGCTGTGTTTGAGATTCCTCATCAGGATTCAAAAGGCAACTGCCAACATATCCCAGCTGCCTTGAAACTAGCACTGTGCTTTCCATATGCAGATCTTACAGAGTTTGGCTTTCTCATGCCAGAAATATGTTTAACCCTCAAGGTAGGAAATAATGACAACTGCATATTTGTCATTTCGGACTCCCAAAATCTTCAGGACTTCTATTCCTGTTTACAAACATGCTGCTCTCAAAGCTGCACGTCCCTGTTTTCAAGTTCCACATTATACTGTGGCAGAGCAAGCTTGCAAGAATTTGTCTACCAACTGATGGGATTTTATCACATTTCACCAGATGACATGGAAATAAAAGGTTGCTTCCCAACTTACCTAGTTTACAGTAATAAAACTGATGTTCAGAAAGCCTGGTGTCTACCAGCATCAGTGGGTGATAACAGAGCATGGTCTGACCATGCCTTGTGTTCTGCACTTTATTCCACATTGTGTGAATCAGCTGAACAGAGTCACTATGCATTCCATCCTTGTTGGATATTTCTGACACCCCAGCATTTGCACATAGTAAAGGTTGATTTTAATGTAATGCCAGCTAAGTGTATAGACTCAGAAGATGCAAGAAATGTATTCAAGCTGAGCAGGATTCCACTGGCTTCTGTTGTGTTGCATCCGACCAATCATCCGATCCAGCAGAAAGGGTCATTTTCAGATGGACATGTGCTAGAGTTGCTCATCGGGCACAAATTTGTTACAGCAGTATTTGTTCTACCTCATGAAAAATTCCATTTTCTAAGAATCTACAGTCTTTTGAGGACACTTCTGCAGGATGTTAAAACTATAGTTATTCTGAAAGCATCCAACAGTTTGGAATCAGTAAGAAATCACCTCTTGGATTCAAAAAATAGACACAGCCAGACAGCAGGGTAATACTCCCTTAAAATACATATGGTGCAGTGTTGAAATTAACATGGCCTTACCAGCATGATGTTACTGGAAACTTTCATTTAACAGTGCAGCAGGGCCTGGGTGTATGAGAATCAGGCCACTAGTGCTTGTAGTATCTTTCCTTTCACTCTGGATATAGGGTTATACAATATCAGTTGACAGTTCACACCTGCTGCTCAGCTTTGTTTACAACCTATTGCATGCTCTTGTGAAAGTCAGCTTTGCATTTTGCCTGAAACATAGTAGAAAAAAAGCAAACGACAGAGGTATTAAAGTAAAATAATTTACGCAGTGAACAGGAAGTCCATTGAGACAAGATATAATACGCTGCTCCTAAGACCAAAAATCTCTGTTCTGAACTACTGAATGGAATTTAAAGTATGAATGTTGCTTATGTGGGGAAAAACTCTGTATCTGTATTTGTTACAGTTTTTGAGTATGCATTCTGATGTGATGTTTCTTGCTCTCTTCTGCCTCCTAGCTTTTGCAAGCCTTGTTTGACACTATCATCTTTATATCCATCTGAATTTCTGATGCAGAAAATTACGGAAGATAACCAAATCCCATCTTATCTTCCAATCTCTTCATCTCTTCAGTATGTGGCTGGGCTAAAAGGAAATGCGATTGTGGAGTTTTTCCATAACAGTGTTGCTGAGGTATTGTATGCAAATTAGGGACACTTTATGCAGGCTAACATCAACCTTTTAAAACTAGAAATGTATTTAAAAACCTTTCTTGTTCAAACTTAAACCCAGAACATAATAGATACTCCTAAATCTGGAAGTTACTTATGCACCCCAGTGCTGTAACTGCTTCCAATTGAGTGAGCCACTATGCTGAACCTTACGGAAGTTGTTGGGGCCCTTCAAAGCTCTGCGTCTGGCCACAAGGTCCTGTGTGCAGGATCAGTACTTAAATTAATGTCATGTTTGTCTTGAAAACAGTGTTTCTCCAAGGATGCAGATCTTTTTTTCAGAAAAAGTTAGGAAGTTGCAAACAATTATGGGAATTTAGTTGCTTACCATTCAAATTTCAATGGAAGTGTGTCTTTGGGCTTCATAGGTGATGCTTGTGTATAAATACAGAATTACATAGGCATAGATATTGCAATGCCAAAAAGACTGGCTCTCTCTGAGTTGACAAATCCAATATCCGATACCCAAGCAAATATTAGTTAGGATGTTAATGGATGGATGTCAAGCTTGAAAATACAACTCTTATCCTAAGTCATTTTACCGTAGTTTGAAAGAAAACTCACCATGATCAGATTGAAAATGTCAGTTGAAAAGCTATTCAAACTTGCAGTGAACACCAAAGATCTTTTTTTTCTGTCTTCTTATTTAAAGTGCAGTTAACCAGACTTTCAGTAAAATGTACTTAGTGTACATGATACTCAACTCTGCAGTTCATAAGTCTTAGGGCAATGGTTTTAGTTTAAAACCTGCTCACTTTTTATGGAATGCGATCAAATTAGGAACTGTTAAAATAATGGTTTAGAAAAGTGTTTTTCAGCCTGAGTGTCCCAATCCAAAAGGGAGTCACAAGCCTATTGTAGGGAGGTTGCAAGATCACAAAAATATTACTGGGGGAAGAGGGAGCTGAAAGGGGAAGGGAGGTACAGCAGCAGCACAGAAGTAATGATGACAATACCATATGTATGCTCCTATGAGTATGTACAGTAATTTACTATCACTTTGGGGCAGAGGGATCATCACAACCTGAAATATTTTCAAAGGGGTCTCCAGAAACCCTGATTTAGGAAATTGAAACAGCAACATTGTGACACATTTTGGATGAAGAATTTGTGAACTCAATTTGGATTTAGTGAATTTGGAAAAATTATTAGCATAGTTTCAACAGATGTCAAGTGTTCTGGACATAACATCTAAGAAACTGTGCCAGTAAGTTAACATAGTAAAATGCACACTAATTCTACTTCCCAGTATAATGTGTGTCTGAAGTATTAGATGCTTTTTATGTAACAGCTTTCCTTCAGAATGCTTTACCAAGATGGGCAAGTGCTGCTTCTGTTTTTACACCTGAGGAAGCTGGTACAGAGGTTCAGTGACTTGCCCAAGGTCGCAGAATAAATTTGTGGGAATCTAGACTAGAAGCTAGGTGGCCAAGCACAAATACTCGATCTAATTGCTAATCATGCTTCCTTTTTTCATAAAGCTGCTTGAAACTAATCTCCTCAGCAGTATTTGAAGGTTTGTGGTGCTCTTTGAGATATGGCAGACTTTGTGAACTTTACATTTACTTACAGAAGCTCCTTAACTAGATTTTGAAAGCATAACTCTGCCAGGTTTTCTGGCTTTACATTTTTTTTATAATTCCTTGTTAACTTTGTGAAACTTGGAATTGAATAGTGTGGCAGGCTATACCACAACAAAAACTTCCTGTCCCACATCCTCAATCTCATGCACAATAGAATAATTTCACGGACAACTCTTCCTATATAGCTGCACTCAGCAACTTTGGGGAAAATGTTATCGCACGTTTGTGTTCAGATATTAATTTCTCATTGGTTTACCATGAAAAGCAATTCCCAAAAGCTGTTTCTAGCAAGTCAGAGGTGAAGATCTGCAAAATCAAGCAATGCAATTTGTCTTACAGGTGGAAAATGAAGAGCTGAAACATCTTATGTGGTCTTCTGTTTTATTTTATAACACTCCTGATATGGAAGTGACGGCTTGTGTGTTACTTTCAACTAAAGCTCTTTACTTTCTGTTGGATGATTCTGTAACTCATACTAATGAGCATCAGTTGGGTAAGACAAAAAGGGTTAATTTTGAATCTCTAATAAAGTTGCAGGGTTAATTGGTAAGTGAGCTTGTATCTTCACACTCTTCTTCCTTTATCCAAATCACCTTGAATATTAGCTCTCTTATTTTTACATCCAAGGGACTCAAAACATCCCATCGTGGGTTTTTCCAGGCTCGCCCTTTGCAGCAAGCATGCGTGCCTGGGGCTTTACCTTGCAAGAAGGGTTTTGGGTCTTCATCCGGCACTGCGCCTCAAATAGCCTCTTCTCCATGAGGTCTGTGCATGCTTCTTTCCGATGTTACTTAGCAATCCCCAGCATCTTCTGTGCAATTGAAATGCCCTTCCATTGCCAGCAGTAATGTGTGACAGGCCTAAGGGTTGTACTGTGATTCTCTTTCATGTGATTAACTTACTGATGTACTTGTCAGTGGGAGTTACATGTGGTTTCTGGGCACAGTGTGACCCTGAGAATGTGACGTGATCCCAGGGATATTTTGCCCGCTCAAGGAGCAAAACACCTCACTTGCTGTTGATACTGGGTCTTCAGTCTGTACTTGTTGTTTACCACATGCTGGTCTTCTCAGGAGTGAGGCTTAATATTTTTAGATTCAGGTTGCCTAATTTTATTTTGATTACTTATAAGCCATTCCTTGAACGTGCTCATCTTCAGAAGGCAAAATATATGTTCAGCCAAAGAATGGGCAGAAATGGAAAAAGTAACTAACTCTAAACACTGAATATAAGTAGGTTGTGTTTTAATGGCTTATCTGGCATGGTTGCTGAGCAGAGATCATCCAGCTCTAATCTATTTGCACACAAGGTAGAGATTTCCCAGTATGATGATACTGTGGCTCATTGTAGATCAGTGGCATGTGTTTCTTCTGGTGGATGGGTTTCTTCTGGTTTGGAGAAGAATAAGACTTCTTCATAAACCTCTTTCCTCTGACCATTCCTCTGTTCACTCTGGCATGTGCATTTGGGGCCAGATTCTTATTTCAGGTACACTACCAGAGACGAGACTCAGAGCTGTAATTTGCCCCAAGAAAGCTATTAGCTACCATTTGTAAAGCGTGGCGTCTTAGGAGTAGTCTCTGCCTTTGAGTGCAGCCTGTTTCCATGTGTTTAGGGCTCCTGTGCCTTTGTGATATACTTGAACTCTAAGAAAGTTTGAAAGCAAGTTCTGTCATCCTCAGACACAGTGACGGTGAAAATTTTTCACTGAATGCGGTATCATCTCTCCGTTCTGAGTTTCTGTAATGTATCTGCCTAAAGAGAGCTTCCATATTAAACGAGTAGTCATTAAAGAAAAATGCTTTTCAAGGGTTCGTTTCAAGCACAACAGTGGATAAATTTAATTAAATTTTTAATAAAGATCACTCTATGATCTGAATGTAATTACCATGTTTGTAGTCTGAATTTCATTCTTCCTTTTTATGATTTGCTCTTTATCATACTCTATTCTTCATTCATTCATTAGACTTTTGGAACCAAGAAAACTCAGATTATGAAAATAGCTCTTTCCATCTCTCTCGCTGCTTTGTGCTAAAACTTAACGATCTGCAGTCAGTGAATGTTGGACTTTTTGATCAATATTTTCGAATTGCTGGTAAGTAACATTTTATACTGTATATTTTTCTATCCACAGATACTACTGTCATCTTGAATTCATGCCTGTCTTTACTTCACTCTTGATTTGGAGCACGATGTTATTCTGCTGTCTTTTTATAATTAACACGTTTCCAATATGTTAACATTTATGATGTCACACTGGTACCACTGTATAAATAACCATGGCTGAAAAGACTGTCCACTTCCAATGGCTATGTTGCCCAAATAATAATTTTGGGGTGTAAAATTTTACACTTTCCTCATCTTAAGTGAAATAAAATGTGGGGAAGTCACTTCAGCCATATGTAAAACATTCAAGGAAAGCTAGAGTGAACTTTTTCCAGTTGAATGTTTCATATCTTTTTTGCACTTCGATAAAGATTTGAATTTAAAGTATGCATGTGTACAGCACAGTGCACTCAAAGGGTTAGGTGATCAATGAATGAAAATGGTGTGCTCTGCATGTTGAGTATGTTTTTTCTTAATTTGTGTGCATAGTGGGTGGCTCTACACAAGTGGAAAATACTTGTGCTTATGTAATGCTTGCATTGAAACTTGTAGGCTTTTGATGCCACTGCGATTAAGATTGTGTAGGCAGATAACCATAAACTAGTTCAAAATGTTGATGCTTATTGAATCTGTGGCTGTAGCTTCATCCAAGGAAAAAGCAGAAAATGATTTTATGATGGTTTAATATTTGGCTATTGCCTCAGGACTTGAATGGGCAGAACTGAAGATAGTTATGAGCTCTAGACACTGATTATAAGTAAGTTATATTTTAGTGGTTTACTTGTACTGCAAGTTTATGGGAAACTTTAAGACTAAAACCCAGTCCTTACACTTCGTTTAAAGGGATTCTGTCACCTTGAAATCTAGTGAGTTTAAAATATGAGTTCAGGTATTACAACTTGCCTCTGATTACCAGGTGCTGGACTAAATGATGGGCTTGATCACTCAGTAATTGTCTTGTTTGTTCATTTCCTCTGAAGCACCTGACATTGGCCCTTAATCGGTAGATAGGATACTGGGTTAGCTGGACCATTGGTCTGAACTAGTATGTCCATTATGTTCTCTCTACTGTGGCAAAGATCCTAATGAGGAAACTGATCATAAAACGGTGATATTGTAGGTGGCATTAATCAAAGTGTAAGTGCACATATAAAGGTGAAAAAGCAGGGAGTTTTTCATTTAATTTAGTTCACATTTTTAACATCAGTAATTAAAATATTTTCAGAAATACAAGTTTTCTTTTGAAGATAAATTTTCAAAGTAATAATACACAGCCATGCAGTTAAATGTCTACATTCAGAAAAGTTCACAATCTGTGTTGCAAAATAAAGTACCTTATTAATGTGCATGCTATAATCTTTCAATGGGTCTGAGAGGGTCTCTTATCTTTTGGTTAGAGGATCAGTTACTAGTAACTAGTTAACCAAATAAAGACACATTTCAGATCCATCACTACAGAAATATTCTATGGTGAATAAACATTTGCTGAAGTTGTAGTTAAGCTACAAATAGATACATATGTGACTTATATTCTGTCTTCTCCAGGACATTCTGCAGATCATATAGTAACCTGCCTAACCAGAGACAGTTACAGTACTCATGCCTTTATACAGCACCTCATGGCAGTGCTGTCATTGCTGGCACGCACACCTTCACCAGAACCAGTAGATAAGGACTTCTACTCTGAATTTGGGAATAAAAATACAGGTAAATGGTCCATTCTCCACTCTTAGGTTAATATATAAAATACTGTGTAACGTGTATTTTTTAAAAATCCAAAAGTGAAAGATTTTATGCATTGCTTGTTTGCTTCCTGTTAACTCAGTTCCACTTCCTCTTGAAGTCCTGTGTGAAATTATCCTAGACTTTCCTGTCTGAACAGAAATGTTTAATTCCAAATACATTTGCACAGGGGGAGACAATATGATGATATAACTTTGCCTTTTATAGAATCCAATAAATTCCATCCCTTACATAATCTTTTGGACCATCTACAGCTGTAGCTTGTATTTATAGGTTAGACTTTTAACTTATTGCTCTTTAAGGAACAGTTTTTAACATCTGCAGAGAGAGGAACCTTTTTGGTCTCTATAGGTTTTATGTTCATGGACCAGTAGCAATAACAGATTACATTAGATTTAAGGGATTCTTAACATATGTTAAATTCGTACCTTCAGCCATTAAAATGTGCAGTGATAAATTTGCTTTTGGCTAGATTTCTAAATTTAGCAGAGGGTTCTCTAAATAAAGCTGAATTTTTTGATGGTGCTTGTGATTATTTTAAGAAAGCTTTTAAGTAAATCATGCTTAAATCTGGCCTAAAGCATTTTACTTAGTCATTTATGGTAGACCAGAAGCAGTGTATCCTCCTCCTACCCCAGCAGCTTGCTCCTTAGGGAGCAGTGTGCACGGCATGATGCAATGTTAGGCATAACACACAACTTGAGAGGCCTTTTCAAAGGGACTATTTAAAGATGTCTGTTCATCTGCTATAGTGATAATAAGGGATTTCATATTTGTGTTCAGTGATTCCATGCTGGATTCAATCCATTTAGAACTCAGTAGTTGATTTCTTCTCTTCAGCTACACAAGACAAATATTATCTGTGATCTGAGAATCCAGCTATTTTTTTGTGCCTCTTACGTCATCACTAATAAAGATTCTGAACTGAAAATTGTTGATGATGCAAGAGGCAGATGAGAAATCCAGAAAGGACATGCAATCCAAATAAATTATTCACTTATTTTATACAAATAAAAACTGTGTATAAATAATTGCTAAACTTGAGTTGTTCCAGCTGCAACAAACTGTGTCAAAGGATTTAATGTTTAGCCAAGTGTTAGGGAAGTATTGTGTAATACTGAGTGTAAAGTAAAATTCCTGTATATTTGTGCTTGCAGGAAAAATGGAGAATTATGAACTGATTCACTCTAGTAGAGTAAAGTTTATATATCCCAATGAAGAGGAAATTGGGGACCTTGCTTTTCTAGTGGCAGAGAAGATGTACAGTTTGGCTAGCCTCCAGTCTCTAAATATCCTTCTGTATGTGTTGGTATTTCAAGTGAATCATATAGAAGAAACTGCTCAAGGCAGTAGTTCACTTCAGCCTAAAACACTCATTTTAACCAATTCTGATTTGTTCCTTTTCGATGAGGATTATATCAGTTACCCGCTACCTGAATTTGCAAAGGAACCACCAAAGAAAGACAAGTATCAACTCACAGATGGAAGACGAATCCGGGATTTAGACAGAGTGCTTATGGGCTATCAGACATATCCACAGGCCCTCACATTTGTGTTTGATGACGTTCAGAACCAAGATCTCATGCAGAACCTAACACTGGATCACTTTGGAGATACTTTCAGTGCCTCAGAGTTAAATGCTAAACATAAAGGCAGTGGGAATAGAGAGATCCAGTGGTACATCTTTATCCCAAGTGCAGAAAGCCGTGAGAAACTAATATCGCTGCTTGCAAGACAGTGGGAGATCTTGTGTGGTCGGGAGCTGCCTTTGGAACTTACTGGATAATTGTCGTACAGCTAAGTGATTGGAATGTGAAATAAAGCACAGTATTTGAATAAGCAGGACTTCTGGTATTATCTCAAAACTTAATCAGCGGCTGATGCTCGAATCTACTGTCATTATTGTTCCTTTGTGCAGTGAACAATTTAATATAGTAATGCAGTATAAGCTTCTGAAGTGTTAACTGGGAATTTAGCTTTTTGTAAATTCTATTTTTATGCAATGGTATATGTACACGACTTTCACGAAGCATCCTGGGGAACTGTATGGAATAAAAGGAGTCAACACTAGACATTGTCTAGGGCTGTTAACATTTCCACTATTTTTCAATATATATCAATCTAGCTGTTCTATACAAATTATATTGTGTAAATAATGGTAAGAAAAATTCTTGTGACATGTTAAAAGTGCAATGGTATTTGTACAAGATGTATTTTATTGGGTATGCTGCTAACACTTACTATTTAATGACTACAAACACTTTTACATTTTGTCTTTTTGAGGTCAAATTTAATTGTTTGCTGCTAATCATGAACCTAGTGGCAAAAGTCACCTGGAGGAACCACAATTAAATGTTACATTTTCATCTGAAATTACAGTTCCATGGCACTCTTTCATTATAGATTTGTAAAATGATTAAATCAGTTTGATACCATCATGGAAATGAAGAGTGCCCAGCATTGATCTAACGTTTTGCCAGCAAATAATGGTGAGTTTGCACCTCTGAGTACCAAGTGGTGTTTGTTGCCTACTTTCTCATTACAAATAAAGTGAAATTTGAGTTTGTTTACCTGACCTGTTTCCTATATATCTTTATTCACACTGATTCTTTCAAACATTTGCAAGATTGTGCAAAGCAGCACAGCTGCAGTGACTTTTATAGCACTAGGCCAGTTGAGACCAACTGAGTCTCTGGCCCCAAGTCTAGAAGTATAAATAATAGTTCTGGTGATGAGTATAAGTGCTTCTGATTTATAGCAAGGCTATTTTGTATACATTCTTATACCCTGCTCATCACTAGTATCTGAGCCTGTATTTCTGTACTGCATTAACTTGACTAGCATCTATCTAATGGCAGGGGGAGAATTTTGTCTTGGAATATTTTGTATCATATATGCACATGTTGCTATATGTGTATGTTGGAGACGGAAAGGTCAAAGAAATGTGCCTTGCACTTAGCGGAAAGGTGTTGAGGTTTGTGCTGATCCTTAGTTCCTGTGGGAGTTCATTCTACAGCCTCGGAGTGGGCCCCAAGAAAGCTGTCCTCTCCGAAGCAGATGAGCTTTACCTTTACTGCAGAAAGTTCCATTGTGCCAGAGGAGCAAAGTTGTCAACCACAGTCTTCATCTCAGAGCGTCAGTCGATCTTGTAGATATTCAGGATCAAGACCATTGAGTGCCTTGAAGATAATGCCCAAGACCTTATATCAATGTGATATTCTATGCGAAGCCAGGGAGCAAGGACAGGTTTGATGTATTTGCAGGAGCCCATGTTGCTGTGGAAATGTGTACGAACTGGAGCTTCCTAAGCACAGAAGGCTTCATTCCCAGGTATATTGCAGTGCCGTAGTTAAACTGAGAGATGACCAAAACGTGAAAAACCGAGGCCAGTTTGTCATGCACCAGAATAGGACAGAATCTCCTAGCCAAAAGGAAAGCGCTACTGGCTGCCACGTCAGAGCTTAGCATCAGTGAGCAGTCCAGGATCACTCCGAAACTACAGACTGAATCAATTGTGGGTGTGAACCTTCCACCAAAGGAAACTGCCCTGTGGCCGCAAACGTCAGGAGAGCAAGATATCTCTTCTAGTTTAGTCAGAAATTAATACATACTGAACTCAAGTAGCTTCACTACCTTTAGAAAAACCTTCCTCTTTTAAAAGAGGAGAATGAAGGGTAAAATATTCAATGATGCTGGAGTCCAGTTGACTTACAATGAGTATTAGGCTCCCCAGTGCCTAAGTCGCATTTAAAATGATGACTTAAATTCTTCTGACAATGTTTAACTTAGGACAACTAAAAAAAGTCTGTCTTACGTATATTTTCTAGAAAAGCCTAACAGATTATTTGTACACAAGTATAAGGGCCACCATCTGCTGTTTAAACCAGAATAAATCCAGAGTGACTCCACTGGAGTTACTCTAGATTTGTGCCCTAGTAAGTGAAAGCACCTATTTGCACCTATGCTAAAGTGAAGAAGAGTGTTTAGAGATAGAGGCCTCCTAAAAGCCACACCTGGGCCTGAACATAAGGGAAGGTGAAAGCAACATACTACACCTGTTTTGCCGTACACCTACTTATTTGCTGGGATGCACTCATTTAATAAAATAAAACTGAACAAATGTGAAGGGAATGGCTCCTTGAAGGAGCTTCTCTGGTGCTGGCCATCTGTTAGATCCTTTAGTCCAAAAATTCTCCACAGTCAGCCAAAAGTAAGGTAGCTAGGGTATGATGTGCAGATTGTTCTGTTGGAAACAGCCACTAATCCCTGGAGGGAACACACACAATGGTCGTTTCGTCATCAGATAGTGTTGCTACAAGCAGTGCAAAATACTGGCCTGGAAAACCCTTGTCTTCCCGAATTCTCAGGATTGCCTACCACAAGGGGTTTTTGAGTCTGATTGAGACATTTGACTGCTACTAGCCTGAATAAGAGCTGTTATAATACTGATGAGATGCCCCTTGTGTGCTTGGAGGGAATTGCTCATACTTACTTGGGATGTGGCGGTTTGCTTTTTCCTTACACGCCTTGTGTACATGCGGCTCAACATTCTAAGGAGAAAACTCCATCTTGCTATTCATGAGATCTGTCCTGGGAATCTCATGTGCCAAAATCAGTTCAAAACCAGAACCATTTGCCTTCCTGTCCTGGAATCTGTCTAGAAGAAGTCAATACCTTAATTGCTTGAATGTTGAAACAATCAAATATGATCTGTTCATGTGTAGAGACCAAGGGCAACAAAAGCTTTAAAATCCACACTCGAGCTTGGTTAAACTAGCAGTCATGGAACCAGTAAAGAAGAGTAGGATTCCTTCTCAGGATCTTTGTGCCTGCTTCACATTGACTTTCCTCCACCTTGGGGCAGAGCTAGTTAAATAATTTATTGGACAAATATTGCAGAATTTTTCAAATGATGTAAAATTTTTAATGTACCCAATTTCGGGAGCTGAGTGAATGATCTGTGAATTGCATATTTTTCTAATAGAGTATTTTCAGTCACTTGTTCAGCCAGATGAAGGATGTGCCATGTGTCATGTTTATAAAGCGTCTCCCATCCTTGCCCAGCTCTTTGTTCACTTCAGTTCATGTTTGCTCTTCCTGTTTTTTTTTTTTTAAAATCTCGCTCTATGCATTTTTTTTTTCAAGTTCTCCTCTTGCTTTGGCCCTAATCCTGCAGTTGGATTTGCTTTACATGGACCCCCATGCCCATGAAGAGCCCCTTTAAAATCACTGGGGCTTTGTGTGGGTGCCAGGATCTGTCCATGCAGATTCAACTACAGGGTCAGAGCATTTGTTTCTATTTCACTCTCCTCACTCAGCATCAGCCTTCTGTGCATTCTATTGCACATCATCATCCGTGTTCAGATGAGTCTTCAGCTGCACGTAATGTGCAGGACACCCTTCATCTGTGCACCTAATCAACTCCATTTCTATTCTCATTCAAAGCCTTTTATCTCTCACCTATACTACTTTAATATTTCTGTTTTTAGTTATCTATCTCTAAAAGCATCCTGCATATAATTGGAATAAAAGATGCCCTACAAAATATAACTGCATTGTAAGCGTTTGTGGGAATGCAAAACAACATTCTTTATCTCTTGGGACTAAATTTCTGTGTGGAATTTGTAGGTCCTTTGGGGAATTTTTTCTACCTTCATTTTACTGTACTATGTACCACTTGCTATGCTTCGGAAACTGTCTTCAGATTGGTGGTACAAGCTATGAGAGCACAAATGTATAAGTAATAGAAAATTACCCAGTTATGGATAATAATGGCTCCCAAGGCAATTTAACCTAAATTTAACCTACAGGCTGGATCCACAGCTGGTGTAAATTGCTGTAGCCCCAGTGAACTCAACCAAACCATATTGTTTCACACCAAGTGAGGATCTGGCCTTACATTTTTAACTTCCTCTATTTGTTATAATTGTAAAAGGATGCATTTAAATGAATCTTCTTTGGAGAAAATGTGACTGAAGGAAAATAATCCATGTTGTCTTGGTCTGAACTTTGTCCTCCCTGTTTCAGGATGAAATTTTACAGTGTTGGTTATGTCCCCATGACTTCACATCTGTGCCATATCCACTTTTATAGCATATCTGCACCATTGTAGCTGACCATGCTGCCTGGATATATATGTGTTTACATAATAATCAGCCCCTCTTTTACTTGTTTTCCTGTTCTTGTTAACTTAGATTCAGATTTCTGTATAACAAACTGTTGTGAGAATTAAAATAAAACTCCAGCCCTTTGCCCTTTTTGTTTAAATTTCTATCTGATTAATACCAAAGATTCAGTTAATTAATCTTCAGTTGTTTTTTCCTTAGAAAGTGTCAGACTTCCTTCCCACTCTGGGGTACAGATGTGGGGACCTGCATGAAAACCCCCTAAGCTTATTTCTATTAGCTTAAGTTAAAACTTCATCAAGGCACAAATCCTTTGTCCTTGAACGGTATGCTGCCATTGCCAAGTGATTTAGACAAAGATTCAGGGAAAGGACCACTTGGAGTTCCTATTTCCCCAAAAATATACCTCCAAGCCCTACACCAATTGGTACAGGGGAGCACAGGAGTGCAGCTGAGGGCTCGGGCAAGGGATGGGGCATGGCAGGGGGTCAGTGCTCTAGGCTGGGGGTGCAGGCTTTGGTGTGGGGCTGATGGATTTGGGGTGCAAGAAGGGGCTCCAGGTTTGGGGGGGCTCAGGGCTGGGGCAAGGGATTGTGGCCTGGGGTTACCTCAGGTGGCTCCTGGTCAGTGACACAGCAGGGAAGCTAAGGCAGGCTTCCTGTCCTGGCACCGCGGACTGTGTTATGCCCTTGAAGCATCCAGCAGCAGGTCTGACTTTGTATGGCTCATTTGCAAGATGAGATCTGTCAGAGGCAAAATATCCCCCACATCTGTCTTCTGCAAGGTTCTTCCACAGGCCACAGTCAGAGGCAGGATGTGGGACTACATGGACTTCTAGACAGATCCTGTAAGGTAATTCTTCAATTCCTGCAATAATGTTTTTAAAATGTCTATTGGACCTGTGCTATACATGGTCTGCTTGATCACTTCTAATAGTAGTAGATCTAATGTAAAACTACCTGGCTGGGATTTGCAAGTACATTGAGCTATTTACTGTGTCCCCTTGGAAGTTTAAACTCTTCAGAGTTGCGGTTTCGACAACCATATCCCTAATAACTAGCTATGAAGCTTCAAAGCAGGCTGAGACTGAGGGAGCACTGTGTATTGCCTGCCAGCAATCCAGGCCTCAAGTAGATGCATGGTGGTACAGTGATGAAAAGCTGTCTATTCAGGAGAGGGTTACTCTAATGGACAAGCAGAAAGGGAGGGAAAACTTAAAAATGTGGGGCAGGGATCAAAGGAGATTGGCAGACTCCCCGAAGGGGAGAGAGCGAGCCCGTAGCTACTTAAATGCTCTGTGGGTTCTTGTGAGACAAGAGCTTTTGGAAACTTGAATGTTAAATGTGATATTCCTGTATCCTTCTTGCATTGACCTGCTCAAACTGAGATTGCAACATAAAGATGTTCTGGACGTTACTGTGTTGTTTCAATTCAGCAGCGCTGTTCTCAACTGCACTTCTAGCATGAGCCAAGCAGCTGAACCAGTCTCTTAGCTTTTTTTCAGCTGAATCCATGGCAAACCACTTGCTGTCACTTTAGCCAGATATATTATCAGGTGTTGTGTTTCCATGCCAAGTCATTATCGTATATCACAGTCATGCTGCACTATAGTAAGGGAATAAAGTAAACTAGTGTCTCGTGTTGCCTTGAAGTGATGGTTGCTTGAACTGGGGTTTTCAAAGCAACCCAAAGGAGTCCCATCAAATTTTCATGTGAGTTGTCTTTAACTTTCTTGGGCTCTTTCGAAAATCCCAGCCTTATGACATTACCTAGTGGGTTAGAAAGGCAGCAAAGTGAAGTTGTTAGAAGGGAACATGTGGCTGGCACTCATTAGAGCAAAGAAAGATTTTAGTGTGTCTATAAAAGACCTGGATGTGGACCGTGGAGAGAAGGCGGCCAGAATAGACAGCAGTCACTTGCTAACATTTCTATTGCCAACATCATGCTGCTCGTGAATTAACAGGATGCAAACCTAGATAATATCCTTCTCAGTCACTCAGCAATTTTTTGCTCCGAGAGGGAGGTCAACACAGGCACTACTCAGCTGCTTGGAATATGGCAGTTGCTTTGTGTGTGCGTGAAAGAGATGAAACCCTCTCTCCAAGTCACTCTGTAACCTCCGTTTTTTGCTGTCCTAAGCAGACTATTGAATGCCTGCCCCTTCCAAAGAAGAAAATGAGTCCCTTGCAGAATCACTCTCTGCCATGGCAACCAATGCAAGGGAATTTTGCTGCCTCTAGGAACTTTGTTCTGCTTCTGTGGTAGAGTAGGCCCTGTTCTCCTATATAGTACTTGTGGCTTGGCTGGTTGTGCCCCTTAACGGTACCTTTTCAGTTCCACGGTCATCTAGGCATTTATATAATTCTGAGCAAATAGAATTTGTTCTTCCAAAGAGCATAACAAGGGTGTTTGTTTCTTTCCACAGGTTTAAAAGAATTTGCACCCCCCACCCCCAAAAGCCACATGGCATGGTAAAGTGGATGCTAAATCCTTTCTCTCTCATTTCAGTCAAGACTGTGTAAACAAAATATTTCAATAGCAGGAAATTGCCCAAGCTAGCTGTGCTTGCAAACACTACAGAAAGAAGCCTGGTGCCCCAGTGTTTCAAAATACAGATGGATGAGGGTGTGTGGAGGGTTAGTAGACATTACTACATATTTTTCCTTTGTTAGAGAAATTTATTTTCCAGTGGGGGTGCAGTCAGTTTCTTGACTAAAACCCATGAACTCCACTGTATTTACAAAACAAATGTCAACAGCAGTTGCCTTCCAGATTGCACTCAGTTAGTTTCATTCATTCAGTTATGAATGAGACAAATTAGGTGGCTGAGAGAGAGCCTGTCAGATAAATATCAAAGGCCACCTGAATGTAGTTGCTCACAACCTTAGGAGTGTTAAGCATTCTCATCTCCAGGTGAAGTCAATGAGAATTGAGAACCCTCACCTATCTATTGATATATTTATGTGGCTCTCAACACTCTTGTATTTAAGCACCTGACTTATTAAGGCCAAGATCCTCAAAGGAATTTAGGTGCTTAACTCCCATGTTATTCTCACAATACCCTTGGAAGATAAGAAAGTGTTACACCATTATGTAGGTGTGAGCTGAGTCACTAAATATATTAAGTGGTCTGTACAGGAAGTCTGTGGCAGAGACAGAACTTGAACCCATCTCTCCGAAGTCCCAGCCTGGTGACTTAATCACTAGACATGCCACTCTTGAGGAATCAGGGCCTGGACTAGCACTTCTATTTCTTTAACCTCCAGGAGAGCAATGCTTCCCAAAACAAATATACGCTCCCATTCTGAAACTAGCATGTGTGGGGGAGGATTCAGAAATGTTTGAATGAGGACAGGGCACATTTCATGGGCACATTTTTTAAAAATCTGAATATCAAAATTCTTCTAGTGCACTCAAATGTCTCTTAGGACACAAACAAGGCTCTGCCACCATTGTCTCTCATGGGCTACCCTTTCAATGTCTTTGATATCAAGTCTGATACATTTTTCCTTTCTAAGCACTGTTTGATGGAGTGGTTCTCTCAGTTGGCCCCTTTTATGTGTTCCTTCAGCTGCCCAAAGGCAGGTCTGTCATGGCAGAAGGTCGTGTCCCAGACGTTTCCATCATCTTTTCTGGATAACAAGTTGCTGAACTCTCTGAAGAATCTCAGAATTTGTAATAAGTTCATTGTATTTAATACTGTGCATTTTCCCGAGGCATTTGCTTGCAAAGACGTTCAGGTGTCTGTCTATATCTTTGGTGGATTTTTTAATAGATCCAACAATGAAGTAGCAGTGATTTAGCCAGCTGTTAAGAGTTAGCTGACAATAGAAATTATTGTTGTTTTCACACCACTTGTTTCATCTGCAATCTTTCAGGCTGGATGGGGCATAGGATGTCTCCCATCACTAGTGCTCATTAGTTGGTTGGTTTGATTGAAATGCTGTTTGTGGGTGTGGTCAGTTCAGCCCCTGTGGAAGATGCCACATAGAAATTACTACAGGCAGAGACTTTGTTACCCATATCAAAGGAGCAATACATGCAGCAATAATGATCACAGGAGCAATACATTCAACAATAATGCAAATTTGCCCTGCCCTTCCCTGCCAATATTCTGTTTTGATTCAGTTGTTGGCCTCTTTGGTCAGATTTCCCGTAAGAGTGACAGGTAAGGGAGCTCTTGGAATGATGTTGGCTTCTGTCCACTGTGAACTGGGGCAGAGACTGCTCTCTGATGATAATTACCTTTTGCCCTAGGTTTCTAGTAGTATCTGACCCTGTTAACACTTCTGGATTTTGGTCACCTCTGCAAGTTACTGTAGCTGTTTATATTGTTCCAACTCCTGCAGTAACAAGTGGCTAAATTTTTCTCTTCATTAGGGTTGCAAGTTTTCACACAGGTTGCTGGAATAATAACTGGAGAAAAATGCCTTTTACACTAAAAGTCAGCAATTTGTCTGGTTTAAAGAAAACCTTTTAATCTCTTATTGTATGCCTTGTCACAGTAATATGGAACTGCTTAGTGTTCATTTTAGATTGTGTATCCTCCTCTAACTTGTTTGTCTTAACTGAAATATGCTATGATAAGAAGGCATAACCATTGGCATCATGCTAAATGTAACTCAGAAGGAAATTTCCCTACAGTAGGTCAGATACTACGGTGATAGGCAGCAATATAAAACCCTAAGATTGGTCCTTGTTTCATCTTTTGTGTCTGTGACACTTTGGGTGCTGATCACTTATGAAGATCTGGCCCTCATTGTCACATTAATTACTGTGTGCTGATGTTTTTTGGAAATCTGGCCCTTCTTTAGGTCCCTCAGTTAGAGCTTGGCGCTGTGGAAAATCTATCCCCCAGCTGTGGATGCTGAGCACTTAAAAATCTGGTCCCCATGTGACCAGCCAGCTCAAGTACTCTGCTCACCACAAGTGGTCCATGGGCCACAGTTTGGGAATATCTCTTGAACATTCAGGTTCTTCATTCTTTCCGGCTTTGGAGTGTCTCTTGCTGCCAACACACCTCTTAAGGACTTCTCTGAGAATTTATATAGGAAGTACCAATGTTATAAATTGTTGACGACCTCTCTCAGAGTGTAAAATCCAGGAAGATTACTATATCTAGCACTGCTCTTACCCTCCCACTCCGAAAACCTATGACTATAAGCACATTTCCACAATACTGGTAGCAGGTTAGTCTTAACCATACTACAGTTCCAACATTTGCATTGTACTGAATTTCTGCTTTGGCCATGTGTAATGTAGGCATTTGCTGAGTAAGCCTAAATCTCAAATCACAGGCAGACAGAAGAATGTTGCTGTCCAGCTATCCTGCAGTATAACAGCAATTTGAATATGTAAATTTCCATTCCACACTGCCTTGATTTGTTTATAATGAGTGACTTCCTCATGCTTTGTAACTTGGACCAGATTTAATAATTTGTGCTGGATTTTTGAATGATCACTTGTGCTGTCAAACTTTTTAGTGATTTTTTTTTACATGCTGTGTGAATAATTTCAGCTATACATAATGGGGATTATAAATAGAGAGCATTGGACTTGTTCCTGCAAACGTTGCTCTCACTGAGTATTACTAATAATAAGGAGAAATCTATACGCTATATACTAGTCTATATAAAGACTAGTAACATGACGTGGGGTACATAGATTTAGGCCTTTAATTTCTTGACTGGCATAGTGCAGTAGCGTGGTGGTAAACAGAGCTCATGTATTTTATCAGATAACATATTTTATATATTGCAACTATCCTACCTAGTCTATTGGTCTGATCTACAGCCTGACCAAGAGAGTCATCTGTGGTGAGATATTGTTGCTATAGGTAGCTGGGCTGTTTCCGCAGCAAAGCGAGGCACTTGTCTCTCTATTATCAAGGGGAGGGTTTTCACAATGGAGAGGGTAGCCAAATCAGGAGATCTTTCAGTTGGGGATGCAGGAGGGTCAATGGGTTGGGGCCTGAGAGGATGCTCATGAGGAAAGAAAGGTTGAGGGAAGCTTCCCAGCTGGGAAGTTCTTTTGGTTGCTGGTGCTTTTCACTATGGAAGCCAAGGGAAAATTTGCCATTGGGAAAGTGGCTGGATTGGGGTGCGTATGGTGTCAGAGATTATGGCTGAAGTGGAGCTGGGCTGGGAGTACTTGATGCTTGGAAAGGGAAGGACAGATGCATGGCCTTCCCTTTCCCTTCTCCTGAATATCAGTTTGTCTTTTGCCCTTCTTCTCCCATCATTCTATCCCAACACAACTCTTTTGAATGTCAGGGCCTGTGGTGACTGTGCTGGCACGTGATGCCACTCCGCTGATCTGTACTTCACTCTGGTATGGACCAGAGGCGAGGTCTATCAGGTGTGCTCCATAGTGGTATGCTGCCTGTGTGGCCCTTGTCCCAGGATTGCAGTTACATCAGAGTACCTCATAGAGGCAAATGAGCTGAATCATCTGATCAGGCTGGATGTGAGTTGCGGGGCTGGAACTTTTTATACAGGCCACAGTGGATTTGCCTTTTTTGCTTCCTGTTGTTGTGAGATATATAGCACCGCTGTTCATCAGCCTGTATCTCTCTATTGGATGGCAGAAGAGGTAAACTACAATTAACAGCATTAGTAAGTACAGTACCTATTCTTTTCCAATTATGTTTTTATGTACTCTGGTGGGAATGTGTATGCCAAGTACTGTATATTAATACATACGCCGTGTGTGTGTATAGGCAAAGTGCCATGTAAGTATCAAGAATTAATACACTCGATGTTCATCTATATATACACACAAATTCTAAAAACGACTGATTTGCTTTTATACACACATTTGAAGTGGCTAAAAAAACCCTTTAATCACTGTCCTCATGGTCTAATAGTATTTACAGCTAATAAGTGCTGTTTGGACAGTTTCTTATACCACTAAATAAATTGAATGTTATTGGCAACATTTGTAGATAAAGCGCCCATCAATTTCTCTACTTCCACCAGCAAGAGATATTCAGTTGCAAACTCAATGCAAGGCCAAGCATGTCTCTTAAATTTCAGGGCTTGATTATTCCAAGTGTTGAAAAACATCCTCCTTGAATTACTTTAGCTACCAGTAATGTGTTTAGAAAATAATTTATGTATTTTGCTGCCATCCACAGAGTAGCTGGTATGCTAAATGTAACACTCTTCTTGTTGAGCAACTCATGCATTTTAAATAAATAGCAAACCCCAATGAAGGGGCTAGTTTTGCTTTCTGGGCAATATTTGTTATCTTTATTAAATACTGTATAGGCCATCTGCAAAGATTTGCCTCATAGAACAAATAAATGTCTGCTGCAACAGGCAATGGATGTAGTGTTTTTTTGGTTGCCTTGATTGTATTATCAGCAATGAAATTGATTTGCCATCCAGATTCTACAGTATATATTTGTCTCTTTGGTTTGCTTCCAGTTAAGAATACAGTTAACATACTTCATTCCAATCAGTTGAAAACTAAGGATTTCCTTCCATCTGTTTTGAACTGATATGTGGGAGGAAATCCGTAGATGTTCCTGTTTTCAGTAAACCTTCTACTCACAGGGTTGTGTGTGTATGTATGCGTTTAAAAAAAGGAGAGAGAGAGAGAGAGAGAGAGAGAGAAAAAGCAGTGGTTGACTCATGTTTGATGTTAAAAGTAGCAGAATCACTTCTGTATACTTTGGAATAGGAGATCCAGAGTGTGAAAGTGTTTTCTCCCTGTTTATGTTTAACCTCTGTTTTTTTCTTGGATCTGATTCTTAGTAGGCGGTCCTATCTTACTGAAATTGCATCCTCTACATCAGCTCCATCCCCCGCTTCAAGAAAAAGGTCCCATCTGTAAAAGCATGAAAATGCATCTTCTTGGGTTACTGTTTTCCTTCTTAGCAGCGTGGTTCATTTCCACAGTTAAAGGGCAGAGTCAGAAGGTAAGTTCGCAAGTCTTTATTTTGCAGTTAAATGATCGTGGGATCACTTCTTTTTAGATGGCTGCTGTGTTACTGAAGGATACAGCCTCCAAAAAATGGTTTCTGTGTGAATTTAGTTATATGTTAAATCACCTTCCTAATTAAGCTTTAAGACAATCTGTTACCTTTCTTCTGTGTGTATGTAATATCTATAATCTATATTGTTTATGTAAAATTAAGAATATGGAGTTTTGCTTGGATCTTAAGTAAACTTTGATTTACGCATTATCAGCACTAAAGGCAAAGAGGATACAATAGCAGCATGAGGACTGTGAGCCCAATCCTCTAAGACACTGAGCATCCTCGACTCCCACTCTCTTCACTGGTGTTATGGGGACTTTGTCCCTGGTAGGACTGAGCCTTAAAGTGCCTTGTAGAATTTCTTCAGTGTTTTTGAAAAGTATTTCTAAACTGCAGCTGTTGAAAAGTTGGCCTGAAAACGGTTAAGGTTGACATTGTGCCCAGTGTGAGATGAGCCTTCATGCTTCTCAGAGAGACTGAGAAGATACCCTGTTGAAAACCCAACAGAAGCAAAACCCAGTCCAGAATCCAATCCCAAACCTGCCCAGGAGAGCATGAGGAGTTGCAGTAAACTGCTGCATGCTGATCTGTACAGCAATGTTTATTCATATCAGCAGGGGCGGCTCTGAGGTTTTTGCCCCCCAAGCGCGGAAGTTCCATGGCACGCCTGCAGCGTTTCTGCGGGAGGTCCCCACCGCCGAAATGCCACTGAATCTGTGGCAGCTGCGGACCTCCCACCAAAATGCCACCAAAGACATCCTGACTGCCGCCCTGACGGCAAACATCAGGCCGCCCCCTGTGGCTTGCTGCCCCAGGCACGCGCTTGGAGCACCAGTGCCTGGAACTGGCCCTGCATATCCTACGGTGCAGCTATCTCAGTGAATGAACAAACAATGGCTTCTTTGCTGTCAAAGGATTGTTTGTCATAGCTCACAGGTTTTTTAAAAGGTAATATTTTACAATAAACCCTTAAAAACTTGCAATTGAAATCTCTCTCCTTACCAAATAAATAAACAAATCGCTTCATCATCTGCACACTGGTTTGTTGTAGAGCTGCGTGTAAGGGCTAGGTAGTGGACTTAGTGATCAGTTATTAGAGTTGTATGTAAGTGCTATGTAGGTGTGTAATTAACTTTGCAAATAGATCTACCTCGGTGACCGAACACCTTGATGCAACAGAGGAAAAAAAAGTTTGAAACCTGTTCCTTGGTAGCGTCCGTATGAGTAATATAAAATGTTTTCCCTTAGAGAGATTTTTGTTTTGGTTCATACATCCAGTTCAGTTTTCATATTTAGTAGCATTGTGAGGAATGTACATGTGCCTTTATTTAGACTGGTTTTCTCAGCTCTGTGGTGATTAGCCATTTCAGTAGAATGGAAGGCATGTTAATTCATATTACAAAGTGTCTGCTGCCACTGTGTTTCTTGTCTCCTGCAGACAGAGGAATAAACTAGCCTATGAAGTTAGAAGGTGCATGAGACATTTAGGAATCTTGTTCTCTAGTGACTGAGTTGTGGAAGGGCTGCCCTCTATCAAACAGTAGAGGTTGGCGTTGGAAGGAGAGACCTTAAGACTATTAGCAAAGGAGCTAGGGATGTCCATCCATCTAAAAAGGCATGATTTGGGAGGAGGCAGAGCACTGAACGGGCATTCAAATGCCCAAGTTTCAGGTGGCTCTTTTATTAAACAGATCAAAGGCAGGTGCAATGCAAAATTGGGAGGGACTCTGGAAAGTGCAGCGAACAAGGAATCTAATGTATACTGTATTTCTGTCATGCTTTCAGCCATGCTTTTCAAGGTGCCCTAGAAACATTAATGAATGAAACATTGCCACCTCACTTGTGAAGGAGGGGAAGTAGATGGGTAAACTGAGGAACAGAGCACATAAGTGACTTACAGACTCGTAGACTCATAAACTTTAAGGTCAGAAGAGACCATTATGATCTTCTAGTCCAGGGGTCAGCAACCTTTCTTAAGTGGTGTGCCGAGTCTTCATTTATTCACTCTAATTTAAGGTTTCGCTTGCCAATAATACATTTTAACATTTTGAGAAGGTCTCTTTCTATAAGTCTTTAATATATAAATAAATTATTGTTGTATGTAAAGTCAATAAGGTTTTAAAATGTTTAAGAAGCTTCATTTAAAATTAAATTAAAATGCAGAGCCCCCCGGACTGGTGGCCAGGACCTGGGCAGTGGGAGTGCCACTGAAAATCAGCTCGCATGCCGCCTTAGGCACCTGTGCCACAGGTTGCCTACCCCTGATCTAGTCTGACCACCCACACAATGCAGGCCACAGAATCTTACCCACCCACTCCTGCAATAAATCTCTAACCCAGAGGTGGGCGGGGGAATTGGATAAGGGGATTCCAGGGGAAGTCAGGGGGGCAGAGGTGTGGATAGTAGTCTGAGCAGTCAGGGGATAGGGATCAGGGTGGGGTGGGGGTGTGGATAGGGGTTGGGGCAGCAGGGGCCAGAAAGCAGGGGAGGTTGGATGGGGCAGAGGTTCTGGGGGAGAGGTCAGGATAGGGAATGGGGGGATTGGATAAGCATGGAAGTCGCAGGGGGGCGAGGGTGTGGATAGGGGTCAGAGTAGTCAGGGGACAGGGAGCAGGGG
>ML677379.1:9460452-9479401 GCA_007922305.1 Dermatemys mawii | reverse complement strand
CAACCCTGATGTGGCCCTTGGGCCAGAAAGTTTGCCCACCCCTGCTCTAACCTATATCTGAGCTTTCGAAGTCCTCATGCTTTAAAGACTTCAAGGTGCAGAGAATCCACCAGCAAGTGATCCATATCCCACACTGCAGAGGAAGGTGAAAACTCCCCAGGGCCTCTGCCAATCTGCCCTGGAGGAAAATTCCTTCCCGACCCCACATTGTCCCAATTGACCTCAATGTCCTTAACTATTTTCTCCTTCAAAATTTTTTCCAAGACCTTGCATACTACAGATGTCAAACTAACAGCCTTTAGTTACTTGGATCACTTTTTTTCCTTTCTTAAAAATAGGAACTATGTTAGCAATTCTCCAGTCATGTGATACAGCCCCTGAGTTTACAGATTCATTAAAAATTCTTGCTAATGCGCTTGCAACTTTATATGCCAGTTCCTTTAATACTCTTGGATGAAGATTATCTAGGTCTCCTGATTTTGTCCCATTAAGCATATTCGAGTTTGGCTTCTACCTCAGATACAGTAATATCTACCTCCATGCCCTTGAACTAGGGTATCTACTGTCCTACTAGTAACCCAGAGAAGGGTAGTAGAGAGGGAGGGACCCGGGTCGCCCTCTACTCCGGGTACCAGCCCAGGAGCACTAGAGAAGCAATTCTCAAAGTGGGGGTTGCAACCCTTCAGGGGGTTGCCAGGTGCCTCCCGAGGGGTCGCGAGTCCCTGTGGCTGCTGAGAAGCTGCCAAATTGATTACTTCTGTATTCAGTGGATTTTTGGTGGACATACCGAATCCTGTTGGGAGCGCTTGGCATGTCTGCCGAAAAGCCACGAAATGCAGAAGTAATCAATTCGGCGGCTTTTCAGCGGACACACATGGGTCGCGCTGAGAAGCCACTTCTAAAGAAAGAGTCACGGTTCTCGGAAGTTTGAGAAACGCTGCCCTAGGGGGATAATGGCAAACCACTTGAACTAGTGCTGCTTTCCCGGGCTACTTCCCTCTCCTGCTTTTCAGCTTGAGGGGCTTCCTGCCCTCTCTCTGCACCTAGGGTCTTCGCCTTCTAGCCAGCCACGCCACTTCTCCAAACTCTCCTCCGCTTCAACTCCTTCAAACTGCTCTCTGCTCCAACACTAAATCACTCTGCTCCAACTCCTCCCCCTGGCTGATTGAAGGAGGGGTTTTTATCAGGTGACTGGCTTCAGGTGCTCTAATTGGCTTCAGGTGCTTTTAATTAATCTATAGCAACCTTTCTTCCCTCTACAGGGAATAAGGCTTCTCCTCATCCTGGGGCTTACATATCTCTCCTCTATCGCTCTTCTGCTGCCTTCTGGCCATGCTGTATCACAGGCAATAGAACCTCTTATTAATTCTCTTTGCAAGGTCCAACTCTGCATGGCTTTTAGCCTTTCTCACTTTATCCCTACATGTTCTGACCTCAATAAGGTAGCTTTCCTTGCTGATCCCTCCCATCTTCCACTCCTTGTATGCTTTCTGCTCTTTCTTAATGACCTCACTGAGATGCTTGCTCATCCAGCTTGGTCTAGAGCTCCTGCCTCTGAATTTTTTCCCCTTTCTTGGGATGCAGGCTTCTGATAGTTTCTGCAACTTTGACTTCAAGTAATTCCAGACTTCCTCTGTCTTTAGATCCACAAGTTCTTTAGTCAAGGAAGTGGATTGGACTGATTTCCTTAATTTTTAAAGTTAGCCCTTTTGAAATCAAAAACCCTAATCGCAGCTCTATTTTTGTTTATCATTCCATTCATTTTGAACTGAATTAGCTCATGATCGCTCAAACCAAGGTTATCCCCTACAATCATTTCTTCTATGAGGTCCTCACTACTCACCAAAACCAAATTTAAAATGGCATCCCCTCTTGTTGGTTCAGCAACTACTTGATGAAGGAATCCATCAGCTATTGCATCTAGGAAAATCTGAGCCCTATTATTATTACTAGCACTTGTCCTCCAGTCTATATCTGGGAAGTTAGTCTCCCATGATCACACAATTCCCATTATTATTTACTGCATTAAAAACATTAAAGAAGTCTCTATCCATATCCAGATTAGATCCCAGTGGTCTATAGTAGACCCCGAGCACTATCCCAGGGGAGGCTATAGTAGCTTTCTCCCCCAGTGTGATTTTTTGCCCAGACTGACTGTCTTATCCATTCCATCACTTCTTATTTCTTTATTGTCTACTTCATAATTGATATTCAATGCTACTCCACCACCTTTACCTTTATTTCTGTCTTTCCTAAACAGCACATACCCTTCGATACCTGTATTCCAGTCATGACTGCTATTCCACTATGTTTCTGTTATCCCTATAATAGGTGGTGTCACTTCCTGCACCAGTAGATCTAGTTCCTCCATTTTGTTACCTAGGCTTTTCACATTAGTGTACAAACATCTTAATTTATGCTGTTTGGCTTCACACACATTCTTCACCTGATTAGGCACGGATATTCTACGGCCATTATCACCGATTAAATTGGTATCTACACTGTCCTCCTTCTTTATGTCCATTCTACCCATGGCTGTTTCATTTCTTACTTCGTTTTCTTCCCTCTCAGTGTTAAAAGCCAACGTTGAGATTACTTGGACATCTCCCAACCATCTCCCCCAAATTCCTAGTTTAAAGCTCTCAATCAGTTGTTCCAGCCTCCATGCCAGAAGTCTATTTCCCTCCCTACTCAGGTGAAGTCCATCTCGAGAGAACAATCCTCTGTCCATGAATGTCCCCCAGTGGCCATACAGCCCAAAGCCTTCCTTATAGCACCACTGCCTGAGCCATCTGTTGATCATCATAATCTTTGTTGATCTTCTCTAGGAATGGGCAGAATCCCACTGAAGATCACCTGAGCCTCCCTCCATTTCCTTAAGCCTCTTCCCCAGCCTGGCATAGTCTCCCTTGATACATTCCAGCAAGAATCTATTGGTATCATTTGTTCCCACATGAAGGACAATAAGTTGATTCTTTCCCACTCCTGCTAGGATTGTCTTCAGCCTCAGATCCACATCCCATATCTTAGCACCTGGCAGACAGCACACCCTTCTGTTCTCTGGATCATCTCTGGTTACAGGCCTGTCTATTCTTCTCAGTAAGGAGTCCCTAATCACGTAGACCTGCCTTTTCCTGGTGATGGTGCGATTCTCTGGTCTAGACCTGGTTCCCTCTGGCTGCAAGTCCTCTCAATTCCTATTCTCCCTGGCAATCCTTTTCAGCCCATCCTGTATCCTCCTGGGGCTCATATTTGTGGTGTCATCTCCATTGACTCTTCCCCTTTTCCTATAGGACTACCCGCTTTTCTCTTCTTCCTTGCCCTCCCACCTTCAATGATCACCTGCTGTTCCCCTTTTTCATTTTCCAACTCCAAAAATCTGTTCCTGAGCTCTATTTCTCCTTTGCTAGCCCGTCTCTTCCTCTGTTTTTCTTAGTCATATGCTTCCAATGTCCATTTTCTTCACCCACCAGTCTCCCCTCAGAGTTCTTTGGTCCTGCTTCCATCAGCAGGTCTGAGCTTTTTCTTTCAGCCTCCTCATGTTTTTGCTCCATCATCTGCTCAAACCCCCTTCTAAACTCGACCAGAGTTTCCACCTGCATCTCCAAGGCTACCCAGTGAAATAGTGTTAGAAGTGGAACACAGGTATTCTATTGTATGGTCCCAGGCTAGAGCCACTGCTGCTACTTTATCGTACATTATTTTCCATTTACTATCTATAAATAACATCGTTACCCGGTTCATCATTCCACTATGCACCACTCTGCCCTTTCCGAAGCTGAAGTTGCTGCGGCAGCCCTTTAGTGTTGTCACTGTAGACTAGCCCTAAGGAATGTTACCCACTAACATTTGTTACTCTAGTAAAAGAAAATAAGGTCAGAGTCAGGTCTTGGAGTTAGCCACCAGAATACCTGTATTTGCACTGGTGCACCTTAACCCAGATCTAAGCAGGAGTAAGCTGCTACTAGTGTAGAGTTTATTATTTAGCCTGTCTGTATTTGTGGTTTGCACTAAAGTAGCTGCGCTGCCTGCTGGCTCTCCTTGATGAAATTCCCAGTGTAAACCAGGGTCCTCAGGGTGGGGAGATAATGGGGAAAGATGAGATAAGGACTAAAGGTAACAATTTAATGCTTTGCTCTTTTTTTCTTAAGTTAAAATCCATGCAATGCAATGTCAAGACCATGTTCACCATGGCTACACCGTGCACCTCCTGTGCTGTAGTCACCAGAGTGGCGTGTCCAAAAGGATGGATAAAGATGTCCCAGGGGCTAGGAGACAGAGGCTGCAGGTAAGCCCCATCTCTCTGTTCAGCTTGCCACATCAGGTTTACAGGCCATTGTTTTTATTGTATATACTCCCATATAAGTCAGCATTCAAGGCAGGCTTTTTGCGAGCCAGGGAGAAGTTGCCTTGTATCAGAATAAAGGAAGAGAGATGTGGCTGGTTTCTACCATTGGGTTGGGAGCAATATAATTCTGGTTTAGGGTTAAAGAAGAGGCAGCTTGAAGTGCATAATTCATGTACGCATACTCATGGTCATGTGTATAGATATATAGATAATGAATATTTAAAAGTGAAATTTCTCTAGTGCAGATCTGAAGATCTCAGAGAACTGAACAGACATTAATTCCTTACACTTCATAAGCCTGTGGAGGAAACTGTGGCCAAACTTTTCAGATATGAGCGCCCAGAGTTAAGCACCAAAACCCATATTTAGGCACCTTTAATAGAGGTAGCCTGATTTTCAGAGGTAATTAAAAATTCACAGCTCCACCTGAGTTCAGACAGGAGTTGCATGTTCTGATACACCTAAAAATCATGACACTTTTATTTAGGGGCCTAAATATAGTATATGGCCCCAGTCCTGCAGTTTGTTCCTTGTGAATGTATCCTTGTGAATCCCCATTGACTTCTGTGTGGTCACAGGGGCCTGTGCATACACAACATGTTGCGGGATTGGGATGTGAGGTACTTAACTTTAACTCTATACACCCAAGATAAAAAAATGTTAGCCTGTGATTTGTCCAAGGTCAGATATTAAGTCAAGGGAAGAACCAGTTATAGACCCAGGAGGTGTTACTTCCGTTCTGCTGTTCTAACAACCAAATCAATTCAATGTAACCTTTGAATTTTTAACCCTCTTATTTCCTTTCTGAAGTACTGCTTGTTCCTCTATTTTCTATGCTCATTCTGTTAAGCCGAACATGTTTCTATGCTCATTCTGCTAAGCCAAACATGATCCTGAACTGTAACAGGAAGAGGGTGAAAGGAAAGTGAATTTACCAAAAGGTTGTACAATAACAGAACACTATAGATTATCTGCAAATCTAGTCAATAGTGAACTTTAGCAGTTAACATGGAGCTCCACTGTCCGCTGTTTTCTGTGCCTTACTACTAGCTGGAAACATTTTAAAAATAGCCCCAGCCATTTTGCAATTATTGCAGATATATTTGGTGATCAGATTGGCACAATGGAAGCAATAAAAGTGTGGAATAAGGTGCTTAAGTTGAGTCAATAAAGGAAGGTTAAATTCTTGCCAAAAATAAATTTTAGGGAGTAATAATAATACAACTTGACACTAATATTTTTTAATGTTTCCTTTATAAATGATGATTATGAAGATTCCTGAAGTACCTAGAGGCTCCAAGTGCGATCAGTGCCCCACGGTGCTAGGAGCTGTGTACACAACCAGTGAGAGACTGCTGTGAAGAGCTTATGCTTTAGGTCTGGCAGACAAAGGGACAAGAGACAGGCAGGATAGCAGACTGATTTTACAACTGAGGGAACATAGTGGTTTGTCTGAGGAGCCTGTGGCAGAATTGGGAGTTGACCCCAAAATTTCCAAATCCCCACTGAGTGTGTTAATCACAAGGCCATTCCTTCCTTTATGAATTAGACAAAGGATTAAAAATGCATTAGTGATTTTTAAACTCAGCACTCTGTACTACCATGCTTGAGATCAACAGAGTGCATTGCTCTCTGGTCTTGCCTCTGAAGCATCTTTCCCTGCCCACTCCTGCACACAACATGTCTCCTCTGACCGAAGTGGGGCAAGGGAGCTGGTGTAAAGCTAGCCATGCCTGTTGTATATCATCTTAGGTTTATGACATGCTTCTCTGCCACCCCGGGGTAGAATCCTCTTTAGGGCCACTTTATGGTCACTTTGAGCCCCTTCAGTAGCACACCGTGACCTTAGTGAGGCTGGTGATCTGTCTCCATCTCCCACTAACCTTGACCTTGCCAGTGACTATTTCATTATTCCCAAGGATTGCAAATATGAGGGAGGCAGGGACGGTCGGTCTTGGAGACAACACAGCCCTTCCAACGCTTTGAAGATTAAGACTAGGACTCAAAACCTGATCCAATATTTTATTGGAAGCTAATGAATTAGTCAGAGCCCTGCATAATATAGCCTCTTAATCCTGGGTTGTTCTTTGTGTTTCCATGCCCCAGGACAGTGTATTGCCCTCTTCATTCATATGGAGTGGCTTTCAAACAGTTCACTCAGGATGTATTAAAAAGCAGCTCAGAAATCTCCCGTCATTGTCCTAATCATTGTCTTGATCTGTTATCAAGTCCAATCCATACAGAATAGGTTGGGTCTCAAACTGTTATAGTCACTAATCTTGGATTTTTCTATTTAAGATACACCGTAAATCTTGGAGAAGACACCCTTTCCCTATCAGGGTGCAGTCACATGTGTAAGAGGGAAATTGAGGAGAAAAAATGCTGCCCAGGATTCTGGGGTACTGAGTGCTATGGTAAGTTCTTCATGGGTCCTTCTAGTCATTGACAGATTCAAGGCACTTCAAAGTGCTGCCCTAGAATTACCAGACCTACAGGTCAACTCCATAGGAGTGATTTGTTTTCAGGATTCTCTTTCATGTTTCCAAGACACTTAGGCCACTTCCACACTACCCACCGGATCAGTGGGTAAGGATTGATCCCTGAGCACTCTCCTCGTCAACTCCGCAACTCCACTGCCGCAAGAGGCGGAAGCGGAGTCGACGGGGGAGCGGCAGCGGTCAACTAGCCGCCGTGGGGATGTTGAGGTAAGTCAACCTAAGATTCTTCGACTTCAGCTATGCTATTCATGTAGTTGAAGTTGTGTATCTTAGGTCGACCCCCACCCGCTAGTGTAGACCTGGCCTTAGATTGGATCCCAAGATTTCCAGTGTCCATGTATGGAAGTTTGAAGGTCTTGGGAAGGGAACCTCTCCCCTGCATGTGATTTAAGCCTTGTATTTTGACTCAAGGCAAAACTCCCTGTTTCAGAAGGTACTCTTACTTTTAAAAAAAGTTTTAAAAGATAATTTTTCTTAAAGAAAGTTTCCAAGGAAAAAAAGAGAGATTCCCTTCTGGGAATTTTAGTATCCCTGTATAGACTGCTGCTCGTTGCCTCTACAGCCACCTGTAACCACATGTCTCCAGCCAGGAGTTAAAATGACCAATCTGAATCCTCAGTTACATTCAGACCAAACTATTTTAATCTGAAAATGTTTGGCTGATTTTTCTGTTGTTATTTTAACAACTACTGTTTGTAGCGCGGCCAAGAAGCTTCATTACTAAGGCTATGTCTACAGTACAGCCTGTATTGGCATAACTTATGGCACATAGGAATGTGAATAAACCACCGCTGTGAGTGACATAAGTTGCACTGACACAAACGCTCATGTGCACAGTCCTGTGTCAGTAGGAGAAGCTCCTCCCGCTCGCAGACATGGGGTTTCTTATGCTGACAGAAGAACTGTCTCTCATCATCAAGAGCGTTTTCACCAGATGCACTGCAGTATTGGTACAGCTGTGCCACTGCAGTGTTATACGTATAGACACAGCCTAAGTTACACAAGGCAAATCCCACGCTCTTGCCAGCCCAGTTGGAAATAGAAAAGACTCCCCATTTCTGGAGACAGCCTGAGGTGATGAGATTTCTAGCCTGCTTTCAGCCTTGGATAGCTTGAATAAGCATCTAGACTCTGTCAGAGCACAGCTGACCCAAAAGGCCAAGCATAACATTTTCAAAAGCAGTCCCCTTCCATTTTGGAGGACTCATCTTGAGACACAGGCACCTGATTTTCAGAGGTGCTGCCCACCTCAACTCCAATTGGCGTCTGTGGGAGCTGCAGGCACTCCACACCTCTGAATAGTAGTAGGTGTCTGGGACTGTCTCAAATTGAGCTTCCAACATGACTGGCCTTTCCTGAATATTTGGCTGAAAATCTGTTCAGGTTTTCCCTCTTTCTAATGAAGCTAACAATAAAAAGCCCGATCCTGCAAAGATCGGAATGTCCTCAGCTCCCCTTGGCCTAAGTAAATTACAGCTCCTTAGAATCTTTTACAGCTCTTTGTCCCTAACGGAATGGATAATGTTTGTCATCTATGACCAACAGAAAAATAAAACCATTTATGATCCAGTGGAGATAGGAACCCGCCTTTGTTAATACAACTGAAGCCACCTACAGGCAGACAATTCATTCCTTTCAAGTTCATTTGTTTGCAATAACAGTAATGGTTGTTGTAAATATGCATACGGGGACAGAGAAGTGTCGATTTTTGCTAATCTGTGGCCTGCCTCCTGTTCGCCAGAATGCCCTGGTGGACCTGAAAAGCCCTGCAGTGGCCATGGGACCTGTTTGGATGGTATAACACGGAATGGAACCTGCACCTGTGAGGTCAGTATGGGATGTACTGTGTGGAAATATGTAATGCTATGTGATGGAGGTATATAAGTCCAGCCCAGGGGCCAGCAAGGAAGGTGTTAACCCTCTGGCAGGTCAATTAACCCACTGGCAAGTCGAAAGTGTATAGTGTTTTCTGTGAGTGTACGAATTTGTAGGGGAGCATGGCTGGACCAGCTGTGGAGGACTAATGAATTCCCCTATGCATGCTGTGCTAGGCACATGGTGTGAGGAAGTAAGAGCTGTGAGAATTTGGAAGAATCTCTAGGAAGAGATGGAGCTGAAAAGGGTGGGAGGGTTTTCTCCCATTTCCTCAGTGAAATAAGCTGTGTCTTATAGCTTTCCTTGGGCTGAAAGAAGGCCTGGTGTGTTTGGACCTCAATGGGCAGGACTTTCTTCACATTTACTTTTTCTCTTTGACAATATTGTGTACACCAAGGAGTTTAGGGTCCAAGTCCTCAACAGTGTTTAGCTGCCTAACTCCCATTAAAATGCCTAAATAGCTTGGAGGATCTGGGCCTTATACTCCACCTAGATGGGCAGAATCCTTACCAGTTCTAGCTACACTGTCCACATCAAACTATCTCCAGGGCCCAGTCCAGTCTGCTGTGTTGGGGGTCTGCATATCTATTCCTCTGACAAACACCATCCAGAAGATGGACAGTACAAGGGCCCCCCATTTTGTTACGGGGGCTCCTATGGATTCAGATCAGTACTGCCCCTCATACAAGTCTTGTGGGAACAAGCAGAAAGACACCTCTCCGACATGAGCTTAAAGGTGCATGTGGTAGTTCACCTTAGAGGAGGCAATGAGGCAAAATTAAGCACACAGCTCCCTGGCCTTGTCAGGTTCTTCCTTGTTTCAGTTCTCACAGATGAGACCTGCAGCTGCCTTGCAGTACCCATATACGCCTCATATACCCAGCTGGTGCCTGAGAGCATAGGAAGGGCCTAACCCAATCAGAAAAGAACTCACTCAGACACTGCGAAGATTGTAAAATCACAACCTCGTTGACTGACTGACGAGACCTCTGAGCAAGACCAAAAAAGGCCACAATTTGCAACATATTCTCCAGATCAGCAGAAAAAGAGGCCAGGTAGAAACCAAAACTGGGTTTAACGTATGTGGCTCAGCACGACTAAGCCTGAAAGGAAACTGGGTATAGCAATAATTTAGGGCCTGATACTCAGCCCTATGAAGTAAACAGAAAAAAGTCCCATTGACATGAATGAACTTTGCATCAAGCCCTCACAGAGAGCATGAGAGAACTGGTACTTTTGTTTCAAGTCATGATAGGGACATTGTTTCTTCAATTACTGCCATGATTGTTCTTCTGTTTGCTCATTGGTAAAATTACATCAACTCTCCTTTCTATTCCAAGGGCTATTGGTAAGGCACTTGTAAGAGCAGGTTTCTATGTTGTAGCACTTGAGCATGAACAAAAAATCAAAAGGGAAAGAGGAGAGACATAACGAGTTATTTATCACTTTGCAGCTTGAACAAAGTGACATTGTAGGTAAATAATGCTGGCCATTTTCCCCCTCCTTTTAGGGGAGGTATGGTGGCTCTGCCTGCCAAGATTGTCTGGATGAGAATCTGTTTGGCCCTGACTGTCAATCAGGTAAACTACAGCAATGAACAATTTAAATTAACTGCAGAGAGACTTCCTCACATACCTCTACATGAATGCAATGGAAGAGGATGGCATGGGAGGGCTGATCAGTGGAGAGGCAGATGCTGTTGTCTGAAAATTAGAACTGCAACTACAGCCTTTTTTCATCATTCTTCTCCTCCAGGACGAGGCTGTTTTGCATTTGCCTGGCGGAGCGGATGCTGAAGCTGTGGGCTCAAGTGTGTAATATGGGTCCAGCATTAGAATCTCTAAATCCCACTTCTGGGCGCTGGAATTGGCACTGAGACTTGTTCAGCGCTGGTGTTTCTCACCTGCTTCTGAACTCCCAGATGTGGATTTGGGCATCCTGTTAGGTTGCCTACATTGAAAAGTTAGGCCCACAGTCAGTGGCCTTAATAATTGGGAACAGGGTGAGCAGTTTGCCACACACTTGTAAGCTTGCTGTTGCTATACTCAAACAGAAAAATTGTCACTGCCATCTCTTAGTATGGGTGTTCTCAGTCTCTCCCAACTGGGATCTCAGATCAGTCCCTTTTTTCTCCTGTCCCCCCTTTCCCACTGTCCTTTGCATCCATAACCCGAAACTCTGCAGTTTTTAGTTTAAAAAAACCCCAGAAAACAAAACCATGTATCTTCCACTGCCCCCATTCCCACCCATTGGCTACTTGCTGGTTCCCTCCCACTCCCAAGCATCTCTGAGCTTCCCCCATGTTGCCCTTCCCATGAAGCTAATAAATTTGATGTCAGCAGAGATCCCTGCACTGCGTCTCACATATTGCATTTCATAGAGCCAGATTATGCCTGCCCCTTTTCCACCACCATTGTCTGGCTGAGAGGATAGCCAGGATCCTCCTGCTCGCGTCCAAGGAGTGCTAGGGTCTTTAGTGACACTAACTGTCCACTGGCCTCTCTCCTTCCGTTCTAGCTGGCATCTAGCTGCATCTCTGAAAAGGTGGTGTGGACGCTGCATGCTCAACCCATGGGCGTGTTCTGCCTGTTCCTACGCTCCCCAGACAGGACACCTCCAGGGATTCAGTACTCGAAGTTCCTGCATCCTCCACCTTTTGAGACTTGCTTGCAAAACCTCATTCTGGCCCTGCTCTCTAAGAGTGAGAGGCTAAATTACAGTTCCCTGTAGACTAAGGTGTCCAGATGGCCTGATATTAGAGGCTTTTGTCCTATATCCTATTATCCACCCATGCTGGTTTTTCACAGTTGCTATCTGGTCACTGTACTGTAGACTTAAAAGCCCGGATTGGATTTATAAGCTTTCAGTGTGTTTCGTGGATGTATCCCAAGCACCAACGCTGTTCCCTGCAGCTTCCAGTACATGATTGTGTGGGTTTCTCTTGCAGTGTGTGACTGTCAGCATGGAGTGTGCAACCACGGGATCTCTGGTGATGGAAACTGTACCTGCCACGGAGGTTACACTGGCCCGAAGTGTGATCAAGGTAAACGTTGGCATTTCCCTCCCAAAGAATTTAGAAATCATGAAGTGAGCCCAACATATGTGTCCCCAGAGGAGGAGCTTTTAGACATAGGAAAGGCTGGGAAGGAGGAGAAATAGTTTGAAAATGCAGAGGAAGGATGGGGCTTGTGGTTAAGGAATTGGGCGAGGACTCAGGAGAGCAAGAATCAATCCCAGCTCTGCAACAGACTCTGGCTTTGATCGTGGGCAAGTCGTTCAGTGCTCTCTGGGCCTCAGTTCCCCATCTGCGCAATGGGGCTAATGCTTCCTTTCTTCTGCCTTACCTGACTAGAGTGTAAACTCCTTGGCATGGGCAGTTTCTTTACTAGTCACATGTGTTGTTCACTGTGCCTAGCACAACAGGGTCCCAATCTCAGTCTGGGACTTCTGCATGCTACTGAAACCCAAATAATAATAGGAACCATTTTATGTTATTTCTTGGCCTCCTCAGATAAGTTGTATTATCCAGAGGCATCTGCTCCACCTGAGGGAACTTCTCTTGTTTTATGATTTCAGAACTTCCCCTTTGCAAAGGTGTAGCCTGCGGGAACAATGCGCATTGCGTGTTGATGAACGGGAAGGCAGTATGTGACTGCATGCCAGGCTATAGAAAGAGTGGGAGCATATGCCAAGGTGAGACACCCTGTGACCAAATCCCCTAATCCTAGGTTCAGGACAATCTCCTGTGACTGGATCCATGTGACATGGAGCTGCCAATGATGCACCAAACACTGCTGCACCTCTAGCTGAATGGGGTTGTGCTGCCATGTTTTCCCATATGCATGGGGCCCAGGACTGAGCCCTTGACTTGGGCAGAACTGTGTGTCAAGGGCTGTTCTGAAGTCAGCAGATTTCTGTGCAAGGGAGCTTTGGAAAACCAAAGTAAAGACCTTGAGGCTGCTCCTTGTGCCGGTAGGCGAGCTGGAAGGAACGTGTTATGTAGGGACAGGATTCTGGAGAGTTAATCAGTTCTGCATGAATAATCATACGGTGCAGCCAGGCTAAATAAAGCATGTAATCGTACCCCACTGTGGAGTCTCTGGGCTTGTCTACAAGGACATATAGCTTGTGGCAAGCTGGGATGTCAGTCTACCCCACACTAGCCTGATGTGCGCTGCCCCACTTTGAAATGGGAATAGATCAAAGTGCAGTAGGGAACTTCTTCTGTGCCGCAGCAGGTCCTCATGGATAGTTAGTGCTTGACAGGCTAGTGCAGGGTGGCTTTATACCCCAGCTTGCCGCGAACCAAATGTTCGGATGGAAAAGTCCTCAACAACCCAATGTTTAGGAACTCCTGGTTACCTGGGCCATAACAGCACTTTTTTCTCTGTCTGTGCTAGGCTAATGTGCCAAAATGGAGTTAGGTTAGTGTTCTTCTGGAAGTGCCAGTTTTAGATGACATGTAAAACTATGCAACTTTAATGGCTGCTGTTTTCCACCCTAGAGGTGGCTACATTTCATGAATTGATAGTAATCTGTCTCTCTTTCTCTCTCTCTCTCTCATATTTAAAATTTGTTTTATGTTCATGAATTGCTTTTCCTAGGACTAAAAGACATTACTATTTAAACATAAATTACTATCTAGAGGTGAATGGATCCAAACACCCTACACATTTGGTGACCTTAATGGACCATAACTCCCGTTTCAAATACCCTCAGAGTTGTAAATGTTCAGATAGAGACCCAAACGTCTCATCTCTGGCCGTTATCTTATTGACTTTTATGCTATTAATATGCAGTTAGAACTGCTCAGCTCGCTCATCCAAATCCCTCAGCCAAAAAAATCTCCATTGTCTGACATTGGGTTTATACAAGTCAAAAAGTTTCCCAGTTTAAACTGAATAAATTCAACATCCCCCATTATGTTTGTGTTTCTACCGTAGAACTTCAAGTGCTGGTTTTTAATGTGAGACTTGGTTATGCTCCCCTCTCATCTCTTTGTATTTATATATAGCTCAGGATCCTTGTACTTCATCACCATGCTCCTCATTAGCTGTCTGTAAGGCTCTAAGACCAGGAAAATATGAATGCACTTGCAAAGATGGTTATCATGGAGATGGGAAGATATGCCAACCCATCAATCCATGCATTATCAATAATGGAGGCTGCCCTGAAAATTCCACCATTTGTCTCTATAAAGGCCCAGGAAAGGTAAGGTGAAGAATTGCATCTAATGAATTTGTATGTAGCAGTAGAAAACGAGGTAACTAATTCTTCCAGCGAGTCTTGCTGGGTTAAATTGCATTGGCCAAAGCTATTGTCCTAAAATCCAATGAAGTGGGTGTTAGCCGACGAAAGCTTATGCTTCAATACTTTTGTTAGTCTTTAAGGTGCCACAGGACTCTGTCTCGTCTGCAGATCCAGACTAACACGGCTACCTCTCTGATTCTATCCTAACTTTGTTTTTGTGAGGATAGATCGTCCAAACCCTTTGTGGAATGCTCTTGAAGAAAAGTTGATCTGTGATTGCAAGATTTTAATCATGTGATTTGCTTTCCTTAGTCATCTTGTACGTGTAAGCCTGGAATGAGTGGCCTGAACCCTTCAGCAGGCTGCTCGTCTGTCAATGAGTGTCAGCGGTACTTCTGTGACTCGACTTCAAAATGTAAAATCAATCCAGATGGAACTACCAGGTAAGTTGCTCCAAAAAATGCCATTAAAAATGCATGTTCTTGTAACTAGAACAAGGCTTTTATTTGGATGAGCTGAATAATATTGGAAAACCAGAGGCATGGGTGGGAATACTGGCGGTGGTCAGGGTTTTGAAAAGAACAAAAATAAGAGTCCGTTGAAACAAATAAAAATCTTACATAAGTAGCTGTGACAGCCCTTCACCTGGGCCATAAGAAGGGCTGAAGATGGGACATATGGTCTTTGATCAGTCCTCTGCCACTTGAGCTAAAGGAGTAACCTCTTTAGCTGATAGCAGTAGCTATCTAGTGGCACAGACATGTGAAGAGGGACACAGCACACCCTTTGTCAGCATGTTACAGAAGGACTCTTGTGATGTGTGTTTGACAAAAAGAATCTTCAACACTCTTCCAGTGAAGGCCCGTCAGTAGGAGAATGAATGAGGATTTTAGGCCAGTTTGGTGCTGGGTCTGACTGCTCAGTACAGCAGAGAGACATATTAAAACTAGCCTTAAAATGATTCCCTTAGAAGAAAAAACTGCTCATCTGAGCAAACCATTTGGGCTTAATCGTGCTTCATGTGAGGCTGGAGCTGCCCTAGGAAAGGGGAGTACTGCCTGAGCCACATCCCTTTTGGGCCATGGAGGGAGCATGGGGGAGGGGTGTCCCTTGCTACTCTGTACAAAAGGAGTAGCCATGGTCTTTTGCAGGGACAGGAGAGAGAAGCCATGGCCTCATCTCTGATGCTGTCCCTCAGGTGCCATTAACATGGCTGACTGCACTGAAAGGTCTCTCCCTCTTGTGCTCCCCAGTCCTAATCAGACAAATTGTGGCTTCACTTCTGGGGATGTGCAAGGTGGGGGGAGGGCTCCCTGCTTACTTCTCTTCTAGTGCCTCTGCTCTGGAGCAGCATAATTTGGCCCTTTGCAAGGTTGGAGCCATGTAAACCACCTCCCTTTGCCCTGAGTGTGGCTGTCTGCATTTCTGAAATAACAATAGCTGAGCTGATACTTGGATTGAACCCAGACAGGAAAAAGTGCAGTTTTCAGACTGAGATTCCAAGTAGCTGCTGTCTGATTGCTGCAAAGCTCTGTGAACTGGGGCAGAGATGTTCACATGCAGATAAGCTTTGTTGCAAAACTCATTAGCCTGCCTGGGGCCTCAGTATTCCTTGTGCTGACTCTTGGAAAACACTGGGTGGTCTGTATGGACCAGTGGAGCTGGAAACCCACTGAGATGAGTACAAGTTGAGGGCTCTGGGACATAGCATTAGAAAAAGAACATTCCCTAAATTGTCACTAATACCTTGGGTGTGAAGCATGGTCTCAAGAGCTCAGATACTAAACAGTTCGATAGCTAGGCCTTGGGTAGGACTGGAAAACTCCAAAGGGAATCTCAGGGCCATCAGGAAGTTCTGTGAGTCATTCATTGGATGGCACTCTTTCTTTTGAGATGTAAAACCAAGGTCCTGACTGGCTGTGGCCATTCAGATTCTCCAGTGACAGGTGTGGTCAAGTGTGTTTTATCACATGTGTACCTGGTGAGATGGGTGTGACTTCATCTCTTGGCTACTGACATTGCAGCTGTGGCCCACTGCTGCATCTGTCACCTTGGGGTGAAATTATTGTCCCGCGATCTATGTGAACGATATCTGGAGACTATCTGAAAACTGAAGCTGGTAGAGAATGAGGCCACTTCCTCGTTAACCAGAGTGTTTCAGTGCATCACCTTGCTGTTCATGACATGGTGATTAAAAGGTCCAAGTCCTGTCTACACTAGTACACTATTGCTACCCCCAGGGCAGTTGCACTGTTGTTGACAAACAAAATGCCCTAATATAGTCAAAGCCGCAGTAAAAGCATCTTCCGTCAGTGCTCTCTAACTTGCACTGGCTGCCTATAAGCTTCTGTGTAGAGTTTTAGTTGTTTGTGTTCACTTATAAATTCCTAATGGTTTGGGTTCTGGGCAGGGTAAGAAACCACCTTTCCCATATGTATTACTTCCCTGGTTGTGATCAGTGGCGCACTCCCCTGGATTTTGACAAGAAGCTGCAAGTAGGGCGCTTGTCCATGAAGGACGTTCAGCTTTGGAATTCGCTCCCCGTTTCCCCCTGGGTTCACCAGAGCTTAGATTTATTAACCTTCTGCACATCCTGCAGAGCCCGTGCTTTCTGTCTGGCATTTGGAAGTAGTAGGTTACTGGGTGTCAAAGACTTCTTTTTTTTAAAGCATATTTCATATTCTCAGGATAAGAAGTATATTGTTTAATGTGCAGTTCTCAGGAAGCATCATTGTGTTTTTGGATTGCTAACTCTATTTCATATGGAGGGGAGTGGATTTGATGTGATGGGTCTCATCAATCTCTCCATCTCATATGTTGTTCCTCCCTGCTTGTTATTTAGGTTTTAACAGATTAGTGTGCAGTCAAAGTCTCTAGTCTATATGAACGGATCACATCCAGACTTTATCAAGCATACCGAGAACCATTTTTGTAATGACTATTATTTCTCACTCATGTCTTACTCTTTAGCTGTGTCTGCAAAGATGGGGAGATTGGAGATGGGAGAACTTGCTACAAAAATCTCATGAGTGAGATCTCTCAGCTGAATACTCGAGGAAGATGGTACAAGAAATTAAACAGTGCAAACAAAATATTTGGTAATGCTCTTCTGAATTATTTTGGGGAATGGAGCTAAGATGGGGCTAGGGTGCTACCAGTGAATGTTTAAGACTCAAAAGAAAACTGAGATATCTAATGTTATATGAAAAGATAAGGCAGTGTCGAGGGATCTACATCTGAACTCTTCCTGCATGATGGGGCCCTTGCCAGGTCTGTGCATGTTAACAAACTGCAGAGGTGACTCCTGTGTAAGAGGTATTAGTGCTGATTGACAGCCCTAGTGACTGAGGTTCTCTCTCCACAAAGCAGGTGAAGCATAGACCTTGGTGGCATAAGCTTCAAGCTTCACCACAACAGTCCATCAAAATGCCTCAACCAGCAGGGACTATTAGATGGTTGTTCGTACTTCATTACTCATTCATTCCTTGGGCTCTTTATTAAGACGTCCAAAAATGACACAAATAATGATAGAGGTTTTGTGCTGTGGATACTTGTTCACTAAGACCTGATGGAGATCCACCTCCTTGATTTCACGTAGGCCACCAAACAACCCTCAGACAGCAGGCTTGATTTGAGCTGGCACTGTAGAGATGAAAGGCTTCCACTTTTTGTGCACTTTGGCACTCCTTAACTAAGGCAGAGCTCTGCACACATCGGGGGGTGTAGTAAGTGGCAAATTAATGATTTTGCTGTCCCTAGGCCCTGAAATAATTACCGTCCCAGGCCCCAAATGAACTTGTTTTAGTTTTTTTACAAATTCGTTTGAACTAAAATGAATCTAAATATCATTAAAATAATCGAACATTTACAAGTTTTATTATAAGTAAGATTACAAGTACAGTGGACCCTCACTTGAACATATAGCGCGATTTTGCTTATAGCGTGGGACCACACATGGATTCAAAACCCTGCGTTCAAGTGGGGGTCCGGTGTATATCAAACTTACTTTTAGTAAAGTTTAGGATTCTCGCGAGTATATTTACTAAATGGCATCGTGCCGTCATTGGTGGTTTCAATATGCGCTATGATTGGTAGAATTGCGGCGTCACTAATGCCGCAATTACAAATGTGCTGCTATTATACATTTGCCGCCCCTGCAAATTTGCTGGCCTAGGCCTTGTCAGCTTAGGGCATAATACGCCACTGGGTGTAGTAGTAGGATTTTATATTTGTATTTTGTATAATTTAAAATAAAGAATAATAATGGAGCATGAACTAAATGTGTTAGTGTATGATTTGATCATAGCCTGCCAGCCATTCTTTCTGAAAACAGAAAGGAATGGCCTAATGGTCTATTGGTAAAGATGCATCAGCCAGAATCTGTGTCTGAGCTGATTACAAGGCAGTAACAGACCTTTTAGGGTCACCACTTTGTTGTAGGTTTAGTATTTTAAAATACGTAAAACAGTGCAATGATTGTTTTCTCTTGCATTACAATTTGCAGTTCCTGTTCAAATGCTCTGTGTAAATCAGTTCTGTTTTGTGTGTGAATGAAATGTATGTATGTTGAAAAATAAATGTAAAGGCCATCACCAGACCAAATGTTCTTTAAAAAAAAAAAAAAAAAAAAAGACAAACGTAAGAGCACCAAAAGTTTGCAACATGCCCCTATTAAAATGTCAAAGGAGGGCAAATTAACCAGTCTAAAAATAAAACAGACATCTATCAATAAAAACAAGACAGCTGTAATCAAAATAAGCATTGAATAACTCCCTAAAAAACTTAATAAAAAAAAAAGAAAACAATTTAAAAAAACAAGCACTCGTCAAACAACATTTAATTACAGCATGAAAAAAAAATCACTGTATAAACAGGGTGCCTTGACATAAAACCTTAAATTTGCCCTGCCAAGACTTTCCCAAAGCATCGTATTGCTACCAACAAACCACGGCTCCTACCACCTGTAATCAGTGTAGCT
>ML677379.1:9212152-9460442 GCA_007922305.1 Dermatemys mawii | reverse complement strand
TTGCTACCAACAAACCACGGCTCCTACCACCTGTAATCAGTGTAGCTGGCCACTAAATATTTCCAATAAATGTGGCGTATTGCCTTTTCCCCTGAAAACAATTTGGGTGCTTCTTATAAGCATAACGGGGGTGGGTGGAATGTGTTCATGTAATGTGAAGGCTGCACATTTAGACCAATCTGTCAAAAGCTCATTTTTGTACAAACTTCCCAAAATACTTTGTGCAGCTGGGCACTTGGATGATGATCCAAAGTCCACTGCAATCAGCAGAAAAACTCTCATTAATACCACTGGGGTTTGGATCAGGCCCTTAAAGACTTCATGCAGTGAAGTCTAAGTACATCCAGAAGTGACTCATCTTTGTGCAGAGACCAAGAAAGTTCAGCCCTACACATCAGAAAGTTATAAGCCTGTGAAAACTGAGACTTAGTGTTGAAACTGTTCTGCAAGGTTAGGCCTTACAGGTAAAACCAGTTGAAGGTAACAGAAAGTCTTAACCCTTAACTAATAATATTCACTGCCAAGCTAGCACTGGGATATCCCAGTACCAATCCCCTGATCCATCCAGTTTCCCATAAATTCACTCTGGTCACTCAATTTAGGCTGAAGACACAGGGATGTGTTAACTCCCCCTTCCCCAACAAGAGGAAAAATAAAACTGGTAATTTATGTTGCTCTGTATGCTTAGTAACTCTTTTGGGGTTTTGTTTTTTAACAGCTTCAGGGTGTTCTTTGACACTGACAAAATATGGGCCTTTCACAGTCTTTGTGCCAAGCCTTCAACTGTACAGTGAAAGAACTGACTTCAACGTAAGTGTCACACCCTTTTAGTAACCTCACTTCTTAATGCTCTGAGTTCTGTAGTCTTTGAAGAGTAGCTGACATGTCAGAGAGAAACTTTGGAAAGCATTATGTTTAGAAACAATTCCACTGAGATACAGTTCAGACTCTAGCTGAGACTAATTTTAGTGGGAGATGCTAAATCCCCTGCATTGCTTTGAAAATCTCAACTTCCCTCTCTTTCTTTATTAATAAAGGCATTTTTTACCGCTGAACATGATTAAGAATCTGTTAGCTCTTGCTTGCTCTAATCTGTTTAAAAACTGCTTATGACACAGTGATAATTCTCAGCACTTTGTATGCCTTTTACTTTTTAAGACTGGAATATTCAGAAGCACTCAGCAGTGGTCTAATTCTCCTCCCATTAACATCAGTGACTGAGTGCTTTTTAAAATCCCACCATAAACCATCTCTAAAAATAGGAATGAGTCTTCTCCCTTGTGACGTAAATATTGACTAGAGATGGGCTCGAGCAGAACCTGGGCTCCAAACTTTGAGGGATTCAGAATCCCAACCCAGATCTAAGTGTCGCAAATGTCTCTTGTAAAGACAAGAGGTTGAACCAAAACTCTGCATCCAAAACGCCTTCAGACTCTGCCGTATTTGTTACCTACATCCAGGTTTTGCATCTTGGGGCCATCTCTTCATATGATGCTCCTTTTACTAATGGAGAAGCCAAGGTGGTGACTTGCTCAAAGCAAAGGGTGTCAGAGCCAAGATGAAAGCTCAGCAGTCCCTGATTTCTAGTCCTGTGCTGTAGTAGACCATGCAAATCCCATTTTAAATGTTTTATTAAATTGTATTCATTTTAATATTTGTCATGGTTGCAACCAAACCAGCCACAAAACAGATGGAAACACTTGTATGCCATTTCCCCTGTAGAATGGAAAACTCTGCCAAACATGGTCAGACAGGAGGTACACGTGTAGGTTATTCAGCAGGCATTTAAACCAAACTAAGCCAGCTTTCTGCTTGTTACCTTAGAACACTCAGAAAAAAGGATGAACTTCCTTTAAAAAATACTCCAAAACTGGCTTGTTGGACTGTCAGAAATGTAATTCCTACACATACAGCATAACAAAAATAACTGTGCAAGCAGGGAAATTTAAAAATATATATAAAGTATTTAGAAAGACCTTGATAAAGCTGTGGGCCACATTATACTGTGCATTGTTGAGCAGAAGTTTCCTTTGAAATCAATGAGTTGCTGGCCCCCAAATATTAGCTTTATGCCCCACTGTAAGCAAAGAGAATTTACATGAGGACTTGGGCCTTGGGAACTATTGCAGGGGGAAAGGGAGATAGCTCGGTAGTTTGAGTTTTGGCCAGCTGAACCCAGCGTTGTGAGCTCAATCCTTGAGAGGGCCATTTAGGGATATGGGGCAAAAATCTGTTGGATGATTTAATTAGGGATTGGTCCTGCTTTGATCAAGGGGTTGGACTAGATGATTTCCTGAGGTCTCTTCCAACTCTGATATTGTATGATTGTATGTGAAATTTGGATGGAGGGGTAGTCTTATAACTTGTCCAAATGCAATAGGTTTCTCTCTAGATCAGTCCCTTAAAATCACTTGCTTTTGGATCAGACAGTCATTCTTGCTCATGCACACACAAATAGCTTCAACCAGAAGTTACTGGCTTGTTGCAGGAATCATTGGGTAAGGGTCTATGGCCTGTGTTATGCAGAAAGTCAGACTAGATCATCCTAATGGTATAGTCTGACTGTAAAATATACAAACCTGTGAAAATGCTCCACTGCTGCTATAAAAGGCTTCTAAGGGCTCGTCTACATGTGAAAATTAATTTGGGTAAATCAGGGTGTGAGTTTTAAAATGGATTAACTATTCCCAGTTAACTCCATGTGTGGATGCTAATTCAGGATAAATCACAGATCTGGAATAAAAGCATCTGCACATGGAATTAATCAGGTATAGTTATTCTGGAATAACTCTTTGTGTAGATCGGCACAGGTTTGCATATAAATTAGGAAATGTCTGAGCTTTCTGATCTGGAATGTATATATAAAGAATTTTTCTGTGTATTAGACTGGAAAGACAGCTGAAAATATGTAAAAGCTTTTCTTTTATTTTTTTTTATATCAGTTCTCCCTGTGTTCTGATTTATTTCCATAAAGGACACAATTGCCCAGCATTTATGCAAAATGCATATAATTCCTGGTCAGCATTTGATGGAAGATATGGTCAAGATCAATACACTATGGACATTGTCTGGGCATCAGCTGACATTTAATAACCAGATGAAGGTATCACAATATCGTACTAGGTTCCAGGTTGGTGTTTTCACATGGTACTGGGACAAAGGACAAACGCTGTATCCCTGACACACTTTCATGCCAGAATCCTTTCTTCTTCTGCCAAGTTTCGACCAGTTTAGGACTTAGTTTGTCCCATAATGTAATAATGAAATCACAGAGTAGATGACCTATTATATCTCCTTGTCAGTACAAGATTGATTGTTCACTACCTGCAGTTTGTTCTATATGCTGTGCATCCACTTTTTAAATAACCCAAGCAATGGACCTTCTCTCCTTGGAGACTAATATTCAGCATAAATTATCCTGTGCTTAGGATACTCTGCTCATCCCATTACTCCTAGATATACCTAAACAATTTTTTCTGGCCTCTCTAGCTCTTCCCTTTCAGAAACTTGTATCTGGAAAAGGTACTTCCCCTTATTTGTTTTTAGCCACATCTTCATATTACATTCTCTTAATCTTTCCTTGTAAGTCTATCCCAAGGTAGACTAGCTTTATGATCATTTTTGCTGCTTTTCTCTGAAGCTTCTGTTTTGAATTGAGATGTCTAGAACAGTGTGTTGTCTAGGAGATGAGTCTCACCAGTTTTGTAAACAGTATAGGGAAACTACAACCTGCCTGGTTCTGAATTATAGCAGATCCTAACACCACCCCTCGCACCAGACTCTGTGGTGTGTTTCCTGAGAGGCACAGTACAGAAGGCCTAGCTAGGCAGGGAAGGAAAGGTGTCTTTCAGCACCAGTTAGAGCAGGGGTTGGCAACCTACGGCACATGTGCCAAAGGTGGCACGCAAGCTGATTTTTAATGGTGTGCTGTGGGTCCGGCTGCCGGCCCCACTCAGCCCGTTGCCGGCCCGGGGTTCCGTTCATTGAAGCCATCAGCGGGCTGAGCGGGGCCTGTGGCTGGGGCCCCGTGGCAGGAGCTGGCAGACAGAACCCCAGACCGGTAGTGGGCTGACCTGTTGCCTATGGGCTGTTGAGCAGCCCAGAATTTCTCTGGTCTCTCACATTCCTGGGCCTGGCTCCCAGCATGCCCCTTTGCAAGAGTCTGCATGTGGAACATACACCAAGTTTGCATTTCCTCAGGGGTAGCTCTCTTTTATTGCCCCTGTGCAAAGCTAGGGTGGCATAAAGAGGCAGGTGCAAGGGCCAGAATCTGGCCCCTAATCTTTAAAATAGTCAATGGTTTTTTAAATAATTTGTATATCTGGTAAAAGAGACACTTCCCCCTGTTATCAACAGTGTACACAATACATGTGTCACTGCTGGTGAAAGCAGTAAGCTGGCCTCCAGATGCTTGTCCTGTGAGCTAGTAGCTGACAAATTCTGAACATTTCCCCTTCCTGTATAAAATAGATTTTAATGATTCTGCTCCAGTATATGGGATTTTAGAGGGGGAGAGGATGAAGGGGCATGTTTGGCTTATGTTTCCCCGTCATCAGTTGTCCTCTCTTCACCCTGCACTTTTGCCATATGACTTGCACAGCTGGCCAAGGGACATCAGTATGTTTCCTCTCCCAATTTCCCAGCCTTGACCTTGGTTCTGGGCTTTGATATATGCAGGGTGCACAGAAAAGCAAAGCAGCATTGGGGGCTGTGGAATCTGAGCTGTGCTTTTCAAGGATAATTTTTCTGTTTACTCAGGAGTCTTTGATTTGGAAAGTCTTCCCTTCCTCTTCCTTAGTTATGTCCAAAGCTCTTAGTGGTGTGAACTGGAGTTCAGAGGTGGGAGGAGCTATTCAAGAAATGTATAGTACAATGAAAAACACTGGAGAATGTGGCTGTGCCTGTTTGGTGTTAGACATGAATTTCTGAATGACCCTAGAGTGTTAAGTTGTACTTTATGCTCAGTGCAGTATCTGTAGGCATTGTTTGTAGAAAGAATATACACCAGTAGTAACATTTTGTAGTAAGATGAGACTATCTGCTTTGGCCATATTGCAGTGACCTTGCTCTGGCATCTGGGGCAAATGAAGGTGATAGCTTGGTCTCATGTTCCAAAGATGCCCCTAGATCCTGCTGCTCCCATGCCTAGAAACATGCAAGCAGACACAGAGTCCCTCCCCATGTGTGGTCGATCCAGGGTACAGCACATTTCTGGCTGAACTCATCCTCGTATGCTGTAGAACTGAGCCTTGACCAGAACTCTAGTTCTAAACTGGGGCAAGTCTAATTCTGAACTTCATGGCTTGATCCCATCTTGGTAATGGGGCTTAACCAGATCTCCAGATCCAAACACCCCACAACTCAAAGATTGTGTCCAAGTATCACAACTTGGACAAGTCCCTGATCTTTATATATCTTTTCCCTAGTAACCCCAGGTAAGCTCATGGCCATATTGTTACACCGAAGCAGGAATTGAATCATTTGAAGTTTTACAGATATATCTCAGGGATCCCTTTGATATATTTTTCATAATGAAATAATCCTGTATTATTATCTCAGTCCTACACCAAGAGCTTTCGGTATCAAGACCTGCCAGGGGAATTGTATACCATCATTCAGTCGAACATACCAGCATCCAATGGAATTATACATATTGTTAACACTCTGAGGAAAACAACCAGCTTTCACAACCTTGGAAATCCACAGGTACGTTGAACATTCCTTTTTCTTCTGTTCTTTGAAGGATATGATGATACACAGTTTATAGAAATCTAGCCTAAAGGTTAATCGTCTTAAATCAATGAGGCATTTGTTTGATGTATATTATTATTTTTCTGTTTCTGACTAATCCAGTTCACTCGGTTTCAGAACACTGTTAAGAAGTAACAACAATCACTCCAAGAGCTGGTTGCAGACTCAGGAGTGAGGGCTTGCTGGCTTTTAAATGACTAGAATATTTTATCCTTAACAGTATCAGTTCCCTAATAACGGATGAGATAGAAGCCGAGTTATGCCAAATGAGTGAAAGTTTTTCAACAAATATTAAGTTTTTCATGAGAGGCAATTCTGTCCCCATCACATTTCACTTTCCCATGAGACTGAATAATATAAATGGAGGTGTTTGCATTGAAAGCATGACCCCAAAAAAGGAAATATTACAAATTTAGATTTTTGCATTTTGAAGCCACTATTATAAAGAAGAACGGTCTTTTGTTAGGGTTTTGGACCAAGATTCTGGAGTTCTGGGCTCAATTCTTAGTACTGCCACAGATGTTTTCTCCCCTAGCTGAGAGTGGTATTTTTGCTGCAGCCACTGCATATATGCCTGTGTATGTTTATATTATGTTCATAGACAAAGAGCTGAATTCTTCACTGCCCTGCATCTTGTGTACCCATTTACACCTGGCAAAGTAGATGTAAAATGCTGCTACTCTGCTTTCAGACTGCTTGGGTAGCAACCTATACTCAGTTTGCCCAGGTGTAAATGATTCACATAGGGTGCAGGGCAGTGCAGAATCATGCCCATAATAAATGTGCATATCCTATTTTACAAAGTGTCATAGAATCATAGAATATCAGGGTTGGTAGGGACCTCAGGAGGTCATCTAGTCCAACCCCCTGCTCAAAGCAGAACAAATCCCCAACTAAATCATCCCAGCCAGGGCTTTGTCAAGCCTGACCTTAAAAGCCTCTAAGGAAGGAGGTTCCACCACCTCCCTAGGTAACTCATTCCAGTGCTTCACCACCCTCCTAGTGAAAAAGCTTTTCCTAATGTCCAACCTAATATCCAACCTAACCCCCTCCATGGTCCTACTGTGATAAGCACTGCCTTACTGCAGCTGGTAGATCTGGCCAGCCTGCACCCAAGCAGCAGTGTTCGAAAGTGGTTCCATTCTGTATGCTGCAGAGCATGGAAAGACGTGGCTTTGAGACTGCAGGACACAGAGAGCTTTCTCAGCAGATCTTTTTCCATGCACCTTTGGACACTTCCTTCCTATTGTGACACTGTGCCGTGAAGAACAATGATGACCTGAGTTATTTTCTGCAGTGCTATCTCTAGAAACATGTTTGTATCAGCCCTGGTTGTTGGTTGTGCAGCACTTTCTGCTGACCAGTGTGCTAATTCCAGGAACTTTCACTGGGCAGTAATCCTGTGAAAGGGACACTCAGTATGGCTTTGACTTTCTGGAATGCCATCAATTATTATTTTCATTGTATTGTTGTAGAGCATAGGAGCCAGTTATGCCCCATGATCCCATCATGCTAAGTGCTGTACAAACACAAAACTAAATCTTGGTTATCTTTTTCCTTGCACATTGTCCTTTCGGTCCTTGAATTTTTTGGTGTTTTAAAAAAATCACTATAACTATTATCAACACAACAAAAATATATGTATAGGCAACCCTACCAAAACAAAGGGCACTGGTTTCTCTTCTTATCAGGTGTGTGCATGCATGTAATTTTTTCCCTCTGCTCTAGGTATATCTGCTCTATTCCCATATGCAGGTAGTGAAGAGGGATCTAGTTTTCAAAATACAGGCAAGCAGAATTCTTGTGCACTGCCTTTCATTTCCTACGTACAAGAACAGAGCTGATTTTGGATAAGCTGGGAAAAGCATATGGTTCTATATTTGCAGAGCTGATGAGCACATGTTAGCTCCTGCTAAGGTCGGTCTGCAAAAGGCAGTCATGCACTGAAAGCAGAGGGAGCTACAGATGTTCATGGTGCCTCTGAAGATTGGGTCTGTTGTGTTTAGGAATAAATCTCAGATGTAAACTACATCAGTCTAGGTTGCTGTTGGGTCAACCAGTTATGGCAGATTTTTTAAAAAATACAAAGGGAACTAGAGTATTCTATGACTTCTCTAGTACACAACTTGCAAGTTTTGAAACAAAGGGCATTCTAGTTCTGTCCTGACTTCATTTGAATCCCATCCATTCTTTCCTCTTTCCTTTTATCTCTGCTTGCAGAAAACAATTGGGGAGATCCTTGCTTCAATGGACATCTTCAGTCGGTTTGAAACTATCCTAGAGGTGAGGGTGTTTCAATCTGCCCCTCAAAAAAGTGCAGTATGGGGGACTGCGAATGTTTGCTGTGTTTCAGCTGTAGCAGTCTCTCCGGAAACGGGAGAGCTATTTGTACTGGAAAACTGGATTTAAAAAAAATAGCTTCAGTAACTTGACTTTCTGTAGTTGACGTTTTTGCAATGTCACCACTTGTATTTTGCTTTCTTTATAAGAAAACGTAGTGTAGGTGAAAAGTGCTGGATTTACATCCTGGGGACAAAAGCCTTCTCTTTATCCATAGAACAGGTACAGCATAGTCAGCTGCAGTTCCAGCTTCCCCACCAACACACTTCACACCTGAATCAAAGGAGGCCACATCAAGGAGAGAGAAGAGAATAGATTCTCCATGGTTCATTTGGTCCATGGCCTCTCTGCTGTGACTGCTAATGAAAGCCTTGATTGTGTTGTGAACACCTGCCCACTAGGAACTGGACTGAAATCACTGTTGCATTTCACAAATAGCCTTAAAATGATAATCCCCTGAGGCCTCTGTCCCTGAGCTAGGTTTGATCTGGTGGCCTACAAGGAAATGTTCCACATCCTGTTGTTGGTCCCCTGAGCCGTCCAACTCCCTTGTAGTTTTGGAGCATTCCTGTTTTCAGGGAACCCTTTTTCATTTGCAAAATGTATTAAACACATCTTGGAATATAGCTTTGGTTGTATTTTTCTCACTCTAGTTGTATTCAGATAGAGTGGATAGTTTAGTATATATGTATTCTTGTTTATGTAAAACCTGCAATGAGAAAGCACTAGTGAAATATCAGTTGTGTACGGGAGCTCTATTTAAACTGTTGTTATGACTGTTTTCTGCAATACCGTTTTTGGCTTAGCTGTTTTGCTAGGACAGATTCCTGGCTGTCTATATTAGGACTTTATGCTGCTGCCCATCACAACTGAAACTGAGCATTAATTAGCAGTAGCAAAGTCCCTAGTGGGCTATGGGGCCTCTCTGGATCTTCTCTCTTTCTTATGGCCCTTCTTTCACTAACTCATTCTTGGTTTAGACTAAAAAGTTTCATTCCTCTGCTGTTCAATATTTGCAGAACTGTGGCCTGCCTTCGATACTGGATGGACCAGGACCCTTCACTGTGTTTGTGCCAAGCAACAATGGAGTGGATAAGTTAAGAGATGGGAGGCTTATTTATCTTTTTACAGAGGTGAGATTTCATCAGTGTTTTGGATGAACTCATCTTGTAGCATTAGGTTTCATGAGACAGGCTTGTGTCAAAGGGGGTATGATCAGTTAGTAGATCAAAATGGTACTGGCAAACTCAGAATTTTATGTAGAGACTCAAATGCGTGTATGTCCCAGTTCCTGTAATACTCCAGAAGGAAGTTCTGTTTTTCATGCTGACGTGACCAGCAATGGCAAATGTATCACAAATTTGGTTATATTGTTAAATGCAGATTTTTTAAAAAATTACCTTTCAAGTAAAGATACTATAAAAATCCATGTACATTTCAAATTCGCTGGTTACCAGAATGCTTTATTTCAGTTCCCTCTTCTTTGTGCCAAATGCCAAGAGAGAGCATCTACTTATTATTGTTATCTCCATTTCCCTCCTTAGGGGATAAATAAGCTTCAGGAGCTTGTGAAACATCATATCTACACTGCAGCAGCGGTAAGGCTTCTTTGTTTTCAGTGCTTTGGATCCTTTGGGCCGGCATATAATTAAAGACTGACTTGTGTTCAGTTCTTCAGTGTCTCTCTAGCTACCTCTTCATTGCTTAGGCTTCCCGCAGAGGAAGAGAGAGAGATGTGACAGAGGCCCTGAGGCAGCAAAGCATTTAAGAATGAGAGTCATCCCACTGACTTCAATGGGTCTACTCACATGCTTAAAGTTAATCATGGATCGAAGTGCTTGGTTGGATCAGGGCCCTAATAATAAAGCCCTTAGTTTCTTGGGTGGACGCGGGGGGAGTTCTTTAACACTTTATCATTAAAATGAAAATATTACTCCACAAAACCTATGAGAGACAAATTGGTGTTTTCCCCTTCATTTTCAAAAGGTTAATTAGGAGTTTCCAAAGTTTGCCATTAGGATGCATAAATAAGGCAATGTTAAGAGCAACATGTTTGTCCTTTTGGACCAAATTCATCCCTGGTGTTAAATGCATTGAAATCAGTGGATTCATAGTAGGGATGACTGTGGTATAATGCATTTCCCTTATGTAGTCAAATATTTCCGAAAAGATCCAGGCTTTTTTCCATTCAGTTCTAGCTGTTTTGACATATAATTGGGACATGTGAAAGGTCTTAGATTGCGAATTCTGGAGCCCTTTGCTCACATAACTGGTAGATCACAGATAGTGGCATGTCTACTCCAGGGTGTCTCAATCTCGACCGGGCAGGAGTTCAGTATCCATGCCCGCTTAGTTTCTAGATTAGGCATATTTGCTGAGGTTGCCAACAAAGGAACCAGTTAATACCAGTTCTGTTAATGGTTTTTGTGCTATGGTCACCTGCCCACTAGAAAATGGACTGAGATCCACCAAACTCATTTCATATAGGCCACTGAATGGCTGCCAGTCTGTGGTAACTTTTTGACCATTCTGAATCATAGATACTGGCAACCAGTATTTGAACCACCAAGTCATGCAGGCTCAAAAAATCTGATTTTTATTAAAAATAAATAAATAAATAAAAAATATATTATTCTTTTTAAAAAATCAACCTGTTTTAAAATTAAATTTGAAATTATTGCTACCCATATTAAGGCCTACATTTACTATAATCTATTAACATTATTAAAATAATAAAAAAATGCAACACAAATAAGCCCTCCACAAATTGTAATGAATTAAAGGGAGCAGTTTTTTAAACTATATTTAGAATCAGGGAGTAACCGTCTTTAATTTTTGATGTTGGCTTGGCTTTAAAAGTATGTCACAGTGTCATGTATTGTATTAAGCACTTACATCATTTTCAATCTTTAGAATGGAGCAAATGCTGGTATTTATATTTTTCTAAATGTCGGTTGAGGAAGCTGATTGGGAGTTGAAATAGCTTCTTTTCCTCTTCCAATCTAGGAGTAAATCAAGGTGTGAGAAGATGAGATCTACTGGTTCTAAAAACATGCAGGACATGATGTCCAGAAACAATCAGTTCAGTTCACTAGCCAACTTAGTTTTAAGACCAAAACATTTTCATAAACTTATTTTTCTTATGTATCCAGCACTTTTAAGAGAATTTTGTTTAACTAATATAAAGCAATTTTAAAATGCTGGTTTTATTCATTTTTAAATGAATTCCAATTTCCATCCAAATGCAGCAAGCAAAAGCACAAACCGCAAGCAAAAAGTTAACCATTTAGGAGATAGGAAATTCATCACTTTCTGACATAAAAAATGTAAAAATTAAGGTTCTAAGCAACAGAATAATTGCTTAAATAAATGTGTATTAGTTATAGTGTTATCTTTCAGGTTGGCAAAACGAAGCACCAGATTTAGTGGAAAGGCTGTATTTAGTTACAATATAGAGCTTACATGGTGCACAGACCTTGTGCTAGTGCTCCGCACAGGGGTAAATTTCCTCTGGTGAGAACATAAAAATGTGATCCTCTTTTGTTTTTGTTTTTTACTGCTGTTGGGTTTTTTTGTCCAGCACAACTAACACCCATATTTCATCAGCTCAGATAAGGCCTGGTCATAAGCACATTCAAGTCAATGGGAGAATTTCCATTGACTTCACTGGCTTTTGATCAGTACCTATTTCCTTGATGTGAGTTCACTTTTAGTTGTTTGATCCTGCAGACACAAAAAGCGTCTATTTGCATCATGGGTGGGCGGTTAACTTGAGATTCTTAGCTATCTCCCTTTATTCTCTACTTTTTATAAACCTGTCTGGGTTAAGAACAGAACTGTGCAAACTACAACCATTTTCCAGCATGATTTGTGCTACAGCAGCCTGGTCTCTCTGTTCAGGGAAGTCCATTGTTGTTGTTTGGGACCAGTGGTTCTCAACCAGGGGTACATGTACCTCTGGAGGTATGCAGAGGTCTGGGGTACATCAGCTCAGATAAATATTTGCCTAGTTTTACAGCAGGCTACATAAAAAACACCTGCAAAGTCAGTCCAAACTAAAATTTCATACAATGACTTGTTTATACTGCTCTATATATTATACACTGAAATGTAATTACAATATTTATATTCCAATTGATTTATAATTATAAAGTAAAAATGAGAGAAGCAATTTTTCAGTAAGTGTGCTGTGACATTTTTGTATGTTTGTCTGATTTTGTAGGCAAGCTGTTTTTAAGTGAGGTGAAACTCGAGGGTACTCAAGACAAATCAGACTCCTGAAAGGGGTACAATAGTCCAGAAAGGTTGAGTCTGGCCCTGGGGCATCCCCCACCCCCAGGCAGCAGCCCACAAAGGTGCCCCCCATACCCTTCCAGCAGCACCACCTCCCCCACAAGATTTAGTCAGGGGTATTTATAGCATGAGTCATGGACAGATCATGCTCAATAAACAGAAATTCATGGCCTGTGACCTGTCCATGACTTATACTGTAAATACCCATGACTAAATCATAGCCTTAGTCATGTGTGTATTTTGCAGAGGAAAGTTTAAATATTAAAGTCAAGTCTTCAAAGCTGGTTTGGGAAGAGGATTTGTAGTGATTCTGAAATACATACAACTCTCTCTCCTCTTCCAGTTTGTTTTTCATAGCATTGTCTCCTTTTTGTATATATATATATTTCAGGTGACTGCGGAGAAGCTGACAGTGATGCCACAGATTATAACCATGGCAAACCAGATACTGACCATCAATATCACTGATGATGTAAGCACCACATGCTAGAGAGAGGCTGAAACCAAAGTCGAAATATAAACATTCAGAGCGTTGGGAAAGTTTGGTTCTGGAATGGGACTTGATGACTCAAGCCAACTCTGCTATGTCCTCTGCTTAATAAACTAGATTTATTTAAAACTATTATTCATTCTCCCCTCCTTGTCCCATGCATGACTTTCACTAAGACAGATGGATATTGTGTGGCTGATATTGAAGAGACTGTATATTGGAATTTACCAGCATGTCCTCTTTCATTGTTTAAGATTGGGAATGACTTTTAAGGCATTGATTTTGTTTTGTTTTGGAACAGGGGAGAATTCTGTTGGATGATTCTGGGATTCCCTTAGACAAGAGGGACATTGTGGCATCAAATGGAATCATTCATACCTTGGATGGCATCTTCATTCCTCCTTCAATAATTCCCATTCTGCCTCAGAGGTGCAATGAAGAACAGCACAAAATCATAGCAGTAAGTCAAGTTTTTCCCTTCTTTCCCCTAATGGGTGTTATAGAAAAACCTAATATAGAGTCTAATTGAGCACAGAAGGTATGTCTGTATATTCTCACACTGTGAATTAAATTCACCCCCACTGTGAACAGTGACATTAGACTGCCTCCATAGCTAGCCAGTGTACGTGCTGCGAGCATTTCTTCTGCTAATGTTTCCACACTACCTTGCTGGGAAGTCAGCTGTTTTCTCTTAGGAATTTGTTTTTGACAAAAGACTTAGAGCAGCACTTTTTTCTTTTGACCCAAGATATCCATGATTCAGAAAGGAGTTTAGCTCTTCAGAGGGCTGCTATTTGGGAATTGTTTGAGATGCAATGCTTCCTGTTTATACCAGAGTTGCCAACCAGTTTGGTAATGCCTGATCACCTGGCTCTGAACTTCTGTCTCCTATTAGTTTGGACTGGAAGTTGAATGATTTTTATTTATTTATGCAAACTAAATCTTTTGAAATGCTCTTTGGCTTTGCAATGCCTACTGATGGCACTTTTTCAAAGAGGCTGACTGCTGTTCCGTTGAAGTCACAGCAAGAGCATATAGAGACGCAGCAAGTGCTACATGAAGTGCTGATCCTACAATGAACAGCATGCATCTGCCTCCTCCCACACAGCAAACCCCTCCAATCTCAAATTCCCTACTTTCCACACAAATTTGATGCCCCGTCACTTCTATTGAAAATTATTTATATCTGAAATGAAGATTTTCTGCACGGAGGCTACAGAAAGAATCATTTACACTGAAGGAAGGAGCTTCACAGCATGTTAAATTTCCTGCATGAATAGGTTTTTTGTGCCCCGTATTTTGTGTGTGTTCACACACACTGTCCCACATTTGGGCCAGACCTGGTTCCTATGTATGCTTCACAGAGCTCCACTGAACCCAATGAGGCCCATCACAGGTCTGAGGTTCACTTTTGTGCATCTCAGTGCTGGATTGAGGCCCCACTAATGGTCCAGAAGTGACATAAAAGTCCACAGTACTTCTGGGTGTTGAGACCTAAAGCATTGACTACAAAACACAGCTTCCAACACAGTTACAAACAATATCTACTAGCCAAATGCCCAAGTGGTTTGTCTTCATCTCACAGAGATGTACCTGCGTAACTCCCAGCACTTTGAGATATGATCAATACCCACAGAATTATCTGGAAAACATTTTTTCTTTACATGAAAAACTTACCTTGTTCCTGAACCTTTACTTCTTAAAACTTCTTCGGTCATATTTCTTATTATGGCAAAAATAGATGTCATAAGCAATATTTCTGTATTGTTCTTCATATATGAGCATAAAATGGGGTTATGTCTGAGTGTGTACAAATGTCAATACTTTTATGGAAAGGACTTTTCTTCTCTTGGTTTTATAACAGGGCTCTTGTGTTGATTGTGGGGCCCTGAACACCAGTGTTTGCCCACCTCACAGCACAGAAATGGTAAATACCTTGTTGTTTGTTTGTATTACAATAGCACCCATTGTGCTAGATACTGTATAAATACATAGTAAGAGTGATGATAATTCAAAGAGCTTACCATCTAAATAGACAAGACAGACAATGGGTGGGAGGGGAAACCGAGGCATGGTGAGGGGGAAGTGATTTGCTCCATGTCACACCACAAGTCGGTGACAAAGCCTGGTAAACAAGATCGTCTTGGCCCTAGTCCCATGCTTAATCCACTGGTTTATGCTGCCTCTGGTTCCAAAGTGTGCAGCACCTGACCACTGGAGTGATGTGAAGCATTGTGTGTGTTAAGTGAAGCTAGACTTTTAACACCCTGACTCCCCGGAGACAGAACCTTTCCCTACCAGCCAGATCTTGAAGCCCAACCATTGTCCTCCTGCCCTTTTCAATGTGCTAATCAACTGCCACTCAAAGGAATCGCCAATCTTGACTCTACCAAAACCATGTTGCTGTTCCTCTTGTGTAGTGGTTTTCCAAGTTCGGAATGCAAGGCACTGGTTCATCTTGCTCAGCACCCAGAGTCCCTGGTGGCCGGTCAGTAAAAACTAGTAGTCCCTACCTGTTCTGACACCGTGCTGCGCCCCGAAAGTGGCCAGCAGCAGGTCCAGTTCATAGGCAGGGGGCCCACGGGGCTCCGCACAGTTCCCCAAGCACCGGCTCCACACTCCCATTGGCCAGTTCTCAGACCTCCACATAAGAGCTGGACTTGTTGGCCGCTTCCAGGGTGCAGCGCGGTCCGTGGTGCCACGGCAGGCGGGAAGCCTACCTCTGCACCCCGACTGAGCCGCTGACCAGGAGCTGGTAGAGATAAGCCCATGCCCCAATCCCCTTCCCCAGCCCTGGAAGCCCTTCACCGCTAAACCTGGAGCCTCTTCCTGCACTCCAGCCTCTTCATCCCTGGCTCCACCCCAGAGCCCACTCCCCCAGCCTAGAGCCCTGACCTCCTCCCACACCTCAACCCCCTGCCTCAGCCCTGAGCCCCTCCAAACCCGGAGCCCCTTCCTGCACCCGAAGGCCCTCATCCCCAGTTCCCACCAGAGCCCTGACCCCCCTCCCACACCCCAATCCCCTGCCCTAGCCCAGAGCCCCCTCCCACATCCTAAACTCCTCATTTCCAGCCCCATCCCGCAGTCCTCACCCCTGCAGCCCCTCACCCCTGTAGCCCCTAACCCCACGCACCCCGGCCCTCTGCCTCAGCCCTGAGTCTCCTCTTACATCCCAAACCCCTCATCACCAGCTGTGTTAGATCACAGCCATCAACAATTTTCTTCAGTTGGGTCTCAGAAAAAAAGTTTGAAAACCACTGCTCTGGTGGGAACATGCACAGTTTGTATCTTGGTCACTAGAAAGATGCAGCAAACCTGTTGTGCTGTGGGTCACTTGTCTAGTCCCATTCTTGGTGGGTGGGACATAACTCACTTTTGGTTCAGGCAGCCTGACTGGCACGTGTTGAGTTTGCCAGGTTGAGATGAGTCTGCACATGGCTCTGACAGGCAGAGTGGCTAAAGATTGTCTGAAGCAGGTTGGAAGTGGTTGCTGCTTGGGTGTCGCTGATGGGTGTTCCTGCCTGGTGAGGTCAGCTCTTGTTTTGTTGTTGAAGGTGGAGTTTGGTCCCCTCAGATCAGTGCACTGAGTCACAAATTCATTATGATTTCTGCCTAGTCCCAGCTATGTGAACTGTTTTACTCCTAGTAGAGGGACAAATCCTGCAGTCCTTACTCAGTCCAACTCCCATTAAAGTTAATTTTGCATGAGTTAAGGGTGTAAAACCAATCTCAGATTGGGCACGCTAAGAAAACAAGAAAAATATAGGGTGAGATATTCTGAAGACCCTATATCATATAAAAAATGACTTGGGGACTTAATTATTTGCATAGCTGTTGTCCTGATTTTTCAGGGCACCAGCCATACTGAAAAGTTGAAAAACATATTTGTTTTGAGTCAAACAAAATGTTTTATTCAACCTGAAACAAAAGATTTCCGTTTTTTAAAAATAAAATTGAAGAAAATGTCCCCCAGTCTCCACCAGCTATCGTTTTACTCCTGCTGTGAGACAGCAGCATCCCCTGCTTCCCAGCTGTGGACAAAGACCACCAGAAACAATCGTGCTGCTTTGGGCAAGTTTTGCTCCCAGCGTATAAAGTGCTTGGCTAAGATTTTCAAAACTAGTGAGTGATTTTCGGAGGCTCATTAATTAGGTGCCCACATTCTGTGAATTCAAAGGGGTCTGATTTTCAGGAAAGCCTTTCTTAGGTATCTCAACTTGGACATCTAAAAATGGAGCCACCCAAACTCACTAGTGACTTCTGAAAACCTTGGCCCTGAGTTTGTACTCTTATGGTAATTGGTGAAGTTAGAGGCATTGTGGGGCTAAGTTCATCCCCAGAACAACTCCTCTGAAGTCACTAGAGTTAGCCCACCTCCCATCTCTTTCTTTTTATGGATTGATAAGTTAACTTGCTCCCATCATGTGCATTGTTGGCTTGTTAACCAAACAATAGAGAGACTTGTTTATGACCTAGTTTTTGACTGCATTGTTCTGCCCTAGCACAAGCTGTTTGATCAGAACAGAAGGCCATCACCTAGGGTCTGATTTATGGACTCTTGTAAGGCAGAGGAAGCAGTTATAGGCCTTCCAGTACAATAGGTCTCCAAAATGATATCTAGTTCACCTTGACACTTTCATGAACTTCCTCAGCTCAATGATAGACAGTTACCCTATGCAGCAAGGGGCTGGGAAAAAAGCATGAACGTAGCTGTTGTGCTGATGGCTTGTTTCATTTCTGAAGACTCAGGAGATCTATCCAAGTGAATGTGTCTACATCCATGATCCATCAGGCTTGAACGTCCTGAAAAAGGGCTGTGCCAAGTACTGCAATCAAACCATTCTGGTAAGTGTGATGTACAGCATGCAAGGGCACATTCCAGTTCAAGGGAGCTTAACTTGGCTTTTCCTGACTTAGCTAAAGGAGAGTGTTTTGCCTTGAACCGGTTGGTTCCCAATTGGAGTACAAGTGGCAGGGGAGAGGAAGTCCTCCCACATTGAGGGTATGTTTACGCTGCAGTCGGGAGGTGTGATTGCAGCTCGTGTAAACGTACCCAAGCTAGCTTTGAGCTAACCTAACTTGAGTAACAATAGCTGTGAAGCACAGGTGGTGGCACAGCTAGCTCCACTCACCCAGACCCTTGGGTACATACTCAGGCTATCTCCCATGCTACCGTGGCTTCACTGCTTTTGTCGTTGGCTCGTGCATGTCAAAGCTAGTTCAGATATGTCTAAACGTGCTTCCGTCACATCTCCCAGCTGCAGGAGAGACATACCCTAAAGGTACGGAAATACGTCATTCCGGGGTGTGATTCCCAGCTCAAGGAGACAAGCCCGCACTAGCACTCGGGTGACCAGACAGCAAGTGTAAAAATTCGGGACAGGCAGTGGGGGATAATAGGAGCTATCTAAGAAAAAGCCACAAAAATCAGGACTGTCCCTACAAAATCGGGACATCTGGTCACCCTAACTAGCACTGATACAGTTAACATGTTAAAAACTGTGTGTAGCTGCAGCAGCACAAGCAGTGGGAAGGGCGGCTGGCTGCCCCCAGTGCACACCCAGCTGAAGCCATAGGTACGTACTCAGGACAGCTAACTTCTGCTGCTCTCGCTGCTGTGGCTACGCTATTTTTAGCATGCTAACTCAGTCAGATCTAGTGCAAGTATGTCTCTTTGAGCTGAGAATTCCACCCCTCTGCTCAAAGTTTATCTATATCCTGTGTACTGCCACTGGACTGCACTAACTGGGGAAGTTCCCTCCTAGGGATAAATAGTCAGTGAAACACATGAGGATTAATCTACATGACTCCCCCTTTAAGTGCTGATGGAAGGTGCATGGCTAAATCTACATGAGCCACCTTCAATGTGACAGGATGAGGAGAAGGAAAAATCGTAACAGAGAGCATCGTGTTTATGACAGCTCCTCTTCTATCACAGAGCCCCATGGGTCTCTCAAAGGAAGCAGAGTGCAGTTAGTGAGTGATCATTAAACTTGCAGAGTGATTGTATCCTGTTGATGAAACCCTATCAGGTGTTTTTGGAAACAGCCTGTCCTGGCTAGAGATGTCATGCTTCTTGCAAGTTTTCAGTCATCAGGGAACCAAGAGTACACACTGACCTGTATGCACCTTGTGAAATGTTCCCTTCTGTTAGCAAACCTCATCAGCGCTCTGGCATGACCCAGCAGAAGCATTCACCTTCCTCTTCCTAAATGATGCAGTTTTTGGCAGTGATGGACAAAGGGCAGACATGGCCTAGAACAATCAAAAACACAGAGCCCCAAAATCCAGCACATGGGCAGGAGGGAAGGGAAGTAGGATTTGCTGGGGTAGGTGAGGAAACCTGTTGGGTGCAGTCAGAGGGTATTGCTGGGAGAGGGTGGGGGAAATCAAGGTGTGGTGAATATTGGAGGCATAGTTCAGAATCTAGGTCAAATAATTCTTTTGATTGATAGACCACCACTGGAAGAGCTGAATTTAACACTTGAAAATGGAGAGTGGCAGACTTGTAGTCTGAGCACTGAGAGGAACAAGAGAGAGAGATCTGAGATCAGATTAAATACATGTTGTACGGCATTTAATACGCTAAGCTTCTCCACATGGTGTACCAATGTTATGTCTTTTTCAGAAACCTGGGTGCTGCAAAGGATTCTTTGGTCCTGACTGCACGCCATGCCCTGGTGGATTCTCCAATCCCTGCTATGGCAGAGGGAATGTAAGTGTGCCAGAACCCATTATGTTGTCCCCCTGGTTGAATTATACTAGCCTTTCAAGCTCCTACTGGGAGTTGTGCAGCTAATTGGCAATGTTTACTAGGAATTCACAGTTTTTGCACCAAACATGGAAATGATCCGTGTCTTGTGCTCAACTTTGCAAAGGCCAGTGAAACAGAATGCACAAAGCTTGGGTATAAACAAAGGATGGGAAGGACATAATCTTAATTCTGTTACTCTTGCTCTCCATCTTAAAGGGTCGATACATTTTGTCTTTGCTTCTTTTTTTCTCTGCCTCTTTCTCTCCTGACCAGAGGCATCATTTACAGTCTAGAGAAAGTAAGGAAATGCATCTGTGCTGTACATAGCTACTGATTTCTGTATACTACACCTTTAAATGTGAGAGGTCTGCCTGTCTGGCCAGGGAGCAGGCTTGTGAGAAAATGAAAGACAGTCTTACAGATGGGGAATGAGGCATTTCTTTCAGTCTCCTGGAGATAGAAAACAAAATCGTAGCCATGCACACCACAATGTCTTGTACTCTCTTCTAGGATTTATACCAATGTAAGTTGGAGCAAAATGTGTCCAATAGCTACCATTTGTACCACAACTAACTCATGCTACATGCATATATGACTGTATACAAGTTGTTAATGCCTGGCGCAGAAGTGAAGTACTACATGTTGTATTTGCAAGGCAAGTTATGGCTGCTGTTGGAACTAAACATAACATTTTCAGGCTGTTGTGCTTTCAAATCTCACTATAGGGTTTCATTCATTGAGCATCTTTTTTCACAATAACAGAGTAAATCTGTGTGCATAACAGATATCACAGTGTAACATACAACAGGCAGGGATAACTTTTCTCTCTTGTGGAATAAGACTCTATCAAGGCTATGGATTAATATATGTTCAGGGCTGATCTTTCAAAATAACCCTCAATGCCAACCTCTGTGGGAAGAATAATGTGTGCTCATCTGCTGCAATTCCAAATGGTATTCATCAGTGTGTTTTCTGTCTCTGTAACTCTGTCTGGGGCTCAAATACAAAATATTACAAGACATTTGTCACTAACTCCGTTGAAAATGACTACTATGCAGTATTTTCTATTATCACTACCAACTTTTTTGTTTTTATTCTGAATGTACGGGAAATAACTCACGTCATCACTACACATTCATCTTATTCCCACTGGACACAGGTCGCCCGGTTTACGTAAAGTAAAAGCAGACTTGAAACTTCATCCAAAACTTGAGCTGAGTCTTTTCTGATATTTGAAAAAGTTTGGTCCATTTTTTTCTTCCACTTTGCATGTGCTTCCTGACTGCAGCTGGGACCAAAAGCAGAAGCTCCAAAAAATTATGCGTGTGTTCACATGAGATTTCCAGCTCAGTTTTGCAGACCCAAGAGGTCTGGATAAACATATGAACTTTCAGCTGCTATCTCAATTTAACTACTATTTTAACATTCAGCTTGTTTGCTTCTGGTCACCAGGACCATGTTAGCCTGTGGGGTTTTCTCTTGCTCCTAAAATGGTTCACAATCCTCCATGCTCTTCTGCAACCTGCGAGGTTTCCCTTACTGGACATGACATGAATGTCTCTGTCACGTATGTTTTCCCTCCAACTTCAGTTTTCTTTTTCCTTTCCTTCTAGTGTAGTGATGGGCTTCAAGGGAATGGCAACTGTCTCTGCTTTGAGGGTTTCAAAGGAATAGCCTGCCACATCTGCTCAAACCCAAACAAACATGGGGAGAACTGTGATGAAGGTCTGTAATTTCTCAAGAAAGCACCCCTGATGGGTAACAGGAAATGCAAGGCAGTAAACTGAGCAAAGTGGGTGGGAGAATGTAGGCATGGGACCTTTCCTAACAGGGAACTGTAGGGGCTAGTTTCACAAGGTAGGCCCTTCATTTAGATCATTTCATGCTGGAGTAGACAAAGCACGGATCAGTGTCTGGCAGATGGAAGTGGCTCAACTGAAAAATTCAGATCCAGATTTTGGAATCCCTCTCCCACAGCAGTGTTTTTGAAGGTGTTTGGATCCATCTCTGTCAGGAGGGAATGACCCAATAAATCTTTCCCACCTCCAAGTGCTCTGAGGGCCTGGAGTCCAGTGACTCAAGATAAAATGCTGTCATCCTTGCTTACCAGCCCCAGACAGGATCTAGCCCCTATGGTTTTGAATGAGATGGCCTTGAATGTCCATTTCCATTAGCATAAAGGCTCTCCCCCGCCCCTTTATCCATAATGATAAGAACATCTTGTCACATCCTTGGTTAATGTAAATTAGCATGACTGCATTGAAATCAATGGAGCTACACTGACATATGCCAGCTTAGGATCTGCACCATTAGGCATATTTTCAGGAAAAGCAAAAATGTCTCCCAAGTGACTTCTAAGAATTGTGAATTAATCTGACAGTGATTTGGTTTGAGACGAGATTGCAAGAGAAATTGGAAAATCTAAAAAGTGCTCTCTCTGCAGGAGTTTGCCAACTGACCAGGCAACTGATTCTTCTCCATGTGTTTGACAGATTGCGGTTGCGTCCATGGAATTTGTGATAACAGGCCGGGCAGCAGGGGAATTTGCCAGTCCCGTTCATGTAAGGATGGCTATACAGGGGAATTCTGTGACAGGACTTCTCAGAACTGTGGCCCGACTGCATCTCAGTATTGTGACCGGAACGCAGTCTGCAGCCTCAACAACACAGCAAGGTTATTATTTACATAATGGGGAGTGGGGGTACACTGGGGCAAGGACTGTGGTGTCATGCATGTTTTTATAGCAACTTGCGCAGTGCGGGTCCAGTCATATCAATAGGGTGAAGCCAGCTCTGTTTGTTGGTGAGTATGTGGTTGCATAAGCCATGTTGCCATCTATGCCACAGGAAATCACAGCATCAAAGAATGTCCTCACCATATTAAAGATATGCAATCCTCTCCATGCTCATTGCTCAATTTGAATGGGGGCAGTGCTAGCAGACACCCTCTGCCTCGCTCCTGTTCTGTGCTTGGGAATTCACGTCTCTTTATGTTTGGCTTTTAAGGTGCATTTGTACTGATGGCTATGAAGGGGATGGATTTTCCTGCCAGCCCATTGATCTGTGTAGGAAGCCAGAACGAGGAGGCTGTTCAGAAAATGTGAGTGGGTAACACGAAGGGAACATTAGCTTCCGGCTAGAGCATGGCTCCAGGACTCAGGGGATCTGTTCCCAAATCTGCCACTGATTCATACATCTGCCTTGGACACATTATTTGACCTGCTTATGCCTCAGTTTCCACTCCTGTAACACAGAGTTAAAGACCACTTACCTCCCACTGGTGATGTGAGGTACAATGAATTAATGTTTGTAAAGCACATTGATGCCTGTGGCTAGACAGTGCTACAGTAGATCAAAGCATAATTATGTTTTTTTAAACTTCTGTGTGGGGAATGCATCTAGATCATATAAAAGGAAGCAGATGGTAGTGAGGCAAATGAAGGATGGGTCTCTTTAAGAAGGGCCAGCTGTCTCTGATCTTTGATTTGTTACCTATGAGCTCTTTTGTCTATGTCTGGCTGGAATGTCCTGGAGAGATCTTTCTTTCCCTTATGGAAAAATTCTATTTAATTCAATAGTGAATAATAGAATTCTGGTATAGAATTCTATAGGATGGCTCAGAACACCTATAGCAAGAGTCTCATTCTCTATGAAATCCTATGTAATTTAGAGTAATTATCTATAGAACCCTTTTGGTTTCATCCCTATTAGTACAGATCTATAGGATTTCTCCATTGATTTGTTTCTGCGTCCCCCTGACTTTGGAACAATTAGAGTCAGGACCCAGAGAATCCATCCCAGGTTTTATGCAAGACCCGTTCATGGAGACAATAAAAACAGACCAGCATTTTCATCCACCCCCTGAATCTGAGACTTTTGGAGAGATTGAAAAGTCTGCGTTCCACAGATCTAAAAGAAGCCAGAAGTGGAAATTACCATAATATCGTGAGGGAGTTCTTTCTGCATCATTTGCAGCCCAGCTGGCAACGGGCAGTGTATGAAATCCAACAAGAGCACCTGTTCTCATAAGATTCACAACCCAATTTTGCAAAACTAAAGATCTGGGTGGTGTGAGCAAGAATCTGTTTAATTGTTCATTCGAAGGTGTTCAGATACTGCAGTGATGGGGACTATCTAAATATCTAGATAGAAACCCACACTTCTAAGATATGCCCATGGTTACGTGTTAGGGTGACAAAGTGTAGGAGTGAAACTGTGGAGAGTTGCAGAAGGAATTGCAATGGATTAAGAGGTTTTTTTCTGAAACTATACAAAGTCTTTTGGCCTCTCTTCGAGTTGGTTTTTAATCAGTATTATTTTGGAAACCAATTTATTGTGCCCTGTTTTGGGAACCAGTCAGCTGCTATTGCCCATGGGTAACTGGGTGGTACCAGAGCAGGTAAGAGAAGTATTCTAAGACCCATTCACCTATTACAGGGACTGTTTATTATTATTTTTGTAATCTACTGATGAGTAGCGCCACATAACAGCTGGATATTATGACCATGCTGTTACACATCTACAGCCTCCTAGGATTTTGCAGCTGTTGGTGTAATGCTGCCCTGTGGCTGGATCATTGGCAGTGGGTTTGAACTTGGGTCCTCTGGATCTTAAGTACATGACCACTACTGCTTGAGCCAGGTCTAACAGACTCCTCAACCTGTCTGTGACTCAGACTCCACTAAACAGGGAGAGAGCACTACACAGACTACTCAGTGCTTTGCAGCAACAGCAGGGATAAAGTTCTCCTCCTCCTCCAAAATGCTTCTCCTACTGCTTGAGCTCAGGTGAATCTCTATTAGCAGTGTAGGGCATATGACACACAGCTGAGCAGTTCTGATTCTACCCAGTTGGGGGATACTGTTAAATGTGTATTAGCCAACTCATTGAAACCATCTGAAATGGTTTTATTTTAATTTGTTTTCGGTTGAGTTTAATTTGCTTTTCTCCCTTCGCCCACAGGCCATATGTACCAGTACAGGCCCTGGTACTGCTACCTGTCAGTGTAACAAGGGCTGGACTGGGGATGGAAAAGCCTGTGTTGCTATAGATAACTGTGTGCTGGAAACCAGAGGGGGCTGCCACATGAATGCAGACTGCAGCTTTGTCGGACCTGGACAGGTATATTCAGCATTAACTGGTCCATTGCTGAGATTTACGGACATTTGCTATGTACAGCACACTGTAGCAGTCTGAAATTCCTAGGAGCAGCAATTCTTGTTGCTCCAGGAATGTCAGCAGCAAGGCTTACTTGACTGGTGTTTTTGAAAGAAATTGGCTTCCATTAAATCAGCAAAGTTCGGTCCAAAGTTATATAGTAAGATTCAGTGAAATACTAGTAACCAATAAAAACCTGAGAATTCTTTGAATAGCAAGGACTATGTTTAATAACTATTTTTGTATTTAAAGCGCTCCCCACAGACACCTCTCTAGCAATCCTACCCCATACCCAGCATTGCACAACTAGTCAAGGGCATCTTGAGGGTAGTTCATTCTCCTGAAGCATCAGGTGAAGGCCACTGCCAGAAGCACAGCTTCATGGGCTGTTGATCTTTCCTGCCACAGGGAGTTCTGGGTTCCTGTGTCCTGCAATTTCTGGTTTCAAATAACTGATATGTGGAGGCAGGTGTGAAGAGTGTTAAAATGTAAAATAAATACATCAAATAGTCACAGCAGTTAAAGTGACCATCCATTTGGGCAATTTCCTGTCTCTCTCTAACCATCTTCAAAGTAGGAAGGCCCATAGTTTGGCCTGTATTTTTCTTTCATCGTTTTGCAAAATCCATGGTAGTTTTCAAATTTCTTTTTAATTAAAACGAGAGGTAGTAAATCAGCATTCCTGAGTCTGACAGGATCCCCAGGATCCAATCTGGAACTGTGGGACTGCTGTGCCTGGGCGCACTCTCACTGGGCGCTATGCTAGTGACAAACAGCACACCCTTCTAGATGCTGTGATCACTCAGCCACCAGCATGCAGAGACACACCCAACTAAGTTGCATGAATGCTCTCTAAGCTAATCATGAACTATACACAAGGGAACACCAGCAAATCTCCCAAGCCCCCAGCCTTGCATCCCAGAAATATGCTGCCTTTTTCACTGCTCAAGACCTTCTTTTGAACAATGTAAGCTCATTAATTAGTTCACCATTTTGCAAAGGATGGGGGACATGTACCAGTCTTTCTATTCTGAGCAGATTCCCCAAGCACTTTAGACAAACTCACTGGTAAAACTATAACATTAAAATAAGTTTAGTAACTACAGAAAGATAGATTTTAAGTGATTACAAGTGGTAGACATAGAGGACAATGGTGGTTACCTAAGAAAGAAAAGTAAAATCACAATTTAAATTCTAAATTTTATCAAAGTAATCAGGAGTTGAATCAAAGAGCTTTTCTCACCACACTGAATGTTGCAGATAAGTTACAGTACTTAATACACAGGCTGAATTTTCTTGTCAGCCTGGGACCAGTCTACTTAGTTCAAAGTCTGTTTTCCCAGGGTTCTTGTTGCCTTCCGTGTAGGTTGGGGAGGAGAGAGATTGTTTTGTGATGCCACTGTCCCTTATTTTCTACTGTCAATCCATGTCTCATGAAAGATTCTGGCCCAGACATGTCCTGGTGGGCCTTGCTGAATCAGAATTGAGCAATCCCCCATTGTGTGGTGCTCGTGCAACTGAATCATAGAGCTGAGCAATCCTCATTGTGCGATGCTTGTGCAACTGGATCTTAGAATTGAGTAATCCTCATTGTGTGGTGCTTGCGCAACTCTCTCTCACAGAATAGTAAATCTCTTTTTTGCAATTCCCCTGCTGGCCAGTGGCTTATGGTTGCTTAACGTTTGGGTGTCCCCACCTTGGTTGTCACTGGAGAGCTAGCAGTGGGCGTCTCCCAAATTTGCAACATATTTCAGTAACCACCATACAGCAGAATCTCATAACTTTTGTGTATAATGATGATACACACTTTGACAGAATGCTGAATTTCAGCAGATCATGGCCTTTCATATGGTACCTTGCAAGGCATGCTTTTTATGAAGTGCCACCACCATATACCAATGATGAATATAGGGGTTACAGGGTGATACTTTGAGGTACAGTGTTTCACACTGAGAGACCCTACAGTAACAAACTAGTGCATGTTGGAGTGCTTTATATTCATGAGCAACCCTACAATAACAAACCAGTGTGTGCACTGTAACAGAGGGAAATACCTTGGTAAAGAAATATTGCCATTTCAGACTTCCCAGGGATTTAACAACACTGAGAAGAAAATCATTTAAAAAATTTAAAAGTAGACCTTGCCCCAAACTCATTGAAAGAGGGATGGCATTAGTTGTGCAGTCGGGACACTCTGATAGGTCCATAGTGAAGCTCCTCCCTCTCTCTTCTACTTTCAGAGCAAGTGTATGTGCAAGAGGGGCTATGCTGGTGATGGCTATAACTGTGACCCCATTAATCCTTGCAAGCTGGACAATGGTGGCTGCCATGATTTGGTGAGTAGCTAGAGAATTCTCCAAAATCCTTCAGGAGAGAATGTTGGGCCAGATCCTCAGTGGATGTATTTCGATGTAGCCTCACTGACTGCAATGGAGCTATGTTGATATACACTCACTGATAATTTGGCCCAATACGTCTTCCTTAGTTGTGCAATAATCACATCTACCTGTGATGAAGCATAAAGGCTTTGTGGGTTAGTTTATTTTGTTTGTTCACACTCCCATGTTTCGTGAGGCTGTGCTAGAAGGTGTGTGTGTGGTGGGGGAGGGATTTAAGCATACAGTGAAAATACACTATCTCAGCATAAGGGATCATGAGAGGAAAGATGGCATTATAGTTAACACCCTGACCTGGGAAACTGGAGATCAGTTCCCACATTTGCCACAGGGTTCCTGAGTGGCAAACACTGAGAGTGCTCAGTTTGTTTTCTTACACAGTAATCTTTTGTTTTCTTGTCCTCACAGGCTGCATGCAAGCCTCTTGGAGGAGGGGAGCGGTCCTGTGCTTGCACTCTGGGTTACGTGGGAGATGGATTTATATGTTATGGAGATGTGTTAAAGGTAGGGAGAAAATAAACATTATTCTCTTTTAATTCAAAGAAAAAAGGTTTTTTGCAGTAGCTGAACTGGCTCATGCTAAAATCTGCAGGTGATGACAGCTGATGGTTTGAATCATAGGACTGGAAGGGACCTCGAGAGGTCATCTAGTCCAGTCCCTTGCACTCATGGCAGGACTAAGTATTATCTAAACCATTCCTGACAGGTGTTTGTCTAGCTTGCTCTTAAAAATCTCCAAAGATGGAGATTCCACAACCTCCCTAGGCAATTTATGTACATACCAATGATACATGTGATTCTGGACTTGAATATGAGAGGTTAAATATAGATCATTTTACTAACAGTTCTTACTTCTTGAAGTATGTATAAAGTACTTCATTCAAAAACAAAATAATTAAAACCTCTATCGGTGTATGCCTCAGTAGCACTATCAATCGTCTGCCAGTTTTCCATCCTGCCTGATATGTTGAACTGTCCAGTTTGAAACTTCAGCATCAACTTGAAAAAAAGTCTGTGTCCCATGAATTAGAGAAAAGGGAATTGGGGAATAGTTTGATCCACACTGTACTGTTGTTGTTGTTCAAGATGTAGTGACAGCTCTCTTGATTTACTGAAGAGTATTGCTGCAGGATACCAACTGGCACACCACCCTCTGCTTTTCCATCAGAATAGTTACAGTTCCCAGGGATTCATATAGGTCGATGCTAGTTAGGCAGGGTTCCTCATACACTTATATACAAAGTGAAAAGTCAGACAGCAATTAAAAAAGGGAAAAATCTACACAGAGAGCATACTCTCCCTCTCTCCTGCAAGTGGAGTGGAGGGTGGGGCTGAAAATTCATGGTCTCACAGGGTCCCTGCTCATACTTTCCCCCTTCTAGAGTACCTGGCCTGACTCTTTACCATAGGCTGCCTGGCAATCTGATGTATTTCCCTCTCTCCTTGGGTGGAGCATTAGTATGTAGGCCCAACTTATAAATTATAATGTAAACTTCCAACAACAATTTCTGAATTGTGTCCTAGGTGTGTGGTGATGCAGAGCTCATATGCATCCTTCATTAATTAGAGAGGAGCCTGAGATCTGACTTGAATGTTGGGGAAGTTCTCATTCGGGTCTGGTTCTGAACTCGGTGCCGCATCTGAGTAGTTAGAAAAGGAAAAGGTTGTCAAGGAATTAATCACCTTAAGCTTGAAATTAGATATAATTGACAAAGTATTGCAAGTTAAAAAAAAGTTAAGAGTTTAGATCCAGCTCTCCAACTTTGGAACACACCTTTGTGAGTGACATATGGCTTCTGAAAGTTCTGTGTAGGCAGACAGTAAGCACTTGACTCAGCCAAGTTTGCTGTGTTTGATACTTGAAATAACAAGGATCACAGGACCACCCTTCCCTCCCCCTGCTTCATCCCTCCCTACAAGCTCTGTACTTGTACTAATCTTGATGTTGCTTTCTCCTTTGGAAGGAGCTGGCCAGGAATTCCCACTTCGCAGGCTTCTATGAGTGGATTAAGGTAAAAAATGCTGCCTGAAGCAATTACAAGTGTTTTTGCAAAATATAAATTGTAACAAAACAAAAAAAGCAAAGATCAAAGATGCTGTTTTTAAATCTGCTGTTGAGACAATTTTCCTTTGCATGTGTTGTTTTTGTTTTTTTTTAAAAAAAAGGCAAATCAAGCTGAATATTGCTAATGCATGGTACATTAACCAAAAAATTTTAGCTCTGGAAATGGTGGGTTTTTTTAAATGACTGTGTATTTTAGAGTTTCAAATTAGCTAAGACAGTTTTATAGATTGTTCTGAGTGATGTAATTGATTGCACTTAGCTATGTTTTTAATAGCACCATGTGAAAGGTCAGTGTGGACCAGGCATGTACTCTCAAGTTCTCAGCATGATTTTATTATATACATTTGAGTGGTGAGTCATGTGGCTGACTGTGTGCACTGAGACACCTGCTCTAGAGACTGTAACTGTGGGCCCATTGGCTCGTATGGCATGTTTTAGAGACCATGTTTCTTGCTCTGGAAGAAACTGAGACCATCACGTACTTGACCTTCGTATCATATGTTGCTGTTAACTCATGGCTGTTGTAAAGTAGCTGACTGCCTTGGGTAAAAGACAGACAAAAAAACAATGGGAATAATATGCAAATAGCGACCCTTCAAAAGTAAGAGTAAAGTTAAAAATTCAGGTAGCTCTTTCTTTTCCTTTCTTGTTATTGTCTTCCTGTTCCCACTGGAATAGGGGGGTAAGCACTTCATGGAATAGAGTTGGCCACTGAAAATATTCTCCAGTACATGGGGCCAAATTTACAAGCAGGCACAACACCCATTACATCAGTTACACCTGCATTTGCCACACCATATTTGGTCCTTAGTCCAAATCTGGCCTCGGGTGTTCAAACGTATTTACTGACTCAAGTGAATGTGCTCCTGTTGGAACCGTTTTTGAATAAAGTGACCTTTGGCACTAGCAATATAAAAAATATTAAGAACTATCTCCTTCAGCAGCACCTGTTCTGGGGTTTGTTCCATGAAGCTGCAGATTTCCTAGGCTCAGCATCCAGCAAATTAAGGTTGGACTGCTTTGGAAAATTTTTCCATGGCATTTGCTGACTCCCATCAGAATTTATTTGCCAGCCACCATCCCAGCCACCAGCACAGCTCTGGATACAACTAAATTTAAACTTTAGTCCCACGCAGTAATCTTACATAGAGTGGGATCATAGCTAGAAAGGTTTGTACTGCGCTGTAGGTGTAGCACTGACTTGTTTTATTTGTGCATCTTCCTCTGGACGACAGAAATCTCTCTTCAGCATCCCGGCAGGAGTCAACGTCACTGTTTTGGTGCCCTCAGAAGCCGCCATCAAAAACCTGAGCCAGGCTGAAAAAGATTTCTGGCTGAAGCCCTACATGCTGCCATTTTTAGTCAGGTATTGTTGGACTGTTACCATGCTCTTTCATTCAAAACAGCCCTAACTGAGGTCTGGAGACTGGTGTTCTCTCCGTAGCAGCTCCGTGTCAGTAGAAAGAAAACCATCACAGGGAAAAACATAGCAGAGGTGAAACATCCAGCTGATGAAGTGTTTATTGGATGATTCAAACATAACAGAGGTTAGAAGATACAATGAAGGTTTATTAATTGCATATTAAAGGCAGGATGTTTCTCCCAGCCCCAATGCAGAAGCAACTCCACAGTGGGAGAAGGAACAGGGAATTCTCTCTCCATGCTGCTTTTTCTGCACAGAACATCTGGCCATGCAGAAGATGTGAGAGGAGCATGAAGCCCACAGCAATCTTACTTATCCACGTCTTCTGGGGAGGGAAGGCAGGTGGTGACCCACAGAAATCTGGACTTGGGCCTGGGAAAGATTATTAGGATCAAAAAGGGGAGTGTGTAGCATCCTACAAAGCTAGAGTAAACTGGCCTTGCCTGGGAAAGCTACACCAGGGCTAAGGAAGGACCACACATGCTTATAAAGGCCAGGTGTAGAGCAGCCACTTGATGGCTGCAAATACAGCTCACTGGCTGTATAGCAGTTGCAGGGCTACAAGGTGTATGTGTGTAGTTCAGTGCCAGCGGTTTGCGTTTGGGGCAAATGTTTGCATTAGCTTTTATTGTATTCAACCCATTTCATCCGTCCCTAGTTGAAATGCCTCATTGAGGGACTTCATGTTCTGTAGAGCTTAGGGACCAGGATGGGAGGAGCTAGAGTACATGAGTTAACATGAGCACTGGTTCAATATCTGCATTAAACTCCCTGCAGAGATGAACTTTAGATAGCTCTTTAGATTGCAGAAATATCCAGTCCTTGAAACACCAAAAGCTCATAACCTCTTGCAGCTGAGTGACCTGCTATACTTTCAGACTAGCTTGAGTGATAGAGGGCTGCATGTTGTCACTTGTCATCACCACACCAAGGGATTAATGCACATTCATGGATATTGAGAGGAGGCCAGGCCCAGGATTGTGGAGAGGAAGCTACATGATCAGACGGCAGCCCAGATAAGCTAGTCTACTTCAGAGGCCTGTGTTGTAAAATGTGCTCTCGATTCTTCTTTACATGTGCCTGTCATCTACAGGGCCCATTTTCTCCAAGGTTCCTTCACCAGTGAGCAGCTCAAAGAGTACAAGGGTGAGGAGTTACCCACTCTCAATCCACGGACCAGATGGGAGATAACCAACAGCAGCAGCGTAAGGGCTTTTTAATTGATGTGTGTATATTGGTAGCAAATTAACACATTTAGGGAATATGCCATGCTGGAGGAGCCATTGGTGAGGACAATGCCATTAAATTCCTGATGTATCATATAAGTCTAAAGTGCTGCAAGGGGCCTTAGACACAGATTGTTTTGTTTCACCCCACTCAGTGACCTACAACATTCTCATGTTTCCCTCTTGTTATTTTTCAGGCTATAACCATTCAGAATGCAGCCATTCTAGTAGCTGACATTCCTGCTATTAACGGCACTATTTATATCCTAAATAAGGTAAATCAATAAGAACAATGTCTGGAAATACTAAGTTATATTGCTGTAACACATTCGTTTTGTTGTTTTTGGAGGTGTGGGGGGATTCTAGTAGGATCCAAGTAGAAGCATATAGACAAAAGTAGATCTGGATATTTGGAGCTCATTCCAGATGCTGCTTATGCAGCAGCATTTAATATTTAAAACACTCCCCTCAAATTGTGTAGAAGAGTGCAATACTTGGCTTTTCAAGAAAAGAGTCAAGGCCGGTCTATTCTGGGAGCAGAACCACATTAACTACAACCATGCGTAATTATTTTCATTGTAGGGCACGATTGCCCTGTGCTTCTCCGAAGCAATTTCTGACCTCATTTTTGTCTGTCTTGTGCTCAGGTTTTGTTACCACCTTTAGGAGATATCCCACCAAGTCGCCCCGGTCTGCAGCAACAGCTCGATATGGTCCCTGCATTCACTCTGTTCAAAGAGTTGTTACTGGTAAGTAATTGTTTGGACTCTGTTGAATATTAAGCGTAGGAAGCTTTTTTAATAATATGAAGCCGCTGAACCAGCCTAACTGTAGAACCAAGCCTGCATGGACAGCGAAGGAAAATCATGGTGATTTTTGTGGTGCTCCCAGGCTAAGTTTTAGGACTAGAACAGATTTATAAAGCTGGCTAGTCAGCCTCCCAAAGGAATGAATAACTCCCACAGGGGATCAAACCGCACAGAAATAGAACAAGACACCCAATGAAAACTGCTGTTTTAAATAGAAAGCCTCTTTGGAGTAGTTAGTTTCTTTGGGAGGTATGGTACATGTTTGTTTAAATTTTAGCAACTTATTAAAGTGATAGACTGGATCTGTAAGACCTTTTGTATGTGTGTGCATGTGTGCGCACATGTACACACCTCAGAATAACAACACACACACTAGAGATGATGCTCAAGCTGGGGACTTAGATACAAACTGTGAGTATGAGAGAGGCCCATTTATCCAAGAAGCTAGGCCAGTATCAGCCAAGCAAGAGCTTGGCAGGGTGGATTGCTGCTGTTTCCTATGACTCTACTGGAAGTCGCCTTGCATCTCATCCAGTTTCAAAGTATTTCTAGTGGAGTTCTTTCCTGGTGCCTCCACTTCCCTAACTGATAGTCAATTTTATCTTTTTTTGTTTGTTTGGGGTTTCTTGTTTATCTCTCATGTGCTCTTTTAAATAAAACTAGATCACTCACTAAAATCCCTGTTTTGCAACTTTTAGCAATACCAGCTGATTGGAAAAATTGAGTCCTCTGAAAAATACACCATTTTTGTCCCAGGAAACCATTCAATTGGGGAATACTGCCACGCTTCCAACATTACCCAACTGGTAAGATCACTGTTTGTTTACAATCTGATTGTGGTAGTTATTAATTTTGGGGGCCATATTATACCATCAGACATTTACATCTGAGTCCTTAATGAAGAATCCTGCCTAAAATTGTTTTAGTGTATGGAATGGCCAGGAGAAATCATGTTTCCATATTGCTCACTGTCACTTTCGGAGCTTGATTCTGGATTCCAGCAGTTGCAGCTGGAGAGAGGGCTCTCTGGGATCAGGAAGGGTAATGAAAGGGAAGTACAGCAGAAAGAAGAGAGAGGGAGTAGGTGGAGTGGTGTGGGGGGAAGATGTCTGACATTAGGCAGCATGGCAGGAAGGTGTATCTGCAGAGGGGAGTGAAAGGAAGGGGTTCTCTGGGCTTGACAATGGAGTCAGCTGAAGCAGCATATAAGGAATTTGCCAGACCATATTTAAAATGGCCACTGCTACGTAGCATTGGCCATTTTCAATATCTGGACTCCTTACATTTAAAATTAGATTTGTATGTATGCAGATCCAGCAAAATTTCCAAACTCATGGACAGTGCTTATGATTCAGGTAATTGTCCAATCCTTTAGAAATACTTCCTAACACCTTTCTGGCTTTTTGAACAAACACGGTCTTACAGGGTTGTTGGACTTAGTTCTAGAGCTGGTTATGGACATACCTAAGACTTGTGGACTTTCAGTTCTTTCTACATTATTCTTACCTCTAGCTAGCTAATAGCTGTTTATGAAACAATAATAGGCTAAATGTTTTTTTCTTGCTGGTCTTGAATTCCAGGATAATGACACCGTGCAGTACCATGTTGTACTTGGAGAGAAGCTCTCCTCTACAGACTTGAAAAATGGAGTCCATAAAAGCACAATGTTAGGATTCTCCTACTGGCTACTGTTTTATAAAAACAACAACCAGGTAAGGATGGAAGGGTTTTACCTGCTGTTCTACAATTTTACAATAATGCTGTTGCACGATTTGTTGGGGAACAATCAACATGGTTTTTGTAAAGGAAAATCATGTCTCACCAATCTATTAGAATTCTTTGAGGGGGCCAAGAAGTATGTGGGCAAGGATGAACCAATGGATATAGTGTACTTGAGATTTTCAGAAAGACTTTGACAGGGTCCTTCATCAAAGTCTCTTAAGCACAAAGTAAGCTATCATGGGATAAGAGGAAAGACTCTTTCATGGGTCAATAACTGGTTAAAAGATAGGAAACAAAGAGTAGGAATAAATAATCAGTTTTCAGAATAAAGAGAGGTAACTAGTGGTGTCCCCCAGAGGTCTGTACTGTTCATCATACTCACAAATTATCTGGAAAAAGGAGTAAATAGTGAGGTGGTAAAATCTGCAGATGATACAAACCTATTCAAAGATGGTGAAGTCCCAGGCAGACTGCTAAGAGTTACAAAAGGATCTCACAAAACTCGATGACTGGGCAACAAAATGGCAGATGAAATTCCATGTTGATAAATACAAAATAACGCACATTGGAAAACATAATCCCAACTATACATATAAAATTATGGGGTATAAATTAACTGTTAACACTCAAGAAAGAGATCTTTGAGTCATTGTGGATAGTTCTCTGAAAACATCCACTTAATGTGCAGTGGTAGTCAAAAAAGCTAATAGAATGTTGGGAATCATTAGGAAAGGGATAGAGGATAAAGACCCAAAATATGATGATGCCACTATATAAATCCGTGATATGCTCACATCTTGCATTCTGCATGCAGATGTGGTCACTCCATCTTAAAAAAGATATATTGGAATTGGAAAAGGTACAGAAAAGAACAATAAACATGATTAGGGTATGGAACCGCTTCTGTATGAGGAGAGATTGATAAGACTGGGAAAAGAGATGACTGAGGGGAGATATGACAGAGGTCTATAAAACCATGACTGGTGTGGAGAAAGTAGATAAGGAAGTGTTATTTACTCCTCATAACATAAGACCTAGGGCATCACCCAATGAAATTAATAAATAGCACATTTAAAACAAACAAAAGGAATTATTCCTTCACACAATGGCTATTGCCAGAAGCTGGGAATGGGTGACTTGATGCTTACCTGTTCTGTTCATTCACACTGAGGTGCCTGGGGTTGGCCACTGTCAGAAGACAGGATACTGGGCTAGGTGGACCATTGTTCTGACCCAGTATGGCTGTTCTTATATCCTTAATTAAAACTTGGGCTGTACTACGGTACATAGGCTTCCATTTCTAGGTCACTGGTTCAAACATAGTTCAAAGTGGTAGTGACCAAAAATTGCTCCCGTTTGAATCAGCTGAGAGGCCTGTGTGAAGTGAGTTGCTGGGTCTATTCTGTGTCCAGTGGACTGGCTCTCGGTTCAGTACAGGTGTTATGATGATTTAAAAAAAAATCATAGCAACTGTGTCCATCCATACCCTCTTATTGTCCATCTCAGCAGACAGGCCAGGGCACAGTGAGCCAGGAAGAATGAATTGTCCTTTAAAGCTCATTCCTCCTGGTTGAGGCCATGGCAGCCATCTCCATGCTGTGGATAGTCATAACAATTTACTCTTAAGTGCCATCAATAAGCACTTTCTTTTGCAGTTTTTTGAAGAAAAACTAAAATAAATTAAAAAAATAATAATTTCCCAACTAACTGTAAAAAAAAACCAACCCATTTTGAGATCTACAGATGAAAAACTATATAGAAGAGCTAAGTATTAGTATTCTGAATAATCACCATTGTACAACATTTTCCCATGGTGTTATCCTTTTTCCCCCATGCTTCCTGAGTCATGAAATCTTCCCTGCTAAAACAGCAAGCAGAGGAGATGCATCAGTCAGCTTTCCATCTTTAGAGCAGAAGCAATCTATTAGAGTAGAATGCTTTCTAATGTAAGTAGATTAATTTGTATTATTCTGGAGGGTATTAGGTGACCTGTGCCTGTAACTACTTCAGTTAGTGAGCTTGTCAGAACTAAACTAAACCAAGCATGTTTCAGGTCTGCTCAGTTTTTAGCTAGGAGATCCTCCTGGTCAACCAAGGGACTGCAGCAAGTGGTGATGATTATTCATTAGGTAGGATGCCTAGAGTCCCCAGAAGACACTTAGGAGTGCTATTAATGGCATCATCTTTTGGATGAGATGTGGTTTTTTTAAAAAAAAAAAAAAAAAGTTCTTCAGCACTTGTCACTGAAGCACTCATGTTGCTCTTTATCCGAGTTAGTGCAGCTGGCGCCAGTGTTCTGTTTGATTTGCATCTCGGGTAATTCTAGTCTGTCTACCTTCAAAAAATCCACTGTTATTTTTACTGGAGGAGTTTGTGTGTGCAGAATAGCTGAGGAAGCCATCTCAGTGGTGGATGAGCAAAATACACAGTTTGAAAGCAGCTGGATGCTGTAGGATGAAAGGTCCTTGTTAGTTATATGGTGGCTCTGTTGTTATCATGGTGGCATCCTAGCTTGCTGATTGTTAACCAGACTGTTTTCTTCTCTTTGCAGACATTTGTAAACAATGTCCACTTAGACGGTAAATTTTTCGAAACCAAGAATGGGATGTTGATTGGGGTTTCTGGGGTTCTACAGATTCAGAAAAATCGTTGCACTGACAATACCACAATGATTCAGAAGGTAATTAGCTTTACATAAAGATAATCATTGCATCAGAGAGCTCTGATTTATAGTCGTCTTAACTCAGTCATATCATGATGGCCTGAACCAGCTAATTTCAACTATACCTGTGTACAGAACCGATGCTCACTATGGGCCTGACGCTGACACTGTTGAGGCACTGGGGAGTTGTGGGGGCTCAGCATCTCTTGGGATCAGGCCCTGTTACTTTTAGATGTTGTTCAATAAACTGCCACATTCACTGATGTAACTCCATACGTTGCTATAGCTGAACAATTACATTGCATATCCATGGCTGTGCTAAGGAGGAGAATTTGTTTCATGTTGCATTCTGGCAGCAGTATTTGTGTTCACGGTTCCATCTTAAAAATAAGACATTGCATGAAGCAAACCCATAAACGCCAGGATGTTGCTACCTGAATCATTATTTGCTCAGTTTATCGTTCTGAGCTAGTGAATTGAACGTCTTGCTCTATTGTCCTCTCTCTGTATATGCTGATTTGTGGAACATTTGAAAACTAACATTTGAGTAGGACGTATTTAAAGGGACTGTGTGTGACTTCTCCTGTTTCTTGTCCCCTAGTCGAAATGCGCTAAGTGTGACAGGGGGATCAAGTGTCCTCCTGGATCAGTCCTGGCGGTAAGTCTCTGATTCGTTTCACACCCTTACATGATGTTCTGGGAAAGTAGCAGTTTTGTTTTCAGTGGTGTGAGTTTGGAGATAGGTGATAGCAAGCAAGAGGCCAACCCACTATTTGCTCATTCTTCCCAGATATTCATTAAAGAAAAAAGAGAGGTGTTTCCTGTTCTCATTTTTCATGCATAACCACAGTTGGATTGAGGACAAATGTGGGCTGTTCCAGCTAGAGAATATGGCACCCTGAATCTTCTCATGGAGCCAATATCCATGCTGTGCTTGAATTGAAGGATCTCTTTAGAACATGCAGCCTAGAGTAGGGAGCCCATTGAACATGGTCTTAATCCATCACTGTGTTCTCATCTGCCTTTTAGGGAATTAGCTGATCCTTGGGTCTCTGCTAGCTACTTTATTTAGACCGGTTGCTGAGAGGCCATGTGCTGGTAGAAGAGGGAGCTCTGGGAAATTCCCAAGCCCTCATGTGAGCAGAGGCGGGGGATGAGCCACATCGGTAGCTCAGATGAGATGCTGCACTGATTAAACCTTGAATACATAGTGGCAGTGGAGTCAGGGAAGAGCCCAGAGCACCTCTGTGAAGGGGGAAAGACCAATGGCCAAATAGAGGCTGGTGGAGGGTGTGAGATTATTACCTACATTGATTGGATGGAGGGATACGAGAGAGAAAGGGGGAGAGGGAGGCAGAATTTGGGGATGGAGGAGAGGGGCTGATGCACTGAATAGAAAACATTTATCTTCAATTGCTCAGAGCAGAACAATTTCCCCACTTTTATATGCACACGTCAACCCTGCAATGTCTTCTCCTCCCAGTGACTTAGTGTGAAGCAATCCCAGTGCATCCATTTAAACTGTGTCCTCCACTTGTGGGGTACACATTGAGACCTTGCCTGACATGGATGGGGGATGGATTCTGGTGTTCTGGGCTCTCATACACAGCATGTGCCGGGAGAGGGTTATGGTAAGATAATGTTTTTCAGTGTAACCAGCCCTGTATTCATGGCACTTGGGGATGGAATATACAGTTGTGCGGTGGAGTTAGCACAGTGCTTAGGCAGTACTAAGTCTCATTTCAGTCTTATTTTGAGGGCTTACATGATGAATATTCCTTGTGCTGGTCCTCTGAACGGCAGCACATAAAATACTACCTGGGCCCAAATTCTGGTCTATTTAACCCAGCGAAGCCATCCATTCACTTTAATGGCCATCTCATACATGTATCAGTGAGTAGGATTTGGCCTCAGATCTCTTGTTTTTCCAAGACTGTTGCTAGGGAAAACCACTTTTTCCAGACTAAACTGTTAGTGAGGATAACACAGATGGGTTCACTTGCTTCTCTGACTTGCTACTTTGTTTTTCACAGGCTGACAAATGTTTGAAAAATAATCAAGTTCTTCCTGCTGGCGGCAGTACTGCATTACACCATGGTGACGTCTGGCACTATTGGTTTATCTAATTCATTACATACTAAAAAGCATGCCAGGTGCTTTCTCTTTTACAGTTAGGTGTATTGGTTTTATGGAGAATAAAACTGAGGATTTTAGTCATCTGGAGTTACTATACATCAAGTCCTGTAATGCTGGTTTGCTCTCAGTTCTGGCATTTTTGAGTTCTTATTGCCATCCTTACAGACAGGATAAATAGTGTTGTTTTTCTATTTCACCAGTGCATGGGCTGGCTCTGATATATGCCTGCTTTGATGGGCTGCTGGGTTATAATATTTTTTTAATTTTATCTGCAGGAAACTCCAGGAGAAGGGAAGGTGTCACACTGTGTATATAAGTCTGGACCGTCAAGAGTGGTTGGTTGTTATTTTACCTGTGTTGAAGTTTCCTTAGTAAGTTCAGATTTTAATGTACATTCACAATCATCTGAAAATTATTGTTAAAGACAAATCTTATGGCATTTTTATACAAGAAGGGGTCTGTGTGCTGGTCCTGAACCAAACTAACTTGCAGAGATTTCGGTACATTTGACAGTTTTTTTTCCCATTGGGGGTTTTTGTAACAGTTTTTTCCAAATTTTCATGTATTAATATTACCCTTTGGACATGAGAGACTAGTCAAAGATTGGGGCTATAAGCGTGCGACAACTCACCCCTGCGGCGCCTCCCGCTGGTCTGTTTGGGAATTAGCTTGATCCAGCATCTGGAACACCCTCTGCCGGCTTGTAGTCCCACTTGCACTCGGCCCCGTGTCCCTCCCGGGACCCCGGTGCCCTTTCACCTGGGGTGCTGCACCCCTGAAGTACCCCCACAGATCTCTGGGTCCCCCTTCCTTGGGGAACCCCCACCCCCTGTCCCCACCTTGCCTCAGTCTAGGCAACTGCCAGTCACCACTTGCCCCCGTTCCCTGGGGCAGACTGCAGTATCATTGCCATTCATCACTGGCAACGAGGGTTGGCCTGTGGCCTCTACAACTAACCCTGGGCTGCCCCTCTGCAACCCCAGTACCCCTGCAGCCTGGGGGTGTCCCGGCCAGAGCTGCTCCAGCTCCTCCTAACTCCTCCCAGCCCTGCTCTACTCTGGGTATCCCAAGCTTCCCAGCAGCCAGGCCTGTCTGCCTCTGTTACCAGAGGAGACTGTGTTCTCTCTTAGGCCACTGCTTCTCAGCTCTTTTATAAGGGCCTGCTGGTCTGTTTGGGGCGTGGCCACCCAGCTGAGCCTGCTTTCTAAACAGCCTGGGCTTTGCACTTACAACCCCAGCATTCTTCCAGGGCTGACTTTAACCATTTCTGGCTGGGAGCGGGTAGCCACCCTGCTACAGGGGCCCTGTGAATGTTCCAGTTGGAAGTAGGAGTTGAAAGAGTCTGATATTTTCTTTGATGCAGTTTTGTTTATATTAAAGGCCTGTGTGTCTGAATGCAAATGGAATCAAATGGCAGGAAATAGCTTCTTTTGATCACAGCACCAAAAGAACTCTCTTCACCTGCACCCTGACCCAAAAACCTCTTCCTGGTTTCTTTCAGACAGCCACCTTTATACCAATAAAAGCAAGCAGGATTTTATGAGGGGGATAAGGCAAAAAGCCACATTTATTGTAAAGATAATAATAAAGAATAAAGAAAAGATAGAAGCAGACAACATTGTTTAACTACTTATTTTTATTACTACTTAACCCTTATATATATATATAAACACACACACACACACACACACACACACTATATATATATATATATATATATATATATATATACATTTATTTAATTCATTTATTTAGGTTTTGGGTAATTGTTATAGTTACCAGCCTGGAAGTTGCTTGTGACAGAATACTGGCCAGGTATTCTATACACAGGTGATGGCAGTGGGGAGCGAAGTCCTGATTAGATGTGCATTTGAATTAGATGTGCATTTGAAGCTTCTGGTAGGCTGGCAGCAGAACCTTGGACTTTGACTTTATAGTTTTTTGGTTTAGGTTTTTATAGGAATTTTTTTTTATGCCAGTCTATGGGAATTGCTGCGTTATGCTGATGTTTTTAGGGTGGCTGCCAGGTGCTGGTTAGTGATCTCATAGGGTGGACCTTTAGTTTTTAGGGTTTTTTTACTTGACACCTTTTGGTTGCACTTGCACCTGATGCCTTTTTGAGCCCTTTGATGCTGCATTTTTAGGCTGGAACCTTTTAAACCATTTATTTATTGTTTTAGCATTTTTTTACATACATTTTTTAATTAATGTTTTACATACAGTATTTTGTATAATAATAATTTTATACATACAAGAGTTACAAAAAGTTATAAAAGTTTTTGGGTGGCATTTTTTAAAACATTTTTTTTTTGAGTGCTGAATTAGTTACTGTTATAGTTACAATGTTTTACTTTGCGATTAGGGTTAATTGATTTACAATGCTTTGAAGAGAACTGGCATTAATTGTGTAACAATGCCCTTAATTAATTACAGGGCTTGGCTCCCAGAGCGGAGTTAGTGTCTTGAACAATGCATTGTTACAATGTATTGCTGCAATGTTAATTTCAAGTAGCTACTTGCAAAAGTTTGAGCGTGCCCTGGGACAGAAAGAGGGGAGCTGTTTCTGGCTACATAGGATTATATTTTTAACAATTTTAAGTTACATGACCTAATATTAACAAATTATATTTTAAAGGGGCAATAATAATAAATTTAAACATTTAACAATCTTAACGAATAATAATAAATTTAAACATTTAACAATCTTAACGAATAATAATAATAATAAATTTAAACACTTATTAAGCTACTTTTACTTAACAAACTTATACTATGTAGACTTTCAGTTGTGGGGAACAAATTATGGGGAGTCACTTCCACTTGGGGAGTTATTTTTAATACTTTAATATGTCATTCCTACACCACCATGCTCGGGCTCTCTCTCTCTGTCTGTTCTTGTCTCTTTTCCCTCCCCTACACACATTCCCAGAACAATACTCAGGAAAAGCTCCCCAGGTTCACACACATCTTTTGTCTTAGATGGGACTTAGATTTACAGTTATGTTAACTGAAGGAGGAATTTTAACTCAACTCATAACAAGATTTCACCCAGCCCATAACAATAGTTCTCTAATGCATAAATTTTGGCAGACTAAATTGTGTGACTAAGCTGATTAGTTGAAACTGACAATACAAAAAATGAAAAGAAAACTAAAAAAAAAATTCCTGTAACAACCAATAGGTGCTTTTTATTCTGTCTGTTGAAAACTGAAAATATGTAAACAGAAAAATTTCAAAGTAATTCACATCATTTTTTCAAAACTATTCTGGTTTTGGGGGGGGGGGGACAGATTCAGTGACAAATATTTAGATAGAAAAATGTCAGTAATCTCTGGCTGTGCATGTCTGTTCACTGGATGTATGTCAAAATTCACACCACCTCTGATGTAGACTTTTGTATAGGGCTCTGAACCATCTGGGAACAGAGGAATTGTGGTGGTGCAAGGTGCTTGCAACCTCCTTTCCCCATGGCGGGAGGCTACTGGGACCTAGCACAGCTGTGCTGGTCCAGGAGGGACATGGCCATGGCAGCCAGGGGATAGAATCATAAAAGATTAAGGTTGGAAGAGACCTCAGGAGGTCATCTAGTCCAACCCCCTGCTCAAAGCAGGACCAACCCCAACTAAATCATCCCAGCCAGGGCTTTATCAAGCCAGGTCTTAAAAACCTCTAAGGATGAAGCTTCCACCACCTCCCTAGGTAACCCATTCCAGTGCTTCACTACGCTCCTAATGAAATAGTTTTTCCTAATATCCAACCTAAACCTACCCCCACTGCAACTTGAGACCATTGCTCCTTGTTCTGTCATCTGGTACCACTGAGAACAGCTGAGCTCCATCCTCTTTGGAACCCCCTTCAGGTAGTTGAAGGCTGCTATCAAATCCCCCCTCCTCCCTCTTCTCTTCTGCTTTTTTAGTCTAAGGGCTTGTCTATACTAGCACTTCACAGCATTGCAGCTTTCTCACTCAAGGCGTGAAAAAACACCTCCACTGAATATAGCAAGTTTCAGTGCTGTAAAGCACCAGTGTAGACAGTGCACCAGTGCTGGTAGCTATGTCCCTGGAGGTGGGTTTTTTAGAGCGCTAGGAGAGCTCTCTCTCCACACTCTGCCGCAACTACACAAGCCACATTAAAGCTCTGCCAGTGTAGACTAGCCCTAACACACAATTCTCCAAACAATCCTGTAGCCCCTGCATTTGCAACCAGTTCCAGGGAAACTCCCTCAAGATTCATGGATTGGTCCCGCTCAGGGTTAGCCATCATGCCCAAGGCCTTGGGCAGTAGCCTCTTATTGTTTCTATCTATCACTATAGAAAGGGGTATTTAATTGCTCCTTCCTTTTAGTTTAGCACACTCATCACCTTTAACCAGATCTGTGATTGTCTACAGATCCAAAGACCTGCTTGATGGCAGCCATTAATTAACACCTTCTAGCATAACAGTATTTTAAACTGGAAAATGTCCAAATGCCAATAGGGTCTATGCACCTTTCAATATATGTCCAACACAGATTGTTTTCTTCTGACAGTATAGCTTTGCTTTTGGATAAATTCCTGGTTACTACTTCTATTGTCTTCCAAGCTACTCTGTTGTTATAATTCTCTCTAAAAGCATTTTTTCTACCCTCCAGCAGTGCTGTGTGTTTGCTGGTCTCAAATTTCTTCTCTCTTGTTTTAATTTATCAGCCTCATAAAGTGCCAAATTCTGATCTCAGTTACATTAATTGAAATAATTTCTTCAGATTTACATCATTATAACCAAATTCTGAAACTAGTGCAAGCTGTTCAGTAGCACCCGTCTTTTCTATAAATTGATTTTTAAATTCCACAATTCTCATCCCATCTTTATAATGAATGGAATGTCTAGTTATTTTGTATGCTTACTGTACATTTGTTTTATAGGTAATATACTCACATTCTTATATAGAGGGTATATTTTATTTTTAGTTATATAATTCCTTTTAAATAGTATCTAGAGAGTCTCTCTTGATTTTCTTGTCTGTAATGTTTCCTGTAGACCTAAGTGAAAGGTGATGAAATGGAATTTCAGAGCATAAAAACTAAATTGATTTATTTTTTGTGTCAAGACAGAGTTAACAGATATGCTATTTTCAACTCACCACAGTCTTAATTTAATAAATTTAGCAGCTACTGTCAATTAACGAGGACATATGAGAAAAGTCTAACAGTATATTTGCTGCTACTATGTCGTCAAAATCAGCAATTATCAAATGATAAAATGAATATAGTAGCTACATAAATACTATATGTAGGCCAAAAAGGGATGATTTTGATAATGTAGCATTTTCTATCCTTTGAGATGCCTTACTCCAGCCTATTGTGTCCTTTCTCAAAGGTCTCTGTCTGCTGTCCAGGTTACTATGGACATATGTGTGAGATGTGCCCAGGAAAGCCAGGCAGCTCGTGTTCTGGGAACGGAGTGTGTCAGGACGGCATTGCCGGCAGCGGGGAGTGTCGCTGTCACGAAGGCTTCCACGGCACAGCTTGTGAGATGTGTGAAGTGGGCAGATACGGAGCGGGTTGTAAATCAGGTGAATTCACAGTTGCTATTGAAACTTGGAACTGCCATTGAACTCACTCAGGAAGAATGAGCTCCTCCATGTTTTGTAGGGCAGTTTGTGGGACACTTGCATTGCCACTGCCTGAACTGTATCTGTGTTGTGGGTACAGTACTAGAGAACTTCTGTTCCCAGGCCTTTTTATCTGGCACTGCTCACACAAGCACTGAAGTTCCCTTAAAGAAACTAAAACTTCATCTCTCGCATGTAGCAGTGTATTGATTTCCAAAGAACCAGACTGCTCTTTGCTCATTAGAGCTAGCTGGTTTGACAGTGGCATGGTGTTTCTCCACAGTGTGCACGTGCAGAAATGGAATCTGTCATGATGGCTTGCAAGGAGATGGGAGCTGCGAATGTTTCCAAGGTTGGGAGGGCGTCACCTGTGAAAGAAGTAAGTGACTGAGGGAGGCACATGCAGTGTAAGATTATTTTCAGAGGGAGGGTGACTGCTGAGCATGGCTTGCTTTGTTAGTTTGTGATACAGCTAAATATTTCAGTGACCCTGATTGGTAGTTTTTGATTGATTTTCTTCCCCCCTCTTTAGCACCATATGATGATAGGTTTCTAATTGCTGGAAGTGGGACCCCTGACCCCGCCCCTGCTCCACCTCTTCCCCCAAAGCTACACCCCAATTTCTGGCTCCTACCTCCCTTCCCTCTGTTGCTTGCTGGATTATCTCCACCTCCATCCCCACCCTGCAGCTGGGCTCCCTCTGATCTGGGGCTGGGACAGGAGCTGCTTCAGCTTGACAAGGAGCCTGCTTGCAAGTAGGAGGCAGCCCCAGCAGAGCAGGGGCTGGCATGGGTTAATGACCCAGGACCTCTCCCCACCCCACAGTAACCTGACCAAACACTGAGTCCATTTTAAGTTTTTTATCCTAGATAGATGGGGCTGTTAGTAGACTGGAAAGTGAAGCTGTGTTCATGTTTTCTCTTGCAGGAGTTGGGGTTGATTTGTGTAATAACACTTGCCACTTGATGGCTAAGTAAGTACAACCTTGGTGCCAAGGACATAAAACAGTGTGTTTGTGGCTGTTTTACATGGACTTGACTTTGTATTTGTGAAAACACGGAAGGTTGGTGTGGAGAACTGAACATTATATATTAATTAAGCACCTGCATAATTATTTATTCCACCTTTTGAACTAGGGTGCCCAAACAACAAGCGTGAAAAATCGGGACATGGGTGGGGGGTAATAGGAGCCTATATAAGAAAAAAACCCCAAAATTGGGACTGTCCCTATAAAATCAGGACAGCTGGTCACCCTACTTTGAACTCCTCTTGTGTTTAAAGCCCCTGTTGTTCCTCTGTAAGAGTGTGTTTGTGTATGTGTATGAACCCTTTCCAAGCACAGTCTGCATTGTGGAGACAGAAGGCAGACTGTTCCTAAGACGAATCATGCTTCATTTGCAGTCATGTTAATTTCAAATTACATCCCCTTTGAAGAAATGAGACAAGCAGACGGATTGTAACTAAGAACTGAAAAATGCTGGCACTCTGCTGAGCTCTGAGCAGAGTCTGGCTGGTTACTGGAACACGCACACAATGTTAAACCATTGCAGTTGGTGCCAACATTAAGTAGACTTTATAGTGTTAACTAGAAGACACTTTTAGGGTTGGGGAATGGGGGCGTTGTACGTATTCAGTGAACGTTTAAGTACAGGTGGGAGATGCTAGACTGAACAGGCCCAGGTAAAACAGCAATAATGCCAGCTTCCCCCACTGGCAACCCACTGCCCCCTTAAGGAGCTTCTATATTGACCTAGAGAGGCCACCTCTAGGAGTAAAAAGGTCTCCCAGTGTCCATGCTTGGTCAGTACTTGGCCTCTCTGCTGATATTGCTGACAGTAAGGATAAGCCGCGCCTATTAGAGCAGTGTTTTTGAGATGGAGACTCGCTGGTTTGCTAGGAATAGGGCTAAAACCAACTCACTTCACATATGCACCAGAAAGACATCTAGTAGTAATGACCTTCTATCCGTACTGACCTGGGCCAGGTTAAAAACAGTGACTTAGGCCTGGGCTATACTAAGTCACTGTTAGCTATACTATACCTAAGTGTGGGTGACCTAAGATACGCAACTTCAGCTACCCGACTAGCGTAGCTGAAGTCAGCGTATCTTAGGGCAACCTACCTGGCCGTCCACACAGCGGCGAGTCGTCTGCTGCCACTCCTCCATTGACTCCGCTTCCGCCTCTTGCGGAGATGAAGTACAGGAGTCGACGGGGAGCGTGCTTGGGCGGGTAGTGAAGATGTACTCTTAGAGAGAAAGGGCTCCATAGCTGAGCTATTCAGTCCGTTATATTTTCATTCTATCCCTAAAGTACCATAATGGAATAGGGTAACCTTCTTTAATGCAGCTTCAGATGTACAGAATGTGTCCCAGTGTGCTTCATGCACTAAACATGGTGCTCTCTTCTTCATAACTGTCCCTTGCAGCTGTTACCCTGTGCATGAAGTATTTGGATCAGTTTTTGGAACTGTAAAGAAAAGCATAACTGCTTGATTTTGTTTCTCATATTATATCCAGCTCGTCTCTTATCTAGCTGCCATAGAAGCTATATTTAGCATTCTGTAATACTGAAGTCTATCACCAGGTGTAAGATTAAGGCGACAATGTCATTGATCACTTTCTTCCTTGGTCGTTTCAGTTGCATTAATGGCTCTGTAGATTCCGTGCCTACTTGCTCCTGCTCTGCTGGATACACTGGGAATGGAACATATTGCTCAGGTATTTCCAACATACATGCAGTGTTTCCATGTGTGCTTGTGTGCCAGCACAGGCTACGCAAATGAGCGATCACACAAGTTTTCTTGCTTTCATAGCTGTAAGTTTCTGGTTTTAGTTTGTGAAAGCAGTGCAAGGTTAAATGCATGCTAAAATGTTACCAAGGGCAGGAGCACAAAAGCCCTGTTGCCCCAAAGTGCAGAACCGCCTATTGACTTCTGTACAGAGGGTTTCCAGGATGGGAACTTAATGCAACTCTTTTGATGTGTCTAAACCAGAAAGGGAACCATTCCTATTGCTCAAGTGGATAAAGGGAATGGCATGTGAATTGGCTGAATTATTTCCAAAATAGTTCCAGACACTCAACGGATTTCAGTGATGGATCAGGTCCATAGAATGTACCTTCTTAGATTGTCTAAAATTTTAGTCTATTATTTGACCATTTCATGAAAATGCTGCTTTGCTCAATACATACTATTGAAACGAGACTCTCTAAGACAAGCACATTTATTAACCTTCTCCTCCCTTTCCCACCCTTGCCACCCTCTCCAGAAAAACAAACTGAACTCAAGACACCATGGGGTTGAAAACTGCTAGATATAAAAAACAAAAAGATTTAAAGTATAATATTCTAACAAGCATCACGTTGCTTTTTCTGCCATAACTTGTAATTATGCAAAGTCTAGGCATTTTAAGCAATAAATTCCAAGCTAATCAAGTTATAGTGCCAGTAAATGTAATAGCTCCAATTTGGTATTGATCTCAAGCAGAGTCGTTGTACAGACCAAAAAGCTTTATTTTAATCAGGCATGCTGCTTTTTTTTTCTCCATAGTTTGTAGCTATTCGCACAGCAAGTACTTCAGAGCAATCAGTTGTTAGCTAATCAAATTTTTATACCAATTCATTTGATAGCTCATCTTCAGCATCAGCCTCAGTAGCATCTTTATTAGTCATCTGTGTCTATAAAGGAGCTTTAGCTTAATCAAAAATGATCTTTGATTGAAAATGGTTTAATAATTTTTGGTAAAATCTTTCTGGAAATCAGAGACACTTTAAAACCTAGAAATAAAGCTTCAGCTCTTAGAAGCAATATTTTCTTCCTTTGAGCCTGAGGAAAATGTCATGAAGTTCATTACTTGCAAAGCTCCATCTTTGCAATGTCATCCATATGTATCCACTAAATCTTTTCCTTTGTTTTTGATCACAGAAATAAATCCATGTGTGATTAATAACGGCGGTTGCTCCATATATGCCACGTGTACTAATGTCTCTCCTGGAGAGAATACCTGCACTTGTAAGGAAGGCTATGCTGGAGATGGGACTCTGTGCCAGGGTGAGTGAGTGCTCTGATCTACATTTTGGCAGCAATACTTTGCAGGGAGGTGAAATTGTGCTGATATGGTAAGCCAGACCCTAATGCCAAGGAAAATCACAACTTGCGAGAAAGTTATAAAAGTAAGTCTAGTGTTGACTAAAACTGGGGAAGGTGTTAATGCTGCTAGTCAGCACTTATGGCACTGCACAACTTGATACCACTTTACAGACTTGTAAGGATTATTGCTCTATTTTACAGTAGGAGAGATTGGGACACATAGACAAGCCATGGTCAGACCTTGGATTAGAACTCAGGAGTTCCTTCTTCCCCACCTTATGCTCTAAACCACATTTTCACGATCAAGAGTTACTGGTGTGATGAGTTGCCTCTGTGTGACTGTATCTCCAGCTGGAGAGAGCTCTGTTTGCTGTTCCTCTGTCATGTTTTTCACTCACTGGTCACCTCCCACTTTGGGTTTCTTCTGTGTTAACATGGATCTATTCTCTTGACACAGAAATCGATGCCTGCCTGGAGCGCAATGGGAATTGCCACAGCTATGCAGAGTGCACTAAAACAGGCCCAAATCTGGTAAGCAAATCCTTTGCTCAGATGTGTTCATATGTCATTTTCCTTTGGGGTTATTGATAATCTTTCCCTTGTGAATCTTTTTTTACTAAAATTTTGCATTTCTTCCCTTTCATATAGAAGGATAACTAGAGGGGGTTCCCTGTCTGTGAGCTGCTAATTGCATATTGGCCTATATAAAGTCTGTTGGTCAAAGGGTGGGAAATTTTCTTAGGTGATTTTTTAATAATCAGGACCTGGTTATTAATGAATGAACAGAGTATGCCCTCAAACTATTATGTGAAATATGCGCTCTTTCTTTGTCCTGCTTGACTACTGTACATTTTCATTATTGTAGCACTGCTACAAAATAGCTTTGTTTTAACTTCCACAGGTTGCTTGTAACTGTCTTCCTGGCTACAGTGGAGATGGCGTGAAACAATGTGTCCCCATCAATCTTTGCAATGAGGTTTGTCTGCATTTTCCTCTTACTGCTGTCAAAGGACTAAACCCTTAAGCTTCCCTTCATGCAAACCATTAATAGGCAGAGTTATTCAATGTTATCAGCATGCAGCAGTTCAAAATGAGCTAATTTGTCATGTTATGCATTTAATATGCACACTAATGCCCTACTGCACTTCTCTGATTCATTGCTTTCCTTCTGCTAGACAGGCTGCTTGGCCAGTGGAATGGGTTCCTAATGTTGATCCAATTTCTAGTGCATGTAAGTTTCCATGGTCCAGAGAAAAACAAACAGCATCACAACTTGCATGAAACCGGCACTCTCGCTCCTGGAGGTGGAACTCTGTGTCAGGTTTGAGACATAGTGGTGGGGAAACTTGCCTCTTTCATGTTCAATTTGTTCTGCTCTAATCCTCTATAATAGGCTGGCAGTTTTTGTCTGACACTCCACCCAGGGGTTGATTCTGCTGGAAGAGTGTTAAATGAGCTTTTTTTGAATTACCAGTGCAGGTGGCTAATTAACCCAGCCACATATAAGGAAAGTCGGAAAGGCATTGAGGAGACATGATCTAGTGCGTGGGCTGAGCAGTCTTGAAAGAGGAATCCTACGAGCTGCCAAACCTCAGGAGAAAGTTTCATTTGAACTTATTTTTAATTTATTTTTTAATAAAACCAAGCCCAAGGGAGGGGAGAGATTAGGTTCCACATAACATATGGACTGAGCTTTTAGAGCAGTCTGGGAAGGAAACCTAGTTTCTCTCAACCTCACAGTTAATTGTATGGTACTCCATATTACCTCCCCCACCTTGTCTGGTACTCCGTATATCTACCTCAGCAGAAGGGCAGAACTAAGCGTAACCATGGTTTCATGCAATCTAGACCTTCTTAGACGACTAAGTTGTCCCGTGTTGAAAGCTTAAAACAAATACCTGCTATGCTATTTCATTACTTTACTTCAGCTGAAAAAGCCACTGCAAACCATTATTTTTCTTCATCACTAAATCCTTCAGGGTTGTCTTATTTGAATGTCTCTTCCTCTGTTGGGCCTGGTGTAGTTATCTGTCTCAGAGCAGTGTTTGCCAGTGGGGTGGAGGAAAACTTGAGGGAAAAAGACTAATAAAATATTGAGTTTCAACAGGAGTACATGGCACCCAATGAAGAAGTTGGCGTTCCACTGCTAACTGGTAGGTAAACTTTCAGACCTCTAGCTGTGCAACTGATTGGGGTGCTCTTATTTTTCCTGCCAGAACAATGGAGGCTGTAGTCGATTTGGTATCTGCAAGTACACTGGACCTGGGACTCGAAACTGCTCCTGTGGCTGGGGCTATGTTGGAGATGGGTTCACTTGCAGAGGCAATGTGTATCAGGTAGGTTAAGTGCATTCAGCTAAGATTGTGTTTGAATGTGCACTAGTCTGGGTGAACTACTTCCTCTTCTGAAGCAGGAAATAAGAAGGATATTGAACTTTTGTGACCTGGAAACATTTAGAAATTCAGCTGAGGGATTGGGAAAGGTCTGAAAGACCCAGAAAGGTTAGAAATACATTTAATCCTACTAACCAGGAGAAAGTTGAAACAAGAGGAATCATTCTCAGGAAGACAACAGTAAAATGCAGCTGCACTCTGAAAAGTGTCCCCGTGAAAGTGACAGTTGGGGTTCCATAGGTGGGTGTGATTTCCAGCAATGTGTTCAGGGGCAAATAAAAAGAGTGTTTTTCAAGAGTGACACCTGGTTCTTCGGGCTGGTGGAACTGGGAGAGCATCACTAGTTCGAAAGGCAGGGGCTCAAGGCAGTCAAGGAGCATGTCACAAGACTGGATGTCAGTGACTTTGGGCAAGTCACTGAACCTCTCCGTTTCAACCATGGTGCCTATGAGGGAAGAGCTCTTTACATGTGTGCAGTATGAATTCCTAGTATTAATTACAGTTGTTATGCCAGGGGACAATGTGCCCTGCTCAAGTCTTGTGTGTCACTTGCTGACTGTAGTTGGAGCTATCCGTTCTGCTGGCACAAGCAGGCTAACGCAGAGTGGGTATGTGGGGCTGCTCCAAGGGCAATTCTGGAAGAAAAGGCGTGGCCCAAATGTTAGGGCAGATAAAATCCCTGAGTTAACTCCTATGAAGGGGGTGACTACATTAGGCTTTTCCCCTAAACTTTTCCACCCCTCTACTATGAATAGATAGTAGCAGCGGGTGGGTCCCAGTACAGGCTGTCTACCAGCATTTTAACCACTGTGTTGTCTAACCCTTCTTAAAACCCTGGCTGTAGCAAGGATGGGAAATACTAGGAAAACAAGCTTCCTGTAGTCAAAAGACCTGAGTGTCTATGGGGTTGGGAGAGCACCTTGGAGGTCAGTGGAAGGTCAGTTTAGTGAGCTGATGGAAAGGGTTTTCTTTGCATCAAACCCCAAGAGATTTAAAGAGAGACTCACCTTTAACATTAGCTATTCTGGTTTATTTTAGGAGCTCCTGAGAAGCAAAACAGCATCTGAGTTCTTTAAGCAGTTACTGGTTGGTGGCAAACAGTAATTATTTATCTAAAAGTATAAAAATTGTCAGGTGTTTTCTTGGAAAGCTCCAACTAATGACAGTTGTGTTTGGTTTCTGTTTTTCTTTGTTTTTGTTCCTGGTGATTGCTCCGGGCTTTAGGCCTTCAAAATCAAGGAGTTAAGTGGAGAGGGGCCTTTCACCATCTTTGTTCCACATGCGGATTCAATACAAAACAGTACAACGGTAAGCAGCCCCTTCTTGCAGTCCCCTTCTCTGACTCCCTAGCTTTGTCGGGTATTGGGTGTGGTCAGGCTGTGATGATTTCCTCACAGACAAACTTCTGTTTCCTTAGATTCTATTTAGTTGACTCAAGGGTTCAAAACCATCCCAAGTTTTTAACTGTATTGAAATCCTGAGGTGCTCATTGAGTTCTTCAGTCTCTTCTCCTGTTCAAGCCAATAGCACACTTGTAATGTGGCCTCTGCTATAACAGAATCCTCCACTAGTTGGTGCATTAACCATTTTGCCAGCCAGGCTGGATTCTTTCCTGTTCTGGCATTACAATACCATTAGCTTTAGAACTACGCATGACCCCAATTCTGGGGTAGAGGAATCCACCCATTACTTCCTTTTTGTGTTCCAGATTACAAGCTTTCATTGAAAAATTAATTGTCTAGCTTTTGTGATTACCAAGAAAACCTTTCAAAACGTGAGCTGTATATAAACAGAGACACTGATGTCTACTTGAATCTGCAGACAGTAGAGAGTGTCAATTCTGAAACCTAACAAGGACAATCAAAATGTCCAGCAGGTGCCAAACCTCCAGCTTCACCACAACCCCTGAGAACTGGTACTGTGCAGTTCTGCATTGTTAATACAAATATCTCCAGACCTGCAAAAATTTGGGGGCACTGGAAAATAAATGGAATTTAATATCCCATGGTATTGTTTGTTTTCGTATTTCTTTCAATAAACTCCTCTATTGGTTCTTTATGTTGGGTTAGTTTTGTTTATTTAATTTGCATTCTGCTGCAGTGGGGTGGACGTGAGGCCCTGTCCACAAGCCTTGAAGCTCAGAAACAAAAGGTCCCAAAGGTCAGAGATGTTCAGATGTGGGGGGCTGTTCTAGTCCATTAGAGGAAAAGGGACCTGTGCAAAACCCAGATCTGGATCTCCCCAAAGTAAGCCTGGGGTTTTGGTCCCCGCCCTGGCCTGCGCCCCCATTCAGAATGGGGCCAGTCCTGGATGCTGGCAGTTTGGGGCCACCGTTACTTTTTCTCCTTAAGTCAGTGACTTGAACTTTCCTCTCACTCCCATCATCTGAAGTCACTTGGAGCTGCTTTGTTCATCTACCTGTGATCCATTTTACATGTATTGGATCGGGACTTGGCTTTCAGCAAGGAATGATAGTTAAGGTTTGGTAGAGCAAAAAATTCCTAATATTCCCTGTCATTTTAGTCATTGGCTAAATTAATCACTTCCAGAAATGTCCTGATGTGATAGTCTGTCATATACCAATTTCCTCCCTTTAGTTCAGTGAATGGACGAACAAAAGCCTCATCAAAGATTTGCTTCGCTATCACATAGTGAGTTGTCGGAAACTGCTGGCCAGCGAACTGGAGACGCACGAGTCCATCACGGCTTTGTCAGGACACAAAATAAGGATTGTGGTAAAAGAGGTAGTTGTCCGTTATGATTAGGACTCCGTGTATGTCATGGATTCCGTGACTTTCCGTGACTTCTACAGGGGGCCAGTGTAGCTGACTCCGGAACTAGCTGCTCAGGTGGGCCCTGGGAGAGCCACACCAGCCACTACTCCGGTGGGCCCCAACAACTGTCCGGAGCAGCCGCGGTCCATGGCTCCGGGCAGCGGTGGCCCCTGGTTCTCCTGCCAAGCACACCCCTCCGCCCCAAGATTTAATCATAGGTACTTTTAGTATAAGTCATGGACAGATCACAGGCTGTGAATGTTTGTTTATTGCTCCAGCCTGTCCATGACTTTTACTATCAATACCCATGCACTAGCACCTTTCATTTAGAAGGATCCCAAAGTGTTCTGCAAGGAGCTATAGTGGGGTTTATAGGGGGAGGTCACATCTCACTGGAAATCTGCATTCACTGTGTTGTCCCTTCTTCTGCAGAATAGTGTGCATCTAAATGAGGAGGCAATGATCACCACCAGTGACATTGTTGGCAAGAATGGGGTGATCCATATCATTGACAAGATTTTAATCCCAGCTGATTTGCAGAGTCGGAACATTTCTTCCCAGCTAGCACAGGTATGTCTGAAACAAAACCATTTGAATGAGTGTTTTACCCAACACAGAATTAATGCTCGTGTAGTGAATGAGTAACACTTCTATGTAGTTCTTAGGCACAAGATTACTGTACTCTAGGAATTCCATAAGCATAAAGAATAAAAAGGTTAATCAGAAAGAGGTTAAATTGTGGAGCCAGCTGAGCTTATGGTGCATGTGGATGTGTGTTAGGGGGGTGAGGAAGCAATAATCTGTCTATACAGGTGAGTGATAGAACAAACCTGACAGGTAAAGGTGTGCCCAGATTGCCTTTTACATCACTGGGTAAAGATCACACTGTCTGACTCAAAGCAGGTTAACTAAAGCCTCTCTTGCATACTTGGGATGGTCTTCACTGGGCTCTAATGCCCTACACTGCAGGTTTTAAACATCTAGATTTCCCCACTATGTCAGAGAGGAGCAGTCAAAAAGTCATGTTGCCATTGGTTGATAGAGCAGCCCCTTTGTTACCAAATTCTAACACACATTGCACCAAATTCATGCCTGGTGAATGCCACTGAAATTAATGGAGTTACACCGGGATGATTCAGTCATCTTTGCCCATCAGCTAACTAGGGGATTTGCATTTAGTGTTTGCTATCATACTGGGGGAGCATTCTTTATGTATCACTCTAGTAACCCATGGCATTCTGGGCCATATTGTCTTCAGACATGGAACCCTGTGTACAGTAATGCCCGGGCAATTACTTTTGAAATGCAGACATTCTCTTAGGAACTAGGGGAATCTCTCATCTAGAATTATGGCAGTTAATATTGACCTGTCCCAGTGTCTGCTTAAATGCGTAGAATGAGTTACTCAAACCTCACTGCTATTAACCTATATTAAATCACTGCTCCGGGGCAGAAATTGATAGCCCCCTTGTTTAATAAGCCGGCCATAACACTGCTCAGAGTCAGCAAATGCAAACTCTCAGCTCTGAGAATTGACTGAGTTTGCTCATTTATTAGGAACTCTAGTAAGTGAAACAAGCGCTCACATTTTGTAATGGTTTTGTTTTAATTTTTATTATTTTTCTAGCAAAGCATCACTGAGGTGGCAGAAGCCTATGGCTACAAAATCTACAGCAAACTACTGCAGGTAAATGGTTTGAATTCTCTAGGAATTCTGTCTAGTTCTGGGCTGTGTGGCTCCTTCATGCAGACACAGCATGTATTTGTTGTTTCCATGTTGTCTTGTGTCTCTGGACAGGAAGCAGAACTGCTATCTCTGGTTAACAACTCTGCTCACAGACCCTTCACCATGCTGTGGCCTACTGATGCTGTCTTTAATGCCCTACCTGACAAGATGCAAACATGGCTGTATAGTAAAGACCACAGAGACAAGTTAGCAGCCTATCTCAAAATGCACATGATTAGGGACATGAAGGTAAAAGGCTCGAGCCACCTGAATTTCTTTTTAAATTAGTTAAGTACTTATCATGGTCCAGATAGTGCATCATTGATTGACGTGTGAGGGACTTAATTTTCAATCAAGATTGAAAAAATCTTCTAGGGACTCAAGGAATTCGTGCCAAACAAGCCAATGGCCTGGGATTACAAGGGTTAATTCCCAGCTCAAAAGCAGCTCAGAGAGGTCCTACCAGGTGTGAGCCAATTAAGTGCAGCTGAGCTTGCATGGGCTAAACATCTCAAAAGAAGCATAGGCTCCTCTAGTGGAAAGAGAGACCCATACTAGGGTATTCACATACATTTTCACTTAAAAGGTGCTGAATTCAGTTCATCACAATGAGTGAATCATTTCCTGTGGAATCTAAAAGCTGCATGGATTCATTTCCCTCCCCCCCTCAAAAAAAGTTTTGTTTCAAAAATGTGTGTCATCCAGCCAGGTAGCAGAAACAAATACGGTGTGACTTTGGCATCAAAGTCGTAAATAGTCATGACACAAATAGGTGAAGTGAGGTTTGCAAACAGCCTGTAGTGTGAAAGTTATTCCTCTGAGTCAGTGTTTCCCAAACTTTTTTGGCCACAGAACACTTTTTAGCCTGGTATATATTTACGGAACACTTATAATATTATTTTGTAGTTGTTTGGTTTTCAAATAAAAAATTGCGTTATTTATGCTCAAATATATTGTATAAAACAAAGCAAAAATACAAATTTAAAATAACTTGAAGTAACAATTTCTAACTGGAAAGCATGTATAAAGTAGTACAAAAATCAAGTGCAAGAGTCAAAATTCTCTAAGCCACGATATTCAATATGAGATCTGTCAATAACCTGAAAAAGTTTTATGTTAAATTATAGTCATTCAGAAAGAGTTATAAACTATGCTTCAAATATACCAAATTTAAAATAAAAAAAATTTTTTTTTAATTAAATTTAATTTTTTTTAATTACGATTCTCTCACGGGACACATATTCACATCGTGCGAAACACCAGTGTTCCATGGAACACAGTTTGGGAAACACTGCTCTGAGCTAACAAATACAGCTGAAGGAAATGAGGGTTGGTTTGTGAACCACTTACTAATCACTGAAGGCTCCAAATCCAAACCAATAATATTTAAGTAGTTCCAGCAGGGAATCAGTTTGCTTGGTGGCTAGAGCACTGGATGGAACTCAGAAGACCTACAGTTCTATTCTCAGCTCTGCCACTGGGTTGGTGACCTGTTGGGTGACTGTCGGCAAATGACGTCACCTCTGTGCCTCAGTTTCCCTACTGAAAAGTACTTTGAAATCTACTAATGTTAGTCAGGTATGAGAGGTATTATGCTATCCATATGCACCTGTGTTTTCATAAAACTCTGCTCAGGGTAGTGGCTGGAATTGTGTTTTCAAAAGGGAACATTTTTTGACACATGTATAAATCTTTAGTTTTCCTGACTTCATCCCTCATGTTACTTCGGTCTGTCTTCAGGTTGTAGCTGGTAACCTGCCACACATTGCTTCTGTAAGGACCATGCATGGATCCACCATCTCGTTCAGCTGCAGCAAGAGCAATGTCGTAAGTAAAAGAGTCTTGGTTTTATATTTTTTGTGGAAACAATATATAGAAGCAATTGGGTGGTGACTGTTCCTACAGAAGGGGTCACCTGCAAGAATTGAACTTGGGTTCTCCTCATCTAAAGCATGAGTGTCAAAAGTTAGTTGTTCTGACCGGGAGACAGTAACATTTATAAATTTATTTACCTGGCTTAGCCGCTAGAGGGAGGCAAAGACCCACACAGTTATTCATGTGGGTTGTAATTGAACGGTGAGTAGGTACTATGTGTATAATGCATGTGTGTGTGCTCAAGCAACTGCAATGTACTAGGGCAGGGGTCTCCAAACTACGGCCCGGGGCCCGGATCTGGCCCATGGCTTCGATTTGTCTGGCCCTCCAGGTGAGCAGGCACGCCGAGCAGGCACATGGAGAAGCCGCCACTGCCTCCCCCATCCCATGAGCTGCTGCCAGCGGCCTCAAGTGTGGCGGGGTGAGTGCCCCCTTGGCAGCGGCCGGAGGAACAAAGGGCGGGGTGGGGGGTGCGGCAGCGGCTAGAGGAGCAATGAGGGGATTTTGCATATATTTGCATATACTGAATTTTTTCAGTCTCTTCGGCCCACGAAGCCCCTTCAAAAATCTAATATGGCCCTCGTCTCATAAAGTTTGGAGACCCCTGTATTAGGGGTAGCAGAAGGGATATTTTTATTAAGCAGATATTTCAAAAACCTTGGAGAGAGATAATGCATTTTATACAGAACAGATAATAGTGAGCTAAACATGTATATGTAACATGTATATGAAAATAGGGGGTGCTTTAATAAAAGAGAGACAAAAAACACAATTGCACAATCAAGAAAGAAGACAATTTTGGTTAAAAGCAAATCTTGGGTTAGTGGGGAAGTGAAGGCAGAAATTAGAAATAAAAAACCAATATATAACAAATGGAAAAAAGGGGACAGATAACAATTAGTATAAATTAGAAGTTGTGAAATATAGAAAATTGATAAGGGAAGCAAAAGATATCAAGGAAGAATCCATGGCTGGCAGAGCCAACGACAATAAGAAGGAGTTTAAGCATATTAGGAATAAAAGAAATCCTAACGATAGTATAGACTGATTACTCAATAAAGAGGGTAAAATTGTTAATGACACAGAAAAAGCAAAAAGTGTTCAATTAATATTTCTCTTTTGTATTTGGAAAGAAGCAGAATAAAATACTCATTTAATGTGATGGTGAAGCACTGTTGAGTCCTCTAGGATCTAGAGAGAATGTTAAACAGCATCTACTAGTGATAAACATTTTTAAATCAGAAGGCTGGGATAACTTGAGAACCCTAAAGGAGTTGAATGTGGAGATCTCTGGCCCATTGATGTTAATTTTTAATGAATCTTGGAATATCAAGGAAATTAGAGAAGATTGGAAGGATGCTAATGTTTTGCTAATATTCAAAAAGGGCAAGCAGGATGACCCCATTAATTAGACTATGAGTTTGTCTTAAGGGGTCACAGTCACATGACCTCTGTGACTTCTGCAGCGGCTGGTGCAGCTCATCAAATTGGGGTCTTTCTAATAGAGTTCAATAAGAATCAACATCTGAAACCTCCCAAAAATCTATGAATGTTTTCAATTAATTTTTTTTGTAGGAAATAATATACATTTTTTTACTTCTTCCTTTACTTTACCTGGCTCTGCTGCCGACTTGCTGTGTGTAGCCCTGATCAGATCTCTTAGCCACTTTGTGTCTGCTTCCCATTACTCAAAATGGGTGTGACGTGATCTCTCTCACAGGGTGTTTAATTAATTGAGGTAGATAAAGTTGATGCTCAAATGGGAGATTCTGTGCAAGAATCCGTCCCATCCCAAATACAGTAGACTCTCGATTATCCAGGATTGGGTTAACCAGGATGTCAAAAAAAAAATACGTGTAACTCGCAGGGCCGGCTCTGGCTTTGTTGCCTCCCCAAGCACAAAAAAAAACCCAACCCACCAGGGCGCAGGGCAGCCAGTGAACCAACACCCCCTCCACCTGGCACAGGGTGGCTGGTGAACCAACCCCCCTCCTCCCCATATTTCCTATGCATGGTAATTATCCGGGATTTTATTAACCAGGATTAATTTTTTCTCTATCATCCTGGATAATCGAGAGTCTACTGTACTCAGGACAGAACATGTGCATGGAATGTGAGACTTAATCGTATAGGATGAATTACACTTAGATCTGAGCAAGGCTCTCCAAACTTAAGCCCCAGGGTGGATTTGTACAGGCACTGTGGAAATGGGTAGAGTGGCCAGGCAATGTGTCCATCTCCTGTGCACCACAGGCAGAGCCCGAATAGGCCACGACGGAGGATTAGAACTTATGGGGATTTAATATCTTGCAAAGGGGCAGCCTGCCCACATTAGGGAATGAATTGCACCCGGCTTGGTTCCCCACAAAAAGCCCTGAGTGCCTGTGCTTTATGTGAGCTGGGAGCTGTGTTTCAGCCTCTCTGCCCTGCTTATAGTGAATCAGACCTGGCAGATGCTTTAGATCTGAGCGAATTGTTCTGTCTCCCTCCTCTTCCTTGCAGGGGGAGCTCTTGGTGGACAATGGCAATGCCAAGATTGTCCAGAGGCACATGGAGTTTGATGGTGGCATTGCCTATGGCATTGATCAGCTGTTGGAGCCCCTGAACTTGGGGTCCCGCTGTGATGATTTTCTCTCCGTTGAGCTTAGGGTGAGTGCTTAGGCTCTTATAATAAAGCGCCCAACACCCATTCGGATGTGCATTCTGTGCAGCGCTACAGTGCGCTGCAGCCTGTGAAAGCAAATCAGGATTTTTAACAGGCGTGCATGTCGGGCAGGGTGAGCTCACCACCTCGTGTAGCAAGCAGACAGAGAAAGTGAGATGTTTGTTTTTTCTCCTCCCCACTCAGGGTTCAGTTGAGAGCTGTGGTGCTTGTGGTTTCGAGCCTTCCTGTCCCGCTGGATCAGTTCAACGGGTAAAGTGTGCAGCTCTATAAACATACTGAGTCAGTCACTGCTTGTAAATTACTGTCTGTTGCTCATTACAGTGCTTTCACAGCATTCAACTAAATAAGCACTGGGGTTGGGATCCCTGAGCCCCATGTGACTCTGCAGGGGACCCAGAGACCTGCCAGCCTAGACTCATGGAGAGGATTTGCACCTAAATGAAGCACAGCCATGCTATGTGTTCTTGGCTAGTGTCCCTCACTTCTGGGATTGGTTGCCTCTTAGTTTTTCAGCTACCCTCTCCCAGTAACTCAGGCACATGAATCAGCAAATGTGGCTGCAACAATGACCCCCAAAGATTGGAGCAGAGGCCTGCATGGCGCCTAGGTGGAGAAGTGAGTGACAACAGCATCACACCCTGATGTGGGTATAAGTGTACAAGGCAAAACAGCCCCCCAGTACTTCGCTCTTTTCATTCTGGTACCTGTTTACGTTCTAGTGCCACGCGGTTTTACGTGGTTCTCAGTCAAGGGTGGCAGAAAGCCGGACTAGCAGGTTCTGCTGCAGGTCAGGATTGAGGGTCCCTGGGATTAGGTTGGCAGAGCCATGTGGTATCCTGGGTCCAGAATGGCAAGGGTTTGCATCCAAGTTGGAATGAGGTGCATTGGCAGATCTGGGAACAGCTTTCTGTGCCTGCACCTGCCCACCCAGTGCCCATGGCTGTGCTGTAGTGTATCTCTTGCCTCCATTGACAGGACACGCATCTCCAATAACTTTCCAGACAGCTCTGTGGTTTGTAGAGGGAGCTGGTTTTTAATTAAGAGCTTAGTTTGGGGTCACGGGGGCAGCATTGCCTATGCAGTGCTCATTGGCAGGAGTGTAGAAGGGAGAACGGACTCCTGGTCAGGGCACAAGGCTGGGATTTAGGAGATCTGGCTTCAATTTCTTGCTGTGCCAAAGACTCCCTGTGTTACCCTGAACAAGTCACTTAACCCTTGTGCCTCAGTTCCCCGCCCGTGCAATGGGGTCATTCCCTACCTCGCAGTGATGTCGGGAGGTGCTGAGTTGCTATGGGAGCGGGCGTCATCTGCTAACATAGCCGTACGTTTTCCCTCAGGTACCCAAATGGCGGTTGGATTTTTTGGCTGTGTTTCTTGTAGACTCCAGCAATTTTCATGCTGCTTTGGAGTCAGCCAGGAGTGCTGGGTCCAAACAGCAAAGGCGGGTTAGCAGTTTAAAGCTTGGTTTGGAAATTAAAGAGCAAATCTTATGGGCAGCTATGACGCGCTGCTCTGCTCCTCATCTTCTCTGTCCTTCATCCATTCCCACCTCCCTCCAGGATGCGAGTTGGTTTTTAGTCCTTGGAGAAGTTTCTCCCTTTAGTTAAGGGGTGGGGAAGTAACTAGTTGGAACAAACCTCAGGATGTCGACGGTTTTGACCCATTGTTGTCATTTTCCCCACAGGGCAAAAGCCAGGATTGCTTTTATTATGAAAATCCATTTGCAAGATTCTCTTACTTTTCACACCGCAACTATCTGTTATCAAGACCTCACTGGTACCCATCAGTGTTTGATCGCGGCAATCGCTGGCATTCTCTTCGGAGGTCCCTGACAAAAGGGTGCAGGAGGACCTGTTTCTCCACCACCTGGGTGCCGCAGTGCTGTGCAAACCACTATGGAAGAGACTGTCAGGGTGAGAAATCGGCACCGCTGCGCCCACTCCGGCACAAGGGAATTCTTTTCTCTTGTCACAATAAAGTGTCCTCTCTGAGCCAGGTGCAGCTGCCTACCCATAGAAGCTCCCTTGAAGGGTCACCATGAAGGCTGGTGGCTGTCACATTTTTGTCATAGTATTTCTGTGTGTGCAGTTTTTTTCCCTACCCCTTGTGTTGCAAAGATAATCTTATGGTGACCAATTCAGTGCTGTCTTCCTGTATTATGCCAATGAATCGTGCTGCTGCAGGCAGTTCCTTTTCTTTGCATAAAGCAAGTGAGGAGTGTCAGGAGACATGCAAACGGGAGCTGATATCATTTTTGTATGGAAGTCATGGCGAGGGGTTATTCCCATAGACATTTCGTCAGGCATTACAGTGTCTGTGGGAACATCCCTTCCGTGCACCTCACCAGGACTTTGGTAGGGCCACCTGAGGCAGCCCTGAGGAATCCATCCCAAGGGTGAGGATGCTGGGACCCCAGAGCAGTGGTGGCAAGGCTGGGAACATTAGCTCTCTCCAGTAACCCCACCAAATTCACTCTCTCTAACAATTAACCAAGTCTTTCTGGGTAGTTTTCCCTGCCTCCAGGAAAAGCAGGAACTTTTTCTTGCCTCGTCTCCATTTTGGGTAACTTATCGAGGCTCTGTGTTTTCAGTCTGCCCAGGAGGGCTGGAGGCTCCCTGCAGTAACCGTGGTACTTGTGATGATAGGATCGACGGCTCAGGACGATGCAACTGCACCGAGGCTTTCATTGGGACAGCTTGTGAACTGTGTGCGCCAGGCAGATATGGACCAAGCTGCCAAGGTACAGACAGATAACCATAAATGACAGCGATGTGTGTGCGCTTTGTATTGGTCTGTGCAATACGCTGACGAGGCTGCTGAGGATGGGATTAGATCGTTTGACAGACCTGGGGTTTGGATAGGCAATGACTGGTTGGTCTGTAGTGCATTGTGCTCCAAGTGGAATGTCGAAGGAGGAAGGAAAACCCCACCGAAACTCTGGGCTCGTATTGCGCTGTTGAGTTGAACATTTTAAGCAGAACCCCTCACTGAAATCGGTGTGAGGCATTACCCTTATGTGGCACATGGTGGCGGCTGGGACAGTTACGATATTCCCAGAACTGTCCTTATTTCAATAACAGAGAGGTCATCAGATTATAGCTACTGAGGAGGAGAAATTGCACCCTTTCTTAATCCCTCTCATCAAGCCAGATGAATAACATTGGCTGCCATTTTTCCTGAGGTGTAAGAGGCTGGGCTGTGGCATGTACATGAGGCAGTTCAAGTCCAGGCTGAGTTGGGTATTTCCCAGTGCACTTGCTTCAATCTTATAAATCACTGATGCTGAGGCCTTTAGGTGTAAGACGCTCTCCCTTCCCCACTTGGTGCAGTTAAGCAGCTCCATCCATGTCAGTGAGAGTTAAGCATGTGCTCTGAGATGTGAATGGGCCTCTAATCAGACAGGCTCCTAATCAGAGCTGCCATGTGTCCTGAATTGGATGGACTTGTGAGACATTGGAGCCCTGGGCAGTCTCTTTTGGGGTCAGTGCTATATCACGGTGTTGTGTCATGACATGTCCTGATGTGCTGTGTCAGGCCAAGAGGAAGACAAGACCAGAGTTAAGCAGCATGAAACCTAGACTCCTTCCCTAGGTTTGGCATTTAATGTGCGGGACTCACAAGCACGGGAGAAAGTTTCAAAGGGATTCACTGACTGGGAGATTGAGTAAGTGACTCACAAGCTGCCAAGGGGAGGAAAAAGGAAGCTAAGGGCATTTGCCAGGGGGCTACAGATCAGAGAGGGGAAGGGAGCGTTCCAGGAGAGGTTAAGCAAAGTTCGGTTGGTCAGTGCCCCGTACCTAGCACAGACGGGTATTGGGAGAGAGGCCGTGAATGCCAGCACAAGTGCCAAGAGTTCCTGGCTGCAGTTTTGGAATTGCTCACAGACTTATGGTAATTGCCCAGGCACAATTCTAAAGTCCAGGCCTACACAGAGCCCTCATGTAGCCATATGCCAAAATCCCCTTTCAAGTGCTGCATTTCCCTTCTCAAGGCGGATCAACTTACAGGCGTTCCTGTCTTCTTGTCTGTCACTTTGCAGAGTGTAAGTGCACAGAGAATGGGATGTGTAATGAAGGACTGAACGGGGATGGGATTTGTTTCTGCACTGAGGAGTGGACAGGAGAGCGCTGTGAAACCAAACTAGGTAACGTACACTTGATTCTACAGGTGAAACTCCCAAGTATCGCTCCTTCCCGTGAGCAGGTGGCTCTGTGAATGGACACCTGTAGCCTCAGTAACATGTCTTTTATTTCATGTATATCAACGTTATCTCTGTCCTGTTAGATTTATTCTGGACCCATAAACCCATCTGTAGCTATTTATTTTTACAGCATCCAGACACGTTGCTGCAATGCAGCTCTGCTCTGGTGACTCAGCTGGGGTGAGATTTTGTGGTTGGCTTGGAATACAAGCACTACTTTTTGTAGCTGCTGCTGTGGAAGTGATTTTGCAGAACAGATCAGAATGAGGCGAGTGTGGAGTTGGGACACGGGACTTGAGAGGTGGGATCCCCAGGTTGGGTAGATTTCCCTGTGCTAGTGTAATGCCTATAGACCCCAGTTGTCAGCAGGTGGGATAGAACATGGGATCTCTGAAGCTTCATAAATGAGTCTCTACTGCATGAGTGAAAAGCCATATGGCTGTTAGCCAAGCTTGTAGAGGACTCATCAATCTCTAGACCCGGGGTCGGCGACCTTTCAGAAGTGGTGTGCCGAGTCTTCATTTATTCATTCTCATTTAAGGTTTCGCGTGCCAGAAATACATTTTAATGTTTTTAGAAGGTCTCTTTCTAAGTCTATAATATAGAACTAAACTATTGTTGTATGTAGAGTAAATAAGGTTTTTAAAATGTTTAAGAAACTCCATTTAAAATTAAATTAAAATGCGGAGCCTCCCGGACCGGTGGTCAGGACCCGGGCAGTGTGAATGGCACTGAAAATCAGCTCGCGTGCTGCCTTTGGCATACATGCCATAGGTTGCCTTCCCCTGGTCTAGAAAGTCTAGGTGCCACTAGAGGGAGACAGAGCTCCACACCACACAGACATGGGTTACACTAGCTTGACTTGAAGATAGCCATGTGGCCTCTGGTGCAAGTGGCAGCTCGGGCTGACCGCCCACGCCCAATCCTGCCCAACCTCCTGGGAACACACTAGAGCTGCTAGCCCAAGCCACCGCCTGTGCCAAGCATGTCTAGCTAAGGCCCATGGACATGCTGACAATAGACGATAGCAGCAGCCAGAATTGGACATAGTGGGAGGAATCCTGTGCAGAGAGGGGCAGGGAATTCATAGTGTAGATCTGGGGCTAGTAAGAACCTGGTGCCACCAGAACATGTAGCATCCTGAGCCAAACAATCCCTACCATATACTGCTACAGTGAGATCAGCACTGAGCTGCCATCGGAACAACCCTTCCCTTAGGAGCATCTTTGCTCCTTATAATGTTCCCATGAAGAGCTCCGAAATGGGGCAGATAATCCCCAAAGTGTGATTGTTCAGTGCTGGTGGGAATTGAAGGCCTGATCCTGCCAGGCGCTGAGCACCATCAATTCACAATGAAGCCCATGGGAGTTGTGGAGGCCCTGAATTATGATAGGGCATAGGGCCCTAACTCTGCAGAGACTAAGGCAGACTTGATCCTGCTCCAATCTGCGTCAGAGAAGGGGAATTTTTTTCTTGTATCTTGGGAACCCATTGATCTAAAGAACCCAGATGTGCCCCCTGAGGCCTGCCCTGAGCTGTGATCATGGTCAAGCTCATTTGAGCAGGCAAGTGGTTTCAAAAATTCTTTGGAAAAGTTGGCTTTTTAAAACAGAACGCTGGTCTCCACTGGAGACCGGGGCTGGCCCATAATGACATCCGAGGGGCTGGGCAATGAGGGTTGGACAAAGATACAGGAAGGAAGTTAGGTTGTGAATTATCCAGAGAGTTCTTTATTTAAATTGAGCAAGAGGGAGGGTGTAGGCAGCTGCGGGGGGGGGGGGGGGCACTGTTGGGGAGCCAGGAGACAGAAATGGGGTTGAGCAGGAGGAGTGAGGTGGACTGGAGAGAGGGGATGTTGCTCTAGGCCAAGGGATCAGCAGGCCAAAGGGTATGAAGGTCACAGTGGGAGGAGGGAGGAACTAGGCATGGAGACCAGCCCCAGCTTGAGGTAGGGAGCGGCAGGAGATGCAAGAGCAGAGCTGTGCCAAGCCTGGAGAGGGCGGGTGGATTGTATACTGCAGCAGGACTTGGAGATGTGTCTGCATGCAGGGCAACCTACTGATTTGCATGGCTTGTTCTGTGTCTAGCTGCGACACCGGTGTGTTCCCCAGCTTGTCACCCCAGTGCCTCCTGCCGAGCTGATAATACCTGTGAATGCAACTTACATTATGAAGGAGATGGAAGAACTTGCACAGGTACAGTTGGAGGATATGGCCTGGGCCTGAGCTGGCCAATCTCTGGTGTTCTGACAAATGTGGAGCTGTGGGTGGTGTGGAGAATGAAGACCAATGAAGGTGGTACCAGCCAAAGGAAAGGTGGGGGAAATAACACACATGCCTCTAATCAGCCAGAGTTCAGACCATTGTGGAATGATGCAGGTGCTTCCTATTTCAATTGGCCAGTGCAGGATGTTATCAACCAATCAGTATTTAGGCTTGAGATTTTCAAATCAGCCTAAGGAATTTGGATGACTAATTCCATCACAGCCGTAATTTACACAATTTGTTTCTATTTTAATCTACAGGGAAGCCCCTGTATCCATTATAATGCAATATTCCTATTCCTCCCAGGCACACTGCCGAATACAGCTACTCTCTAATTGCACCCACTGCCATTAGTTTGCTAATATTGAATTGTGGTATGAAAAGACCAAAAAGGTATTTGTGAATGATGATGGATCCATGCAGGACCCTCGCCAAGTCACTCCGGGGACTGTCCCGCTAACAAGGGCTGGAGGATCAGGCCCTTGTAAAGCCTGTTGAGTTAAAAGGCTGAACTGTCTTTCTTGTCTTAGTGATTGACCAGTGCCGGGATGACAATGGCGGGTGCAGTGAGCATGCCAACTGCACTCAGGTGGGTGTTCAGCTCTCCTGTACCTGCCTACCGGATTACCAGGGAGATGGCTACATCTGCAGCCCCATAGACAGGTGTGCGGATGGCAGGAATGGAGACTGCAGCGAGCACGCCTTGTGCAGCAGCACTGGGCCAGTAAGTATGTCGTGAATGCCAAAGGCATTTGGCTGCCCTGCCCATGCTGTGGGAGCAGCATGGAGATGGACCAGGATCACTGGCACCGCCTCACAGGTGCAATGGCAGCCGCTAGTCTTCATGGAAAGAGCCATGAGCAATGGCTTTCTAGCCATTCAACCCGCCTGACGTGTGCCATGCTCCGAAGGTTGGGGAAGCCTGACTTGCTGCGAGCTTTCAGGGGTTAGCGTTCCTTCCCATACAGCATGCGGTGGTCTCTGCTTAAAGTGAACCTGTCTCCTAGAGTGTGGAGGGAGCAGAGAATGGTGTGAGGGGGACCCCCTGTGGGACAGGCCCCCTCCTTTGCAGTGGGACCCGCTCTGTTGCAGAAGGGCTGGGGGCTGTTCTGCTGCAGTGGGAGGCAGGACTGGGAGAGCCCATGAAGGCGAGACAGGGGGGTTTGTCACAGCTGGGCCATGGAGCTCTGTTCTGTACAGGGAGGATTTGGAAGAAGGCCAGGGGCAGTGCTACACAATTTTGCTTGCTGTCTCCCTTCCCTAATGAGAGGTTGGGGAGCAAAGGCCATGGGAGTGATATGAGTCCTGCGGCGTGAGTGGCAGCCACGGAATGGCTTTGCAATCCTGGGGGGCAGGAGGGGCAGGATTTTTCCATGCAAGTTTGGCTGGACATCAGATTTGTCCCCACAGTGATTGAGCCCATCCCCTCTCTGGGGTAGGGCCACCACATTTGGAGCATGTTCCTCGGGGTCACCTAATGACTGTGATTATGGCCTTTGGTGGCACCACCAGGTCAGATCATTTCCCAGGCCCAGGGTGGAGCCCAGCCTGGGTTTGCAAGACAGGAGGCGGTTCTGTTACGGTCAAGCCCAGGCCAGCCCAAAAATGTTCGGCAACCCCATTGCTAGAACCAGCCCGGCCTCAGCAGGAGATCCTGGGTGCCCAAGCGCTGGGACTGGTCCCCCTGCTGCCCGCTGGATTCCTTTGTGTTGCAGAATGCTCGGACGTGTGAGTGCAAAGCGGGTTATGTTGGCAATGGCGTCCAGTGCCTGGAGGAAGCTGTGCCGCCTATCAACCGCTGCCTGGAAGAGAACGGGCAGTGCCACCCCGAGGCCATTTGCACTGATCTGCACTTTCATGGTACGAGTCCTTGTCGCCACCATTTTCCTCTTTGGAGAACAGGAGCTGGGGAGGCAGAGGCTGTTCTGCCACTGCTTATTTCAGACCTCCCCACACAGAGGAGATGCGTAGCCCCTGTTTTCTGGCCCCAGGCGCTATCAGACAAAAAAGCCTCAGATTTCTACCTCAGACATAGTGGGGGCACAAGGGTCCCCTAAAACTCCCACTCTCTTGCCTCTAGCACTTGTTAATGTATAAAATCTCACACGTTAAACAAAGTCAGGCTGCTTGGAAGAGACTCTAAGAAAAGCCCTCATGCAGCAGGAAGCGGGGGTGTTGGGTCAGTAGGTGCTGTTCCCTGAGTGTAGGTTGAGTCAATAACCAGTATGGAGTTAGGAAGCACTGGTGCAGAACGGCTTCCATCCCTCCACCCCTCCAGAAGTGGCTGCATTTTAATGATAGATAACCCTGCTGCTATGTGTTTAGATCCTTTACAATGTCAGGAGTAGATTAAGTCGGCAAGGTCAGATTCAGTGGTGTCCAGCAGCTGCTGAATCTGGCCCTTGCTCTCTAGGTGTGAGAGTGAGAAACACACACACACTTGTCTAGCTAAGTATTTAGGATCTGGGTGAGAGGCTCTATATAAATATATAGTATGTTGGCTCTTCAGATCCAGCCACCTTGCTGATTTGCAGGAATAATCGAATGCTCCTAAAATTGTGCCTGTGATGATTTTCGGATGCAAGATCAGAGGGTTCTCTCCCAGTCAGGCCCTCAGCCTGTTTCTGGAGATCTCCCTGTGAAGTGATATGCACCGGCACTGCTGTTTTCCAGACAAAACCGTTGGCGTGTTCCACCTCCAGTCGCCAAGAGGGAAGTACAGCTTCACCTACGGGGAGGCTGAGGCTGCCTGTATGGCCGAAGACGCTACTTTGGCCACTCTCCAGCAGCTCTCAGCAGCTCAGCAGGTAAAAGCAGTGTCACAGCGGAGCCTGCTCTTGTACCTCAGTGGGCCTGAAAGCGTCAGTTTGGTGATGGGCTTAGTGATCCACCTCATTTTGACCTTTTGGCACCTCTCCTTTGGCTTGGAGTCCCGGCTTTAGCAGCAGCATGGGAAGAAACCCAGGGCAGGTGCTGTTTTATACAAGGTCCTGAGTGTGTCCATTACAGCAGCTGGACACACCAGTCACATGCCTGTTGTCATGGTTGTTAGCCAGTTCAATAGGTATTATCCCTTTGAAGTGGAAGATAGCTAATGTAACGCCAATATTTAAAAAGGGCTCTAGAGGTGATCCCAGCAACTACAGACTGGTAAGTCTAACATCTGTACCGGGCAAATTAGTTGAAACAATAAAATTGTCAGGCACATAGAAGAACATAAATTGTTGGGCAAAAGTCAGCATGGTTTCTGTAAAGGGAAATCATGTCTTACTAATCTTTAGAGTTCTTTGAAGGGGTCAACAAACATGTGGACAAGGGGGATCCAGTGGATGTAGTCTACTTAGATTTCCAGAAAGCCTTTGACAAGGTCCCTCACCAAAGGCTCTTATGTAAATTAAGTTGCCATGGGATAAGAGGGAAGATCCTTTCATGGATTGAGAACTGGTTAAAAGACAGGGAACAAAGGGTAGGAATAAATGGTAAATTTTCAGAATGGAAAGGGGTAACTAGTGGTGTTCCCCAAGGGTCAGTCCTAGGACCAATCCTATTCAACTTATTCATCAGTGATTTGGAGGAAGGGGTAAACAGAGAGGTGGCAAAGTTTGCAGATGATACTAAACTGCTCAAAATAGTTAAGACCCAAGCAGACTGTGAAGAAATTCAAAAAGATCTCATGAAACTAAATGATTGGGCAACAAAATGGCAAATGAAATTTAATGTGGATAAATGTAAAGTAATGCACTTTGGAAAAAATAACCCTAACTATATATACAATATGATGGGGGCTAATTTAGCTACAACTAATCAGGAAAAAGATCTTGGAGTCATTGTGGATAGTTCTGAAGACGTCCATGCAGTGTGCAGCGGCAGTCAAAAAAGCAAACAGGATGTTAGGAATCATTAACAAAGGGATAGAGAATAAGATGGAGAATATCTTATTGCTTTTATACAAATCCAAGGTGCACTCACATCTTGAATACTGTGTACAAATGTGGTGGTCTCATCTCAAAAAGGATATACTGGCATTAGAAAAGGTTCAGAGAAGGGCAACTAAAATGATTAGGGGATTGGAACGGGTCCCATATGAGGAGAGATTAAAAAGGCTAGGACTTTTTAGCTTGGAAAAGAGGAGACTAAGGGGGGATATGATAGAGGTATATAAAATTATGAGTGGCGTGGAGAAAGTGAATAAGGAAAAGTTATTTACTTGTTCCCTAATAGAACAACTAGGGGCCACCCACTGAAATTAGTGGGCAGCAGGTTTAAAACAAATAAAAGGAAGTTCTTCACACAGCGCACAGTCAGCCTGTGGAACTCCTTGCCTGAGCAGGCTGTGAAGGCTAGGACTATAACAGGGTTTAAAAGAAAACTGGATAAATTCCTGGAGGTTAAGTCCATTAATGGCTATTAGCCAGGCTGGGTAAGGAATGGTGTCCCTAGCCGCTGTCTGTCAGAGGAGGGTGATGGATGGCAGGAGAGAGATCACTTGATCTTTACCTGTTAGGGTCACTCACTCCGGGGCACCTGGCATTGGCCACTGTCAGCAGACAGGATACTGGGCTAGATGGACCTTTGGTCTGACCCAGTACGGCCTTTCTTATGAAGCACCAGGTGCCTTGTGCTTCTTTTCCTGTGACGGGAACGCACTGAAGCTGTGTGTGGGCCACAGTGCTCAGAGCAGTGGGGCTGCTGCTGATGTACTTTGATGCGGTGGAGAAATGCCAGGCAAATGAGCCATATGCAGTGGTGTTGTAGCCTTGTCGATCCTAGGACGTTAGTGAGACATGGTGGGGGGAGAACTTTTATTGGACCAACTTTGGTTGTATCTCTTGCCCAATAAAAGATGCCAATTCATGCCAATGAAGCATCAGGTTTCCATTTACCTAAGTAAACTGATGTCCTTCCAGGCTGGGCAGTGGAGAGCAGTGTATGAATTACAAGGGCAGGAGTATCTCCTTGATATAAGGCTTTCAGTAGAGAATACTAAAGTGAATCAGCCATTATAGAAACTGATTCGTGGCTCACGCAATCCTGTCATTCACTGGGCAACTTCTTTTCCTATTGCAGATGGGTTTCCATCTATGCATAGTTGGTTGGCTCAATAATGGCACCGCAGGATACTCAACTGTATACCCAACCCCCAGCTGTGGCTCCAACCACGTTGGCATCGTGGATTATGGCTTCCGAAAAAACATGACTGAGAGGTGGGATGCTTTCTGCTACAGAGCTAAAGGTATGGAGAGACTCAGTATTGGCCCCATTGGAATCTGCAGCAGGGAATGGGATTGCACAAGTGTGCATCTCAAAGGCGTGTGTTATATCAAGAATTTATGCTCCTTTTGATTATGCAAACACCACAGTGTCAAGGGGGAAACCTATCCAACACACCTGTACTACACTGTCTCTATAAACTCTACACTTGCTGCTTTCCACTACGTTGGTTTATGCCCTGAGCACTTCTATTTAATAACATAAAGCACCGGAGATCTCAAAGTGCCTTACAAAGGCAGGGAAGGGTTTTGAGCCTCCATTACAGATGGAGAAACTAAAGCCCCGGGAGGTTCAGTGAGCTGGCCAAGGTTATGCAGTGGTGAAGAGAAGCCAGGTTTTTTGACTCCTAGTTCAGAGCTCTACCCACTGGACCACAGCTGCCTTCCGCATGGACAGAAATCCTAAGCCAGAGTTCAGTGTATTTGTTGTGTGAAGAGCTCAGCCCAACCCTGCCCCTCACATCCTTCTCCCCTTTGCAGATGTGAAGTGTGATTGTAGAGATGGGTTCATTGGAGATGGCTACTCCTGCAGTGGAGATCTCCTGGCTGTGTTGGCTGAACACTCCAACTTTTCAACCTTCTATTCCGTAAGTGCTGGCACCACATTGCCTCTAGCCGGTGATGCGGGAAGGGATGCGCTCCTCTGCAGACTGACAGTAAAGCAGAGAAGTGACTAACAGGGAATCCCCAGATCCCCAAAGGTTTGGAAAGGAAAATCATTGAAATGGAAGGCAAGAGTGTTTGCTCTCTGAAGCGCCATGCACAGTGTGAGTGTCCAGCTGCTTCCTCTCATTGGCAGTTAACATCTCTGCTATTCTAGCAAAGGTGGGGAGAATTCACGTGACATCTCCTGGGTTCTGCTGGCCAGAATGTTCTGACAAACCCACAGCTTCAGGCTGGCACTTAGGATTCTCTCTCTCTCTCTCCCCCAGCTGTTATTGGATTACACCAACGTCACACAAGATGGACTTGAGTTCCTCAACTTCCTCTCCAATGACTCCGCATATAAAACTCTCTTTGTACCCTTGAATTCTGGCTTTGGGGTCAATATGGTAAGAAAGCTGGAGAGAATATGGGATTCTCTCATCACTGGCCACACAGAATCTATAGCCGTTTGAATACAGTGCTGTTGCTTCCTTGGAGGATTAAGGAAACATGCTCCAGAATGGCTGAGTGGGTTTTATGGTTGAAGTGGGATTGTTCTGGATCTCTTTTGCTGGGAATGCAAGAACTAGTCAAGTGCCTTGTCCACACTGCACTCCAAGTCGTTCTCTCATTGGACAGCATACAACTAAAATGTTCAAAGAGCAGCAAATGCCTGACTTATTTTCCCCCTGCTTTTGACTCTGCCTCACCCCCACTTCTGCGCTTTGTTTTCTCAGACATTAACATGGGAGGAGCTGAAACTCCACATCTCCCTGAGTGACATTCTCCTCTTGAGCTTCAATCTCACCAACGGTACCGTTATACCTTCCTGCTCTGGCTACAACCTTCTCATTGCCGACGCTCCCCTGCTGAATAGCACGCAGCCCCCTGTAAGTACTTTGGCCAGATCAGTGCTTAGCCATTTTCTCTGTGTCTAGATAATGGGTAGCGTTTCCTGTCCAAAATGGCTTTTTCTAAAACATATTCACACTGAGTCCCTTAATATTCATTCTTCTTGTGACAGGGTTCCAAAGTGGTTAATAATACCCTGATAGTACAGTGGGACATTCTGACCTTCAATGGAATCATTCATGCCATCGAGAGGCCACTGAGGATGCCTCGGCAGCCCATGCATGTGGATCAGGCAAGTTGCTTGTTCAGTTCCATTGAGAGTTTAAATGGCAGATTTAAGAATTGCATGTTGGGTTTGGTTACTCTGCAGCAGGGTCCCATTGAGTTTGCTCACCAAGGAACCACTGCACTGCGGTGTATGGCATTAAACCGAGTCCAGCCTGGCCGTACTCGGGACTGCTGCAGTGGAGAACAAGACTGGGGCCACACCAGCTTGGGCCCCCACTCTTTGGGGGAGCTGTGATAGCTCAGTAAGGGCAAAGTGCCCCCTTAAAGGTAAGGCACTTGGCTGAGAAGACGCTAGCATGTGGAACGTTATGAATGGACCTTTGTGTTAGTGTGTGTCCTCGTACAGCCAATACCAATGCTTTCTGTACAGTGTAACATGGCAAGAAATCCCAGTAAAGCAAAGCGAGAATTATTTGGGCACAAGTTTACAGCTGAGGCTTGCGCAAGTAACGTAAACTTGCGGTACCTCAGTTTCCCCACTGGTAAAATGGGGATAATACTTACAGCACAGGTGGGTTGAAGCTAAATTAAAGTACTTTGAGATTGTTGGGTGGAGGCTGCTAGGTATTAAGATCTACCTACTATACTGATGTACAACACAGGGATAAATTTAGTGTGAATGCCCCTGCATACTGTCAGTTATTCTTTAGTTATCTGTAGTAGTTACGATGTATAATGGGCTATACATACACATCAGAGTGTTCTTCTGACCTCGGATCATGTACGTTAGTTACCAACTACTCTCTCCTCCCTGCACAGAACTATACCTGTGTTTCACTTCCTGGCAAAGGTCTGTCCTCCTCTTGATCATTTCTGGAACAAGCATCTTTTCTGCCTACCTGGTGTAGGTGTGCCTCCAACTCCATGGCAGAGCAGCTCTCCTCATCTTCTGCTTTCTGTTTTAAGGGACAGGAGGACCAGCTAATGGCCAGTTCAAAGGCATGACATACTGTGGTACTTGTACCTTTTTAGATGTATTTGCATAGCCATGACTGGACTATAAATCATTGAAAATAGCATGAAGAAAACAAGTGGCACCTGTACAAAAACTTAGGTCCATGCTGTTAAGTAATCCAACAGATAGCACCAGTCTGAAAAATGCATTCTCTTTGTCCACCAGACAATAACAAAGAGAGCTAGTCTCCTCTCATTTGATCTAGTGCTGCGTGTCTTGAAAATGTAATAGTGCTGAGTAAAGGCATGTCCCAATCTGCAAAAGGAGGAGCCAACTTTGCATTACAACAGAGCAAAACGGAATGTAAGGTAACCAGTACACTAATGATGAGATACAATAGTGTATGTATTATAGCTTCTTTTGAAACTTCTACTACTTAATTTATCACTTCCAATTGGAGCTCTGTGTGTGTAAGATGAGATCAGATCAGGAATGAGTGCAGCACACAAGGCAAATAAACTGCATAAATGTTCCAGGTAGCCGTCCTCTATTTTACAGGTGTGAAAAAGTTTAGTTAATGCTTTTTTAACACACCAATTGCCTTTAAGACAGTTGTTCATTATGTATTTTAACACAGAACTAAAACAATGTAGTGTCTCTCTTCCAGGTTACTAATGCTATGAAATCATCTCATCTGATGACCAGCGGGGTAACATCAGCGGTTGTCGTAGTGCTGCTGCTGTTAGCTGTTGCTGGAGTGTTCTATTACTACAAAAAAATAAAAAATCCAGGATTCCAGTTCCAATACTTTCAGGTTTGGAGAAAAGTATATTCACTATTTAACAAAAAACCTTTGCTATAGCGTCTCTCACTAAAGCACAAACCATTTCTGTTATCAGGAAAACAATGGTCATAGGCAAGAGCTCAAGCTGTTACAGTAGCCAAACTGGGTGAGAACATGCATGTATGAACTCTTGTGGGGGTTTTTGCTTTCTGATGCGTTTAAACATCAGCCTGAAGCTAAACTCTAACTGTCGGAGTCACATTTATACGTTACCTTTGGAAATGGATGAATAGTTTCCCCATAAAAACATTCAGAAAGTTTTCTGAGGCGTATTTCCATCTGTTGCACTTGTAGTATGGCTACTGCCCAGGATGTAGTTCTGGAAAAAGAACTTGGCTGGAGAAGTGCTAAGAATTCTCATCTTTAAGGACTTGGCTAAATGGAGCAAATATTAATGCGCACGGATGTGTTGTGAACTAACTGTCCACTGCTGGCACACTCTAAAACTTCCCTAATGTGTACCAGGAGGGTCTCCGCAGGCCAGCTGGTGCACATTACCGCACCATGTACACAAGCCCAGAGAGTTGGCTTGGGTGAGACACTCACCTGTGTGTAATAATTTTTATTAAGTGAGGGTGGAAGGAGGTTTAAACTATATACGAACATTTTTTAAGGTATAATAGCCATTGCACAAGGGACATGGGAGAAGATAACGATAAAGGATTGTTTGATGTAGTTGACCTTCCAGTTTATACTGTGTCAGCTTGGGATGGTGTGTTACTATAGATCTCTGGCCTTGGCCTAGATCTAATGAGTATTTGGGTCACTGCAACATTGTCCTCGCACGAGGCGTCATTGCTGCCTCCATAACTTGCAATACCAGGGCCATGTCTACACTTATAGGCACTACAGTGCCATAGCTATGCCACTCCATAGTGTAGACACAGACTACATGACAGTAGGGGTATTTCCCATGCTATAGGAATGCCACCATGCTGATAAGTTAAGTTGATAGAAGCATTCTTCCACTGACCAACTGTATCTACACTGGGGCTCAGGTTGGCATAGCCTGACCCTCATGCCATAGCTATGTAGACCAACCTTATGATTTAGTCACTATAGGAAGAGCTGGATAAGGTGTAGGGTGGGGTCTGCAGACTGTGTTCATGTAAATTACACCTTTAAAGTAGAGTGAGGTTACCAAGGAGTCTGGTCTAGGCAACAGAACATGTTAAAAAGTCACTAAGTACCTTAAACTGGCATTGTTATGTGGTATGGTAACAGGTATAAAGGGGTATGGGAAGAAGGAAGCTAGAAATATGGAAACTGCTGTGGGAGGTAAATGAGCAATATAGATCAAATTATGCTTAACGGATCTCTCTCTCAAAAATAATTACCTTTCGGTGCATCTTGGAAAAGATTTTATATTTAAGAAAAAACTCCACCTCCTTACTAACTAGAGTCTAATTCAATTTCCTTTTCACTACCTTGTTAATGCAAGGACCCCTAGAAGTGCTCAAGACTACAGTAATTATGAACCCACCTCTAGAGGAAGGGGAAGATCGATACTAATCTCTTGTACCTTTGCACACAGGCTGACCTGGAAGAGGAAGAGCAGGCCAGGAACCCACCCTTAGTGTCATTCCCAAATCCTATCTTTGGGGCCCAGAGCTTGATGGGTGAACCGTTTGAGGTAAGAAAATGGTCTCACCTGTTTTGTTCTAATGAAAGACTTGTTTAAAACCTAACCATATTGGGGTGAGGTAGCGGGGGTGTTTCATGCTTGCTAGGGGTGAATGGGATTCTGTAAGGATGTAAAAACAACTCAATCTGCACTTATCATAGGGATGCTTGAGCCAGACAGGAGAGGAATCTATAGCCATGTCTAAACAGATGTAGCAAATGGCTATGCTGAAGCACTATAAGGGTTCCCCAGTCACTATAGTTAGTTCACCTTCTGAAGAGAGGGTAGCTAGGTCAATGAAATAATTATTCTGTCAACCTATTGCTGTTTACACTGGGCATTAGATGGCTTAACTATGATGCTTGGGGGTGTGAAAAATCCAACCCCCTACATGACAGAGCTGGGTCAACCTATCCTTTAAGTGTAGACCTGACCTAGGGTAAGGGGATCGCTTCTTTCTTTAGTCCAGCTGTGGAACTTGCACTGGCATTTTCAACTGTCTTTATAGGTGCAGGGTGCCTGAATTGAATTGAATTAAAAGCATCAGTAAATAAGTCTTCAGTTTTGATGTAATAAATTAGATGACAAATCACAGCTGGATTTAGCAGGCAAGGGCTCAATATCCTCTTCCACTGCTAATGAAACTTTTCTCCCCTGCAAAGACTGAGTAAATAGACTTAGAGGTAGGGTGATGTCCCCTTCTTACCCCCAACCTCCTGCCAGCACATGGGGCATGAGCACAGCACAGCTCACGTGCACGTCCATAGCAATTCAATGTAGGGAAGATTGCAGTGACGATGTTCACTGTAGTGTCAGAGCAGTGAGAACTCCCTTAATCCACTTCAGAAATGGAATTGCCTAGGAAACCAGCCTTGCATTCCTGCTGCTAAACTTCTAGTGAGTCAAGGGTTGTGCTACTCTAGCCAGCAGCTTGTTCCTCATTAACCTTAGAATCTTAAAGGAGCCAGCTGAGGACCATGCTAACAGTTTGTGTCTTTCAGGACTCTTTCAGGGAGGAAGATTTATCAGACACCCACAGGATTCTTGAGTAAAGCATACAGCTAGCCAAACAAAGGGGGAAAAGAACCCAACATTGTGTTCTGGGTGCATGCAAGTGCTAAGTGGAGCTTGCCCACATGTCCTGCAAGGGGTAAGCAGATGAAGAGTGAGCTCATGGTTAACAGTAAACCAAACAAACTCATCAGCTAAGATACCTCAGTTGAACTACTCTAAGACAGACATACCTGCAGTTACTCTGATGACTAGTGAATGTCCTTGTTGATGCAGCTAAGAAAACCTTCACTGGAACAGCAAACATGAGACTCCAAGCTGAGAGTTGGAGCACTGCACTGATACTCTTCAATAGCTGTAGGAGGGGAAATTCACTGCATACATCTGAAGAACGTTGCTTTAAAACAATACCACCATGTATAAAATATAGCCACTACTACACTGTCATAATCTTCCAGGACTAAGTTTACGTATATGAAATAGAATATGGATGAAATGGCACACAGCATTGGTTAGGTGGAAAAAGTCTGGCTAGAAAACCTCATGATTCTAAGCCTTTAAACTGGTGAGCATGACACACTGCTTTTTATTCAGCTGGTATGTTTGCTTTAATCAAGTGATTGCTCAAACAGGCTTAGACTGAAGTCTGTGCACATTGCACTGTTTTGCTGATTTGTATTGTGGTTCTTCAATAAACTGCACTTTTAGAACAAGTCTCCTTGTTAGATTCTCAGCTGTTAGGGGTTAGAATTGCAGTGGCTACATGAAACCAGATGGTAAACCACTATGATACTTTATTTACCATACTTATATATAAGTTTAAAATAACCTACCACAGTGACCTAGACAATGAGCTACAGAACATTTAGACAAAACTTCAACATGCTACATTTCAAATTATTCTCAAACCACACAACAGAAATTGCTGTGTTAAATTTTCAGAGAGCCAGAGTGGCAGCATTTTGAGTAACAAACATAACATCCCCTTAGGTTTCCTATTTATTTGAATACAAACTACATCAAATCTCGCTGGCTATAGTATTTGTTTTCTAAAGTCACAGCTTTGGCAAAGGCACCTAGAGGATGGCCAGTCTGTCAAAAGTTGCCACCACTGTCTCCAACATAATGTGGCAGGTGCTCCTACAGCAGAGGTAACATTCTTCTGTTGCAGCATACACATTCCAGGGTTACAGATCACAATCATGCTGCACTGTCATAGCTCAAGACATTACATCACTAGAGAATGCAGTAGTATTCAAATACTGTAGCAATGTTTAACAAGTTATTTACATTAATGCTGGTTATTTTGGTGTTCAAACATAAAGGTGGAATAGTTTCAATGTTAAAAAAACCTCTAGTAGCCATTTAACACCCCCTAACCAGGACAGGTACCCTGTTTATGTACTTGAGGTGGTATGTTCCTAACTGTGGTTAGAGTTGCTACTCACAGCTAAAGATCTTCTAGAACATTTTATTCTACCTACTCTCCTCACAGCTGCTGCATTAACACTGCTTTATGGCACTGGATTATTTCACACATTTTCCATAGCTGCTGTGGGATTTCAAGTTGGCATAGAGCAATAAGCCACTGGCAGTTTGTCTACTAGGCACATAAAGCCTCCTCTTCAAAGCTACACATGCACTAAGAATTCTCTGTATAGGCACAAGTCTAAAATGTAGCTTTTAAAATGTTTATCTATGCTCACATACATGTTCTCAGCCCAAATAAAACTCTTGTAAGGTGGAATGGTAAAATTTCTCCATCTTCCCCTACATGATGAAAGATAGATACCATTTCTTGTTACTATAGCCACTGATAGTTTGTTCCTCTCAAAGTAGAAGTATAGGAGTAGACCACTTCCCCTAGCTCCACAAGTCTCATGTACCAAAACTTTGCTATAGATTCACTACTAAAGGTGCTCCAAGCTGAGCGTGACCTTTTGCTACAGTACATAGAAAAAAAGGCTCCATCGTGATAAACACTCCAACTTTCATTATGCTGCAGTCAGTTAACTTGAAAACTTATTTAGCATTCCCCAACAAATCCATCCTCCTCAGAAGCTGACAGTCCAGGGCTGCTGCTGGGGAGACTCTGCCCTAATTTCTTTGGACCCTCTTCTGTGTCTGTGCTACTCAGCTGCTTGACCTAGCATGGTCAAAGTATGTTTTTCTGAAACAGCCATCCCAGCCATTCATTTTTCGAGGGGAGGGGGAGCTTTACCATAACATGTAAGGGAGGTACCTGGACTATTGCTGGAGCTGGTGCCATAGCCAGCGCACCATTAGCTCAGATTAACCAATGAAGGATTCTGCATAACCTTCAGCTAGAGAAGGGAGGAGCTCTGAAACCCACTCATTCCGCCTAAGGCTCCCTTCTCAGCTGAGGGCTGCAAAAGAAGGACCCTTATTTTCCAGTCCTTGGCAAAACCAGGGATGCAAAGATCCGAGAGTTGCTCTGTTTCAGAAAAACCTGGAGGCTCCAGTCCCTATAATAGAGCAATGAAGAGCAAACTTGTTTTGTGCGGTAACTTAAAAGGTGAAATGCAACCACCTTTGCTATATTCCTACAACATATCTGATACCCAGTAAAGGAAATAGTGCACTTGGCTGTGCTGCCCTACTATGAGGGGGAATATGGTAATATTTTAGCATCGCACACCAAAATTTAGCCCTAGCAAACACCAAAAGAAAGATTTCAAACATCAGTTTCCCATAATCCTGCTATATCTCAGCTCCTCCATTCAGCAGCTCCAAGAGTCAGTTCACAGTTGCAGCCGCATGAATCATTCCAAAACTATGTAAAAAAAAATCATCAGTCACAAAGAACTTCAAAGGAAACCCTATGCACTAGGCAGGGAGCCTACAGGGAAAGCTTGTGGGAGGTACTGCTAGCAGAAAGGATATTAAGAAATTTTCCATTCTGCAGCCCAGCAGCTCCTGCAATTCTGCTATGTCTGGCAAGTAGAGAGCAGTGAACAGAAGTAGGAAGGATTAAGAGGAACGTGCCCTGCCACTACCCTCAGACAACATTGCCTCTGAGCATGTCCATTTCAGGGCCACCACCTGCAGCACCTTACTGGAAAACGAGGCCTCTGCAGCTGACTAAGTCCACATTGTAATGGCTTATAAAGGTGTGACCCAATAATTAAGGGTCTCCTTTGCCGATTTCTAAGGTGGAGGTGTTTGCTTGTTCTGCCAATGAGATTGGCAGCCCTGTTATGGAGTCTGACTGGTTTCTGCCTAGGACCTCTCATACCTTACAGGCCTCAGCATGGCACAGCCTTATCTGTCTAGTGAAGGGGACTTGGAAATGGTGAACCCTTGTCATTTTCCATGGAACAAAGTGAAATCTCTGACATACAGCCCCTGTGTGTTTTTGAAAAAGATGATTGATAGGTTCTCAAGGCTCTGTTTTCTCTTCTGAAGGACCTGTATTCAGAAGATCAAAGTGCTCCTTTTGGACCTTATTGTCCCTCAAGCTGGAAGACGAATGAAGAAGGGATAGGGTGGAGCCCTTGCCTTGTGGACCAATCTCTGGCTCTCCTCCTCCCTTGTGCAGGACCTGAAGCCCTCTAAAAACTGCCTGTCCACATCCTGCTCTGCTAGGGTCTACAAGTGGGAAGAGCAGGGGGCCAGTTAGGAACTCTTTCCCCACAGCATTCACTTCAAGCTGAGGGAGGAGGGGGGCACTTGACCCCCACAACCCTCTTGTCCTTGCATTCCAGACTTCCTCTTGGGTGGCTGGAAGAGGTCCTTCTGGTCATGTTTCCCTCACTGTCAGCTTGGAAGAGCATCCTTTTTTTCACATGGTGCTTTCAGGGCTGCTTGTCCCTTTCCAGAAGAGAGGCAGAGGTGTGAGCCTGGAAGTGATGCAGCACAGGCTCCTGTAGTTACGAACCCAACCTCCAACCCCACTGAGTCCCAGAGCAGGGAAGGAGAAAGGCAATTAAAAGAAAGAGGTGGCGGCAAGTGGGAACCCAGACTGCAGCCTCCATCCACAGCCATGCAGTTGTAAACTGTACACCAGAATTGTGGGAGATGCTGGGCTGCAGAAAAGACTTAATAGGCTGTGCCCCTTTTCTTCAGAAAAAGCAGTTAGCTACTTAATTGCTTTGCCCACTCAGTCCCTCCCCTGCAGTATCTCTGACTGGAAATAGACAGCATGCCCTGATTTTAAGCATAGCTCAAAATTTTCTGTTGGCAGGCAGAAAAAAAAGAGGGTGTGGTAAATTTAATGGGGAAGAGTGGTATTTAGGCTAATAAGTCTCTTTTATGGCTATATAGACTTCAGTCAGATGTCACTGCTGTCTGTGTTTAGAAACTTGACAGTTCCAAGGATATAAACTGACTGCATCCCTCATGTTAGGTAACCACAGAGTTGAAATTTCAAGTGTTGTACTACTACTGCCATTTATTTTAAGATTAAACCAGAAGAGAGTTTTATTTCTCTCATCTTTAGACAGGTTCTCCTGGGTGAGCACACTGCTGTATTGTTTGGGGTGTAAACATCACGGGAATGTTTAGGAACAGGGCTTTCAGTGTAACATTTCCATATGGCTTTAGATTGTAGAGAGCTGACAAAGCTGAATTATGCACCAGCTTTGACCTGCGAAGGACAGAGGGATGATTATTTTTAATAGTATCCCGGTCTAGGAGCAGCTCTCAGTGCTTTCATCCTTGTCAGAATATTTCCAACTATTTAGAGTGGTAGTAAGATTCCTGGCAGTACATAGAAGAGATTAAGTGGTACGGTGTGTGCAGAGTACTCCGTCATAAAGCAGCAGCACAGGAGTTATGCTTCTCTGGCTATGATTGGCCCTTTAACTCCTTTGACTCTACCCGTTCAGTTACAGACACATTCTATACTTGTGAAAAAAAAAATCTAAAGTTTGTTATTGTGCATTTTTAAACTAAACAGAAGCCAAGGCAGAGCTCTAGCTAAAAATGACTGTCTCCTTCCCAAAGACGTTTGGCATAAAGTAATCCCCATCCATTGTCAATAACACTGGTTTCACTTTTTGGAAAAATATATTTAACACAAGATTAACCTACCTCTCAATGCCTGATCGCCATTTATCCTTTGCTGCTTTCTTCCCCCTTCCTGCTACTGAATCAGAATAATCTCTCTCAACTGTAGGAACAGCCTTGATGAGTCAAGAATACAAATAGGCCTTATTCTAATCTCAGTTTTACACTTGGGGTGGTGTAACTTCATATCAGCCCATGACTTCAGAATAAGGCCCAATTTGTGCAAATACAAACACATTGCTCATCTTATTGAGAGGATGAGAACTCTAAGCTCCTTACTATAAAACAAAGCTATGTCACTTAAGGTAGCATTTTAATTGATTTTTCCAGCAAATAGTTTTCAGTGTTAAAATGTAAGTGTTGACTTAAATATATTTAAGACTAGGACATAATCAAAGATTTAAAATCCATTATAATCTACTGATTAATTTAGCTTCAATGCTTTTTAAAACAATCCTCAAAGACATGGCAAATGATGCAAAGTACATGATTTTAATTTCACAGGCTGCAAAAATGTACCTTCTAAGCAGTGTGCGTGTCAAGATCTTAGCTTTTGAACTGTTTCTATAACAAGTGAAGAAAAAAGCCACTATATTCAGACACCAAAACATGCAAATGTTAGGTTGCCTAAAATCAGCTTTCAGAGGTGCTGTATAAATCTTTCAATTTATGGGAGAGGAGAGAAGTGGGTTTGCTTAGCACTTCTGAGAATCAGGCACCTTAGCTAGAAGTGGCCTAACTGCAGTGTTTGATTTCAGCTACCCATATTAGAAGATTGGGGCCAGAATTTGGGCAGGGGCTGAAGATGGAGTTTTAAAAACTTTAGGGGGGTCATGAAATGCAGTTTGCTGTGATTGTTTTACTTCTACCTAACCAACTCTGAGAGTGCTTTGTAAATTAAAATAGTCAATCATCTCTCCCTTCCATTTAACTTAAACACCAATTTGTTAGCAAGGTAGATATTTGGAAGTGTTGGAAGGCAAATTTCAGTGATGGTCATGGACAAAACACAACCCACACCCATGTTAAAAATCACCTTTAGCGACAGGCAATCCAAGGCCAAACAGTCTCACTCTTTGTACAAACAATTCTAGCACAACATTACTGTAAACTTCAGCTCACACACTTTCCCTTCATCGGATGTGCACCATCTCCTCCAGGAAGGGGGTCTTCATACAACCCGTGCAGAGCTGATCCATCCAGAGGGGCGCCTCGTGCTGCAGTGGGGTGCGCCGAGGGAAAAAGGTGAAGTTCACATCATAGTTCAACAGGCAGCTGATGGATGCCATGTAGATATCAGAGAAACGGATCAGTCTCCGAGAGAAATACGTTGGGTTGTGGAAGGTTCGGAAGATGCTCCCAAACTGAGGATTGAATAGGTTCTTCGTAAGGGACCTGAAAGGAAAGGACTTGGTTTGCATGGGCTAACATTTAGAGAAATTGTTAACAGAGGTTTTGCAACTAATTTGACAATTCAGACCTTGGAAACAAATATTTTGCACAGCTTTAAAATTTCAGGGTACCAAAAGCACCAGGGCAGATACTTTCTTTATGGGCTATGCTGTGACAGAAGAGACAGCAAGAGATTATTACTGGAGTCTAACCTTGATTGAAGATTACCTAGAAGCAATGGTACTAATGGACCTAGTAAACATAAGCAGCAAGGGCTAAGATTTCCTCTTAGGGAGGATGAAGACAATGGTTTGATATCCATGCCAAGGCATTCCATGCCTGCCAGATGAGTCCTGCCCTGTGGGAGGAATTTATGCATCTATATTGCTTAAATTTTAATGTTATCAGGATAAAGCAAGACCCATCAGGGCTGAATTGAAACAAGTTTGTTCAAGGTGTCTAGCTAAATTAATCAGTAGATTATCATGGATTTTAAATCTTTGATTATGTCCTAGTCTTAAACAGTGAATAGGCTCCTTAGCCAAGCTCTTGAAGTGAACAAGGAAAATGAAAGCTTAAGCATTTAGGCCTGTAGCCTACAACACTTACTCATGTGATAAGGACTTGCCAATCAGCTTCTTTGGATAGAAAAATATAGATAGCAATGAAAACAACCTAAGTGGTTGCATCAGTGGAATGAATGCAGGTATAATGACAATACTTTCTGCATTGTGAAATCTAACTGAATTTTTAAGATCGCTACACAGCTATTGATTTCACAGAGAAATATCTTAAAACAGACCTCTAAAAGGATAGTGCTCAGCCTAGCTTCACTTTTAGAAATTGCACTGCTTTACTAGTTTCTGATGATTGTAACTAACTAGGCACTGGAGAGTCAACCCTTGATTTCAAGATATGTACATTCATAGGAGCATATTTACAAATTTACAGTTTCCACAGGAATATTCTGGGAGGAAGGGAAGTTTGCATGCTCATCTTAAAGCGCTCTCAGATTTAGATACATTGAGTCACCTAATTTCCTGACGCTCTTGCATCCATTCCAGCAACACCTGCTTTGATTCTGCATCTTGATACATCTAGAACAACAAAAAAAAAACAACCCAGTAAAAGAGTGAAATCCAAACATTGACTTTTCTCCGATCCTCTTTCTGCAAGTGATAGTGCCACTATCAACTTAGGTGCCAGGTATCTGTCTACGACCCTTGGAGCGCAGCAACTTCTTACAATTGCCAACAGTAAGAAGAAAAATAAAGTGTCAGTGACTAAGAAAAAAAATTGTGAGACAGGCTGTAAATCCATCAAATTCCCTGCTTTTACTCCCCAGTATTTGTGCTCTAGGAGATGCACCACAACTATGCACTACTTGGTTTAGAGAGTGAACCACAAGTCACTGGTTAATCCTGCAACACTGGCAAGCAGAGAGTGTTGGTTGCTTATAGCGTATTAGCACCTGTGGAGGATACAAAGAATCCTCATGAAAACATCTGTTAAGTCATACACTGTGGGTTTTTTGCCTTCAATTTGTGAAGGAGTTTAGGTGACTAAAGAGGGAAGCAGTAACAGCAGTGGCTTGATGTTGCCATAGCATGTGCATAGGGCAATCTTCCACCAATCAATTTTGACACCAACAAATGTCTTTGACATTAAATTGCCTTGTGCATCTCAGAAACTCATTTTCCCCAATCCCCTATTGACACTAAGCCAGACTGAAATTCAGATCTTCAGAGATAAAAGGTAAGTGTTTACCCACTGCTTTCTTAGTCACGATTAAGAAGTTAACAGAACGTGCAAAACCATTCTTTGATATCTGAGGCGGAATCTATGATCTACACTGATTTAAAAGCAGGAATTTGATTTTAGGACTAGCACCATCTTCTGAAAAGTGCCATCATTTATTAAATTAGTGGAAGTGAAAGCCTAGTGACAGATAGGAAAGCAGCTTCCAGTATGTTTTGTTTCACAAATCAGAGTAACAATCTTCTGATAGTTAGCCCTTCCACTTGCTTTTATAATTGTAAAAAGATACTGGAGAAAGGGTGAGAGATGGTTAATTAGAGCTTCAAGTTGCCATGACACCAGCAGCATGTGGAATACATTTTGGAGGATATGTTATTCACCTGCCAGCATAGTAGACACCCATCCCCAGGTACAACCAGACCTAGTATGTAGAAGGAAGTGTATTTCTTCATCAAAAAAGTATGCTACCAGCAACTCCACCTCTGCCACACTAGATTTAATTCTTATTCATGAACACCACTGCTATTCTAGTCTGGCACCTAACTGGAGCATAGACAAGTAGTATTACTAAATTGTGCAGCAGTTTTATCAGAATGGTCCAGTCTACAGGGGCACAAGGAGACCAAATGCAATCTGACCCAAGCCAAAAATGTAAATACTAGTTCTGAGAGGTGAAGATGGTTAGACTCATTAGCCTGACTCTGCTCCATCTTACCTGCATTCTCTCCAGCAGTCCTGTGAGCGCCTGTTGCCAGGTCAGCGAGTGCATGTACTGCTCTGTATTAATAATCCGGATTTCTGGTTCCAGTTCTGGTACAATGGCTCCAGTCCTCCAACCATGACGCAGCATCAAGTCCTAGAAGACAACCAGAATTTTACACTTCATCTTACAACACGGTCAGGTGTTAAAGTGGTTTTTGAGGAACAGCACTAGAGTTTTCAGAATAGCAGCTATGCTCTGGTTTTGTGTCGCTAGTTTGAGTTATCAGTGCTTTTATCCTATGGAAAATACTGGCTCACAGGGTCTGGACCATCATTGTAATGGTGCCCTCAGATTCCTGTAGGGCAGAGAAAATAGAGGTCTCCATTAATCTCTTCCGAAAACCGGGGCAGTTAAATTGGTTTGGAGGTGAGGGCTCTTATGACACACACTGGTCTCTCCTCCACACACACACCCCGCCCACCCCTACCTGGTTCTGAGAGCTAGAAGACCAAGCAATCAAGTTCTGCATTAGACTGCAGGGCTACATCACCATTCTTTAGTTTAATGCCAGAGGTAGAGCATTCCATAAAGTGCCCCTGACACACACACACGGAATAACTGAGTGTGCCTTTCAGAGCATATTACAAAGCTTTCTGAGTGAATCCTGAGGGATGTTCCTGACAGCAAAGTGGGTAGGTGAATAAATAAATGTCCAGCCCCCTTGTGTGTGGTAGTGGAAGAGGGGAGATTTTAAAGGTATTGTACAGTGATCTAGAACATAGTGATGCCTAAAGGGAAACATTCCTGTTCAACACTGAAAAGCATGGCACTCAAAAGGGGACCTTTGAGGAGCCCAACAGCTGTATCAGACTAGGAACAGATGAACATTGTTGAAAAAAACCACTGAGCTTAGAACTGGAACCCGAGGTACAAATATTAAAAAAAAAAATAAAAAGAAGAAGTTATCTATACACAGATGTATATTTCACTGAGATAGGCTTCCAGGGCCATCAGAAAACTGGAAACAGGGTAACAATTGGCAAGATCTTTTTTAGAAAGAGAAAACTTTAAAGATTTTTTAGACAAATGATTGGTGACTTCTGAAGCAGACATGGAATTGTGGACACCATGGATTCATTTAAGATTACTGTGTTATAAAAGCAGAATACTCCACTCTTGCCTGAGGGAGCCAGATTGGAAAGAGGCCCAAACAGCAGGTCATGGAAAAAACATGACCCCTTGCACCTTAGAAACAATACTTGTTATGACAAAAATACAGTAAACTGCACTGAACAAACGCCAGGTTAAAAGGGAACCACCCGTCAGCATAAGCCACAGCAGAAAGTCAACAGCAGCCGAGTAGATTGCTTTTCTGAATATAAACTCACTTACCACACACTACCTCAGCTGGACATTAACATTTAGGGCGCATATTAGAATAAAAAGGAATCACTTTGGGCTTTTTGTCCCCATGATGTAGTGATCCATGCACTGCAGTACTAGCAGTTTATTGCCTCAGAAGCTCAGACACAATAGCCAAAACTATCATAGAATATCAGGGTTGGAAGGGACCTGAGGTGGTCATCTAGTCCAACCCTCTGCTTAAAGCAGGATTAATCCTCAACTAAATCATCCACTTGCTATGATGCCTTCCTAGTTACTGGAGAAGATGAACCACACAGAAGATAATAAAAATTGAATGGGTAGTGCAGTCTGTGAAACTGGATTCTCCATCACTGAGAATTTTTCAATCAAGACCCAACAGACATTAGTTCAGGGGAATCCTATAGCCTGTGCTATACAAAAGGTCAGATTAGATGATTGCATGGTCCCTTCTGGCTTTATAATCTATGAAAGTCTGTGACAAACCACAGATACCTAAAAATCACAATTCAATGAGAGCATGAGTACCTGCCAAACAGTATGAAAGCATGTCAATGTCAGGAATAAGATGGGTAGTAGGCAATGATATTACAACAAAAGGTAGGTTAAAATATGCATAGTGGGGATACCAAAACAACTGAGGAAAGGTGATCATACGTAAAGCTACAATTTAACCATGGGTATTTTTAATAAAAGTCATGGACAGGTCACACAGCCTGTGACCCCTGATTGAATCTTGGGGCGGGAGGAACCTGTGGCATCAGCTGTGGGGGGCTGGGGGTGGGACGCTGAGACCCAGGAGATCAGCAGCTTACCAGGACTACAGCTGGGAACTGCCAAACTGCTGCTCCCACTACCCCTGGGACTGCTGCTCAGGCAGTCTCAACCCTGGGGTCAGCCACACCGGCTCCCGCAGAAGTCACAGAGGTTGCAGGAAGTCATAGAATCAGTGACTTCCACAACCGATGTGACAAAAACGAAGCCCTAATCATAAGCCACAGTTAACATGAAAAGGAACATCACCACTGTATCTTCCCATCCATCTCTCTTTGTGGCTCTCTTTCCTTCAACACCATCGTTACATCATCGATCCATTCTACTCACTTTGTCCTCCAATATTTGCTGAAAAAGATTCCACGCAGAAGTCACTACTTTGTCACTTGAGCCAGTGGTTCTCAAACAGCGGTACACATACCCCATGGGATATGCAGAGGTCTTCTGGGGTGACATCAACTCATCTAGATATTTGCCTCATTTAGTGTTTCTCAACCAACACAGACAGGTTGGGGGTGGTGGTGGGGTTTGCAAATGAGGACCAGCATTAGGGGGTGGCAAGCAGGGCAACTGCCCAGAGCCCCATGCCACAGTGGGCCCTGAAAAGCTAAAAGTTACATACTTCAGTCCTGGGCAGTGGAGTTTGGGCACCCTGAAAAGTAAGTACAATCATATATATTCCAATAGATTTATAAGTATATGGTAAAAATGAGAAAGTCAGCAATTTTTCAGCACTACAGTGCTGTGACACTTGTGTTTTTACATCTGGTTTTGTAAGCAAGTAGCTTTTAAATGAGGTGAAACTTGGGGTACACAAGACAAATCAGAGTCCTGAAAGGGGTGCAGTAGTCTGGAAAGGTTGAGAAATACTGACCTGAGCAATTCCTACAAACTCTGTCTCTTGGTACCTGCTACCTTCTCCCAGCCACACCATTTAGTTCAACAGGGCTTTGTTTTCTCATAGGAGTATTCTAATTCCACTAAATCCAAAACACACTTAAACAGGAAAACTAAGTTAAAAAAGCCACAGCAGAGGGTTCTACCTGGAGTAATGCAAAGGTATCTCAGTAAAAACAGGATATAGAATTATGACAAGAATTAAGTCCTTCTTAAATTCCAGCAGACCAAAAAAAATAAAAAAATTCAGCACTGTTGGTATTGAACAGAAGCAGACATGGTTCTACTTACTGCAAGATCGCTGTACAGATGGTCACCAAAATAAAGCACTTTGGACCCACGCCAACCTGTTAGCCTTAGAAAATCAAACAAATTTCCCTGCAAAGAGAGGGAGAGCAAACAAGAATGTGAATATAAATCAAACACTTCATTTTTCTCCGCAAGTGATGACATATCACTGTTTTGTCAAGGAGTTCAAGAAAGCAAAGTATTCAAAGTAACTTGACTTCCCAATAAGACAACATAAAGTTACATTATTTTACATGGGAATTTAATGTATAGACATTTAAAAATCTCTCCAAAAAGAGCTAGCTATTTGAGAATATGACGCACCAGTGTGAGTTATTTTGGCAATACCTTCATGTATTAAAACACAAATATCATTCAAAGTCAATGTATTTGCTCCATTTATATTTTTTGCACTTCATTCAACTGTGGAAGTAGGAATAATTAATCTCACTTTTATAATCAAGTTTCACTTCCTGGTTCTCATGCACTAGCCCAGTATTACTATCTGGGTTTCCCAGACTGCAGAGGAATGGTCACATTAATTTTTTTAAAAAAAGTTATTTTTAATTATTATTAAAGCAAGACAATTTTTCCTATTAGCGTCTCATTTTTGAAGAGCTTTTCAAAAGTGCATCTTAATTTTTGCTTTAATATATTTTCCCTTTTATAACAAGAAGTCCTTGTGGCATCTTAGAGACTAACACATTTATTTGGGCATAAGCGTGTGTGGGCTAAAACCCACTCCATTAGATGTATGGAGTGAAAAATATAGTAAGCAGTATATATATCACAGCACATGAAAAGTGCTATATATACTGTATTTTTCACTCCATACATCTAATGGAGTGGGTTTTAGCCCACACACGCTTATGCCCAAATAAATGTGTTAGTCTCTAAGCCTCAGGGACTCCTTGTTGTTTTTGCTGATACAGAATAACATGGCTACCACGCCAAAACCTTTCCCTTTTATGTAATTTGCCCTCGTTTTAATCAGATTGTCTGGCTTCCCACTACACGCATTTTTATCTACAGTCAAGAACGTCTCAAACTAGAATACGAGTTGCTTTGGAAAGCTTTTCCAGTCATGTGCCCTGGATAAACTCATTTACTTCACAAGAAGTCAGAAAAGCGTCAGAAGGAAAAGCAAAGTCCTCCAGGCTGCACATCAGCTTAGACAAACCTCATTTGAAATCTATTAGGGAAGCATGTGTGCTATTATACATTTCTACCAATTGTTGCTGATTGTCACACATACCTCTACTTTTTTATGAGGAAAACTTGGGCAGCAGCTGCAGACATGAGGAAGATTAGAGCTACCAGGTAACAGAATTTTAATGAAGAGGTCAGAAAGGTGGTTTATTCAAAATCCTTAAAAATCTGGCATGTTAGACAGTTAGGATAACTGTTAGAATCCTCTCTCTTTAGGTTTTAAGGCTCAGATCTCCATAGGTATTTAGGCTCCTAACTTCAATTGATTTAAATAATTTTAGGAGCCTAGAATACCTTTGAGGATCTGGGCCTAAATTTTTTTTAAAAATGCCCTGAACATACCATATCCAGAAGCCTCAGTCAGGGCTCCATTGTCATAAGCCCTGTACAGTCTGCCAGGATGGATTTACACCTTATGCACCCCTAGGCGCAGCATCTTCAGTGCTGCGCCTCCCCCATCTACAGCTGATCTTCGTGTTTTTGCCGTAAAATAATGAAACTTAACCCACGTTTAAATATTTAGACACTCTTAGGCACGTGCCTACTGTGCCAATTGGAAATCCGGCTCTGACAGTCACATGGTAACATGCAATCCCTCCCACTCCAGAGAGCATACATTCTGAATGTCAGACAAAAGGCAACAAGGGAGTGCAACAAATATAAAGATGATGGAGGGGGTGAGAACACCACTGTGTTTAAGTCATATGGTTACCTATGGATACAACTTGGTTCCAAGACTATTTAAAAAACAAAGAAGAGTTTTATATTAACTAACTGAAGCTGACTTTTCAAGTCGATCCATCTGTTACTGTACTATTTATTCTACAAATCTATCATCCATAAACCCTACTGATTTTTTAATCTAACTAGTTATGACAATGCCCGCAAAGCAGCCTATAGATTCTTCCCCATTCTCCACCCCTTCTTGCCCTGCAGTAGCCCCAGCAAACTGGACGCAGGGGTTGTGTGGGCTCAATGCCCACTTGGTACTGAATGCCTATGGTACAGAAATAGGCCATCCTCAGGAAATCCTTGAGCCTTTATCATTATTACTCAATTATATGTATGGCAAAAATAAGATCTTTAACAAGCAGCGTAAAGATCAATTGTCAGGTCACATATTGAAAGCCCATTTTCTCATCACTACTCCAAGTAGAGGAAAAAAAAAAATTATCTAGCTTTAAGCACTCTTCTTATGCTTACGACCAGTCCTGCATTTGACTGACTACAAACTGGCCTTTCATTCATGGCTGCTGATGCCCATCAAGACATGCCAGAGAGGAAGCTGGTTCCACTTCTAGCCCAATAGCTGAAATAAAGAGACTTTAAAACACAGCTGCAAAAGGTTTAGACAGAACTAACGAATAGTATCCAGATAATTTTCAACTCTTCTCCTCCCTCCCTCAACCCTGAACAGTACTTACGGATCTGGTGGCTGCAATGTAGAAAAGTTAGAGACCCTACAAAATGGTTTGGAACTGCATGGTGGTGCCACAGTGAAGAGCGGTTACCAAGCCATTACAACGTCTGGTTAGAATATTAGGCCTGGGATACACGTGGGTCAGGGGGGAAGTTTGAACTAAGATATGCAACTTCAGCTACCCGAATAAGTATCTTAGTTCGACTTACCTGGCCATCCTTACGGTGGCGAGTCGACCACAACTGCTCCCTCGACAGCTCCGCTTACTCTTGCGGAGCTGGAGTTCCAGAGTCAACGGGGAGCGCTTTCGGGGACTGATTTATCACGTCTAGACAAGACGCGATAAATCAATCCCCGATACATCTAACACTACCAATCTGGCAGACAGTATAAACGTACCCTCAAATTTTGCCTTTGAACTTAATAGCTGCCTCTGAGTATCTTCTCAAGGATTTGACCATTGTGTGGTTAATAGCACCATTCAGACCCTGCCCTGCAATGCTCTAAACACAATCTGGTGTGGAGAAGTGGGATAGGAAAGGGAGAAGCATCAATACTGTAGAAACCATGATCTGTGTGCTGTTTTCTGATGGTTCAGGTAATGACCTGTAAGTGTCTGCAGAAGACTGACCTAGCGTTAGAAGCAGTCACTGGTTTAGTGAGAGAGGAAAGAACATGCAGACCTCTGCAACTCCTTCCCTGGATCCTCCAGGGAAAAGCTATCAAGAAATCCTGCTCTCTTTCCATGTAGGTGAAAGCAGTTCTTCACCCACCCCTTTCCCTGGTTTCCATGGGAATGGGATTGGGTAGCAGCCTTTCCTCATGCTTGCAGGGCAAAAAGGGTCAGGAGATACTCAAGGCTTTGTGCGCACTTGCCCCTGGGGAGGGAAGGGTAAACATGGGCACCAGTCCCCACTACCCCAGCACTGAAGAGCATAATTTCTGAGAACACCAAAAAGTGAAATCACAAGGGAGGTGGGGGGGGGGGGGAGGGAAGGAACAGAATTAGTAGTCCAAGACAGTAGGAAGGAGGAAGAGATCAAAGCATTCAAATAAAATGAACTCAGAACAGAGAATGATATTGGGGAAACCCAAGACATTGCTTCAAATCCGATGTTACAAAAGCCTTATTTGACTTGTTTATCAAGGATCTATTGAAAAGAAACGCTTGTCCTTCCGCCTCCCCTCCCAATTGCTATGCCAGATAATATTGTTTAATCCAGAACTGGCTGCATTAACAGCAAGGTTCAGGTAAGCATTTCAATCCCTTGCAAATTCAAAACCATTTAAGCATGTTCTAATACAACTGATTTAAATCCAAAACCAACACAAAGAACACCCATATTAATGGATGGAAAGTCTGAAAAATCAAAACACTTTTGCAATGCAAGAAAAAAAAAATCCCCAGTGTCTGGACCTTTCCTAATGTCTATTATGCTCAAGAGGAGGAGAAGGAGGTATAATTCCAGCTTCCCTTGAAAGTCACAAAGCTAACAGGACTTTTTAGAAAATAAGTAGTCAAATACCCCCCCTGGCAGAAATGCTGACCCTCATGCCTGTTTAAACTGAAGCTGGAATGAGCTTTACTCCTTGACCCAATATCAGAGTCTTCCAGCAATCTATTGCAGTCACAAAAACACAAGGAGCAGCTGGCCATTTGGGTATCCTGTGTGCCTACTGCACACATACTGGACTGCCCTCCTGGCCCATGATCATCATTACAAAAACCTGACCCAGCTCCATGCCACTGCATTAGCAGTGCTGGAGGACTTGTGTAATAAAACTGTTGTGTACTGATCCAAGAGTCTCAAAATGCTTTACAGACTATTAAAAGCTCACAACAGCCTCACAAGGGAGTTACATCTATCTCCTAGACGGCAAACAGCAGTTGAGTGACTTGCCCAAAGTCATTTTCAGTACTAGCAATGCAGCCCAGCAGTCCAGACTTTCAGTTTGCTATTGTAACAGAAAAAAAGAAAAAAAAAAAATGCTTCAGGCACTTTAAAGCAGGTCAAGAATTTAGAAATGCAATTTGGTATAGTACACTTCTAATCCTAAATTGTGCTCATGCTATGCTTGTGAGTGCCCTTGGCAGCTTTGCAACCTAGTGCATCCTTAACCAGTGGCTCCTAGCTAGCTGACAATGCTACTTTAAAACCCTGGACCCAGGTCACCTACTCCTGGGAGAATTTGGTGACAAAAAAATTAAAATATTCTGTGTATAATATTTTAAAATTTTGCAAATTATATGTGTCAAAAATAACACTACATAATCCAGATTCAATTATTTTGGTAATTTATTTCAATACCTGTCAACAAGTATGTCTGTAACAATACAGACACACAAAAATTCCCCCAGGAGTAGAGCGTTAAAGAAACCCCTATGACAACCCAGTTCCTGCCTCTCTACCCCTGCTTTCCCCCAGAGCCCAGCTGGGGGGCAAGACACCCACAATCCTTCCCCTCCCACAGACAATACATCCGAACCTGCTACTCCCCAGAGCCCAGCCATGAGGCCCCACAAGCCCAGATACCTACACCCCATCCCTCCGCCACTCCCTTGCCCAGATACCCACATCCCTTTCTCCCCCTCCCCAGACACCCACCCACCCCTCTCTCATAGCCCAGGGACCCAAAAGGAGAAATAGCTTGATGCTGGGTCCTAGGCTTGTGTGGAGTTTCCTGTGCACCAGTCTCCTTCCCTCAGGATGTTTTGGGGAACTGCAGCTGCTGGGAACTCTCTAGCTCCCTCTTCCCTGCTCACCTCCAACCCCCACCCCGGCAGTGTCTTCTTTGTGCGAGCAGGGTTGTGTCAGGTCCAGCAAGGCCCTAGTGGCAGCCAGCAGCTCTGCAACCCACTTCCGTGAAGGAAGAAATTCCACACGCATGATTTTAATTCTCCCAGGAGCAAGGGTCCCAGCTACACTAGAGACCATATTGCTATCTACGAATAGCCCAAATAGCTTTACTCCTCTGGGACAATACAGATCATGAAGCCAAGGACAAGACACGAGAGCACTGGGGACAAAGTACTCTCAGTTGAGGGGGATCTGGTGATAGAAAGAAACTCTCAGACAAGAGAGATTAAGCTATACTCCTCTTTAGGAAATGCTGCAAAGCTTCCTCTTTGAAAAAGATTTCCTACCATAATCAGGATGATACTCACAGTATCAACCTCCCCGCCCACCAATCATTCCCTGAGCAAAGCTTTCTATAACCTAGAAAGGAAAAGACAAACACTACATGAATCCTGCTAGGGATTAAGCTATTGCCAATCTACATTATGTGAAAGGTACTCTGATATTACGGTGATGAGTGGCAGTATAAAACTCTAGACTGATAACTGAAGACATGGGTTAATAAAAAGAAGCAAGCAGACTTTGGCTGGGAAATACCTGTAGCAACTACCTAGTAAGGGAAAGGTAGTGAGGAAGGTTTGATTTGCAGAAATGAGAAAACAGTGGTAGCAGTGGTGTAGGCAGATTATGGCATTGGAAAACGAAGGGGACAGCAATTCCATGACATGAATCAACTATCATGCCACTTGCCTGTAAGGATCTTCATGAGCAAACCACCACTGGACTAGCTTCCAAGAGCAAAAAGATTGCACTGACTACTCTCCTCACTACCACTGTCAGTTAGCTATTGCATGTGCATATGGCTACACTGACAACCCACTATATCCCTGGCCATTTGTCCAGGCACCGGGAATGGCCAATTACTCAAAATTTAGAACTGTCCAGCAATTTGCACTCAACATTTCAGTTTATTTTCTCAGAGCTACAATTCATTGCAAGAGAGACATTTGTACTTTTCCATGGAATTTATACATTTCATCAGGCAGCCCATGACCTACTGTATGTTGCTAGGAGTCTGCTATTTCTGTGGTTAGCCTGTAATCACCAGTAAACAGAAGACAGGAAATAGTGCTTACCCTGGGAACTTGCAGGAAGCTGTATTTTAAGTGTAAATGTATTTAAATTGCCATCTTACTAACCAGAAGAAATCAGTAGCCATTCTGCAATTACCCTGGGAGTGGACTGGTCAGCCAATAGTTTTTTACATATCTGAATTTCTGAGACTGATCATTTATCCTGTTTATTGTTAAAGCTCTTATTTTGGCTTTCCAACTTGTATTAATGAAGGCTGGAAACCAGTTTATAATTCCCACACTTGGCTAACATTGCCAGTGTCACTTCTCACTCAACATGGCCTCCACAGAAAGCAAAGAAAGGCCATTTCTAATTAAAGTTTGGTTTAAAAAGTGACAGATTAGACACAGTCTGGTGCTTTTCAGCTGAATTTCCTAATCTGCTGAGCAGAGAAAAATTGAGGGGTTTGCTCTCTTTGGAGTCAATCTGGAAGAGACATGAGCAGCAGCACTCCTCAGGATCAGGGAAAGGAAGGGCTGAGTGTACTTATTCACACAGCAGTGGATACCAACCTGATGGGAATATAGTGTTGCCTGGAAAATGGATTACAGACACAATCATGTAAACCACAAATCTTGCCACACTTGACCATTATGTCAGAGTCTGTTTCTGAATAAAGAAAGGGATGTCAGTTTTCCCAGTCCACATACTTTTCTTTTAGTGCTCAGACACACGTGTAATGCTTTGCAGAGAGTAACCAATCAGTCCTCACAATATCCTCATTAGGAAGGGAACTATCCCATTATCTAGAGGGAGAGCATTTTGAAAAAAAAACACAAAAAACAGTATTTAAGGTGCCAACTAGTTTGTCAACACAGGCATCTGATTTTTAACTGGGTAAAGAAGAAATCTGCAATTGAGTATAAACACTAAAGCTTTGCAAAAATCTATACAGCTTCATCAGAATGCAAGACAATGTGTTTTATTCTATTTAAGATTGTTTTTAGAGGATGGACACCCTCTTAGTAGGAAGGTGGTCTTGTAGACCACATACCTTCGTATTCATGCAAAGACCATCCATTTCACTACTTGCAAACAGACAACACTGCAGCTTCTCAGAAAATAGAAAAATACTTTCAATTATTTTTTGGCTGACTACTGTGAATGAGTGCTAGAAATAAAGAGAGTAAGCATCTCAGTGCACTATCAATAACAGTCCATGGACCAGAGTGTGAGAATCGCCAACTTGGAAGATTCTTGTAGACGTAAAATTTATGAATACTGCTTGGATTAGAAGATCTCAAAGCAATTCAAAAGTCATTCTCATAGCATGCTTATGAAACAGGAACTCTTCTTCTGGCTCTCCTATGGGACTGTGCGAGACCTTGGGAAAGTCAGCACTCTCTATATTTGTAACCACCTGCAAGATTGAGTTAATACCTACCTCAAAAGCATTCCCTTCTCCTTGAGTAGCAAAAAATGCAATGTGTAAAATACAATCCATTCTGCAAGAGGATAAATGCTCCTCCTCTCAGTTACACTGGAACAAGCAGAGTCTGTTTCTAGGTAATTTGAGTTCAATAACTGGGCCCGGTGTCTCAGACCCTGAGACACACAAAGATTCCATAGGAAAAGCATGATCAGTTTTATACTTTTCTGGACGCATAACCTGGATAACAAATCGGATCAGAGAGGTGGACAAGAAACTTTTCTGCCAGGTAGTATTTTTGTGTAACTTAAGTTTTGGGCCAGGCTAACAATAACCTCTCTAATACAGGGCTAGATATTTTTAAGCCATTTTATGATGCTGTGTCTGGGAGACTGCTAACGAAATACTTGTATTTAACACACTTTGATCAGAGTCTCAGAGCTATGTCAGTCACTGACAGAAGCCTTAAAGAGAAGCTGTCTTTTGACCTCAAATGAGGATAATGGCTTTGGGTACAAGGTCTCTAGAATGAAAAGTTTGAATCTTTTGCCCCCAAAGCAGGACCGCACAAGCTCCCAATTGCCCTTGTAAGCACCAGGGGCATCTGGGAGAATCCAGAAATTGGTAAAGTTATGAATCAATTTTGCTGCCTCAGAAAGCTAAGGGAATAATACTGGAGACTATCAGACTCTCCCACTAAGTTGTCTGGAAACTTCCAGCTACAAAAAGGCAAATCTTTATTTTAAAGGTTTACAAGGTTAAGCAGGGAACACTATTGACCATTCATATAAACTGCTTATTACAGGAATCACCTTAACCCAGTATTAAATGCTCTACTGAAATTACACCCGACCCTCGCTATAGCCCAGGGTTCGGGATCCAGGCATGGTCCCGCACTTATGCGGGAACTGCGTCAACAGCGGGGACGCATTGCCATGGATCCCTATATTTAAATTTGCGATCCATGGCAATGACCGCACTGTACGTGAACCCGTGCTATAGCAACGTGGGCTATAGCGAGGGTTCAGTGTAATTATTGGAATCAAAAACAAGAATTTTCCAGTTCTCCTTTCCTCCTGTGCAAGGAAAGTAAATCAAGTCAAAATCTGCTTGCAGTTACCTTGGACATAATAGCAGAATCTAATTCACAAGCCTACTGCTAAATCAACTAAACATAGCCCTTTGCCCAAACACTCCCTAGTAGTCAATATGGAGGAAACTGAGTTTAGCAGGGATGGAAAGCTTCTGGCCTGTGCAATAACAGAGTATCACTGAGTCTCAGAACTGAGATATACACAAGTAGTACTGGTCACTGAGATCAAACACTAAAGATTAAAAATCTTGTCAAATCAGCTGGGAACCCTATTATTAAAGGGTTTGTTTTTTTTGCCATCACTCCCATCCTGTACTATAGAGCATAGGGCATAAGTCTGCAGTATTTAAAAACTGGAAGCCAAATGCAACTCAACAGTTACTCAAATACACAAAGGGCCACATTCTGCTGTTACAACACAACTGCATTGACTGAAATGAGGTTGTGTCAATATATCCAAGAGAAGGAGAATTTCTCTCTGAAGAATGCTTGAAACACAAGGTCTATTGAAGAACAGAGCAACATCCAACTTCAGTACATTCATGAAAGAGAACAAAGAGTGCTTTTTATTTATTTGCTATCTTAGATATTTGTTTCACTTATTGCTTTTCAAGGAGAAACTAATACATGAGAAATAGGGAAAAATGAAAAAATTCTGATGTTCTTAGGGCAAGTCTACACACAGAAGGTGCACTGGTTTAATGAAATCAGTGTACCTTCTATGTGTGGACTCTTATACAACTAGTTCTATCAGTTCAGTTTGTATCTGTTAAGAGCACAGGCACAAGCTAAACTGATATAAACCAAGTTTAAACTGATTTAAGAAAGTCTCCATAGAACATGACATTAGTTATATAACTATTTGGTTATATAAACCAAAGATGAGACTTTAAAATAAGTACAACAATTGTGTTTAGACCAGGCCTTAGGAATGATCAAGTGCTTGCAGTTGCAAGGGTCTCAATCAGATCTATTATCCCTAGAACAGAAGAATCCCAGTTTTAAATATCTGAATGAAGCATAACAGCAGAGATCTGACAGATGTACTGGAGGTACTGAAAGGGTCTGAAAGTGGAGGTGAGAGAAGGAGAAAGGATGAGTCTTCAGCACCATGGGAATCTCCAGGGAGAGAGATGGGGAGTGAGGGGAGAAGGAATGGAAGATGCTAGCTGTAACAGTAGCCACTTGTGTGTGGATTCTGACCCATGCCATGTGCCCTCTTGCCCTTGTCACATAACTGGGATCAGGACTCCCTTACCAGCACGCGTGTGTTTCACACGCCTATTACACCAGCCATTACAAATATTCAGATGAGCTAATTTTCACATCACCAAGACTGTACAGCTTTTCTGCTTTAAAAAAGGGGGGGCGGGGGAAGGGGAACTTTCACCAGGCTTTTCCAGGAACTTCTGAGGACACAGGAATTGTATTAGTTCCCATGATTTTAGAGATAATGAGCAAAGGAAAAGAAGGCTTTATATTTTTATTTACCTGTTTGTAGATCTTTCCCTTTTCTAGTTGGTTTATTTTGTCCCACTGGAGTGAGCCTTTGTCATCCAATTTTCTAAAAGGTCTAAAAAGGAAACGGGGGAGGAAGAGTTAAGTAACTCACATTTTTCCAGTTGCCACACACAGCTGTAAATCATGTAATGAAGCTCCTAAATTAATGTTATGTAACTTGTACAAAGTGAATTTTAAGCAAGAAGTGACCTCTAGCTTCCTCTTCTCATGAGAATAAAATCTAGTTCTAGCCTATTAAAGTTTTTGTATTAACCCTCCCTACACTACACCACAAACACCTGAAAGGTCTGTTTTCCTGGTCCCTCAAAAGCAATGTAAATACTATAGCCAAGCAGCCTTTTGTCCAAACATGTTCCTACTCAGGCTGCTCTCTCATTTTGGTGCACAACACACTCCATTATACCCTACACTATTAGGGAATCTCAGAATAGGGGAAAGCAGCTCTTGTAGCAGCAGAAACCAGCGGCTGGTGGAACAGGGATGCAGTCTTCTCTCCTAACGGTATCTCGGCCACCATACTACCTAGAAGTGGAAGAGAATCCTCGGTCTCCCATCAGTTTAGGAGTGGTTCTCTGTTGTACAGTTTCTGCCCTAGTGTTGTGACTAAAAAGCAACAAGGTTGCTAGCCATTTCCTTGGGAGACTGTTCCACTGTGGAACAGAGCTCATTATCAGCAAGCTCTTCCTGATATACGACCTGTCTTTTCTTTCACCCTATTAACCATCTCATTCTGGGGGTATATGCCCCTCAAATATTTGTGGGTTTGTGTCTCCCACAAACCTACTTAGTCATTTAGCCAAATTCTATTTAATCTTAATTTATTCTCTCCATAAATCGTGTATCTGGCTTCATTTTCATTTCTACTTCATCTTACAATTTATAGCATGAAGACATTAGTATTCAAAACCCCTCAAGATCTACATGGTGTATGTAGATATCAAGACAAGCTGTAAATCTCTCTCATGATAACGTAGATTAGTCACCTCCTCATGCCTGAAATGAAGTTAGGTGCCCACCTGTGAGTAGATGTTAGGTTCCTAATAATGAGGAAGGCTGATTTTAGATTAGATACATGAAAAAAAATAAACAAACATTCTGATGCCACTTTCCTACACTATTGGAAGCATATGGATGTGAGGGGGAATATAAGGAAAACTAGTTCTATCTAGTATGGATATTCCAAGATATTTGTAACCCTCAGTCTTTCAGAATACTCTCACTTTCTGATCCTGTTTTGGTATGTTACTTATTATTAGGATTTATACAAAAAACAAAGGGGGCATCTAACCAAAAGCTGTCCTAAATTACAGACACAAAATTATACCATCCACAGAACTCCCCTCTCCCACACGGTAAAACTGAGAGAAATTCAAACAACATTAATTATTTAACATGGTTTATAATGATTTACAAAAACCGTATGAAATGATAAAGGCTTTAGCACTACAGAATAAGGAGCAGTGTAGTAACAGGACTATTATTCACTATTTGCACAGAATCAAATAGTAGGTACTGGAGATGGACCTGGGACCTTGTCACCGTACCTAAGAGTTTCCAAACCAAGGCTGATTAGATGGAGAAACATTATTGAAAACACTAGTAAATGTAAGATTTCTGAGAGAAAAAGTGTACCTAACACCAACACACAGTTTAGATCTTTTGATATTTATACATAGCATTGTCTTCTAACCAGTTGGTTCTTCAACACAACTGTGAATTGTGGAGTATTTTATGTAAATTATAGTGGCGCCCCCTAGTGCTGCCCCGGAACAAATGAACTGGTTGTGACAAACTCAGTGTTTGTATGTGGAGCTCTCAGGTGATTTTTGCTTAATACTAGTTGAAAGCATTCACTTAAAGCTACAGGAATGTTAAAAGATAGAAGCTAACTCTCTCCAATGTGCTGTTTCCGCAGATCTGTAGTGTAAATGGTCTTTGGAGAGTCAGTAAGCAGCACTGTATGGCCTCGTCACAGGATGAATAGCTCTCAAGAGGCATGGGTCCAACCCCACCAGACATACTTAGTGCACTACCCCAGGTGGAGAAAAGGAGCAAAGTACATGACAGGCAGGCCTTGAGGGGGCTGGAGGGAAGAGACAGCAAGAAGACAAGACAGATGCCTGTGGAGAGCAAGAGTGAAGGGAGACTCCAAGTAGGAAACCCAGGGAGAATCAGTGTTCAGTACAGACCCAAAAGGAGCCACAAGAAAGGAGCTCAAGGGCTGCTGGGAGACTGCAGAGCCCAGGAAGAGCTACAAGTTGAGCTCAGAGAGCAAGCTGAAGGTTGTTTTGAAGTCTGAAAAGATGACTGATCCTCAGAAAAGAAGAGTTCTGCTCAACTTGAGATCAGGGTGGAAGACTTTGTTCTGGACTTGAAGACCCCAGAAGGGTGGATTTTTCTTTATGACTTAGTTGGAAGGCCAAGTCGCCGCAGCAACCAAACCAGGATAGAAGACTGGGAGAGCCAAGCTGAGCAAGAGGAAATGGAGGCAGTGGCTAGCCTGAAGACAGACAGCGTAGGTGGCCTGTCATAGAGCCGCGACAGGCCACCACAAACAGTTATACTGGTTCATTATTGTCGATTGATGTGACCATTACTAGGAAATGGGCTTTAAAATTATGTAGTGCTGGTGAAAGATGTTGGTTTTACAGCACTAGATAGTGAAGTTCTTCAGGTAGGCAGAAAACAGTTAAATTATGGACAGCATCAGCACAAGCCTTTCAAAATGAACCTCCCAATTCACCTATGCCTTTAAGTATCTCTAGGCAGCAGATGACAGGGCAATCTAATTTTCATGGTCTGTTATCTCCAGGACCTTTTTGCTGAGGCTACTAATTGTGTTCAGAGGGTGTGTTTTGTTCAGAGTAGATGTGCGTTATTAACTGAACGAGCACAACAATTGAACCCATTTATCAATTATCTGTAATGCTGCTGCTGTTCGTGATGAGAGACTTGCAAAAATATGCTGTAATCAAGGAAATAGTTATCCACACCAATAAAAATAAAGCTGGTTTTCACTAGAATACCATCTCCCTGCTGAACTAATCAGGTTTTTAGTTTGCAAAAAAACCAAGCAAATATGCTTAATAAATGGGGAAAAACACTGAACAATTCCATGCCTAACTGGGCTAATGGTTTGATGCGAACAATATTCTCTGCTTTTAATACAGGTTCTCTATATCGGTGTTTTCAAGAGCCAGAATGAGCACTTCTCCCTTCTTGTTTTAAAAGTATAAAGGAAATCATTACCAACAAAAAATAAACTGATGTGTCAAATGCTTTTCTAGAAATGTTTTCTTTAGTTGCCAAGTATAGGAGTTACTGAAAAAAGAAATAAGGAGTAAAATTTAACCACCACACACAGGGTGAAAGTACCAAGTAATTAAGAAACCACCCAACTTAAGTTACTTTATCATTTGTTGGAAGGTTTATTAAGTGCAGCAGAGGGAAAAAAAATGGCACCTTCACAAGTTAAGTCCAGGCATATTCAGCTTTCATACAAAGCATTCTGCTACTCTGTTCCTTTCCATTTCATAGAATCTCAGAGTTGGAAGGGACCTCAGGAGATCATCTACTCCAACCCCCTGCTCAAAGCAGGACCAATCCCATTTTTGCTCCATATTCCTAAATAGCCCCCTCAAGCATTGAACTCACAACCCTGGGTTTAGCAGGCCAATGCTCAAACCACTGAGCTATCCTTCCCCCATTTCTTTTATGGTACATTTCTTCTTCTGTAGCATAAAACTTCTGATTTAACTTTATTAACACCCCAAACCTAGAAACAAATTCTGCTTAGGATTTCAATTGAACTGCTTTTTATTAATGGAGGAATGTATTTGCCCTAATAGATGCATTTGGCTAATGAATATCAGGAAGCAGGGGACTCAGTTCTGCATCAGGCTTAGAATTTATGATCTAATACACACAGGCACTCACATACTCACACGCTCCCCCAAGAGGGTGGATGGTTTTGATAATATTTTTGAGATGGGTGGAGAGAGAAAACAGGGAAATGTTGACTTCTGAAAAGTTCTACAAGCTACAATGCAGCAGTGCACCACACTACAATAGAACATACTTGCGTCTGTCCGTGAAAAAGGTGGGTTTATCAGCTTGCACAATGACCATGTCAAAGAGGTCTCGCCAGTTCTTGCCAACCATGTGTTTCATTCCTTTATCTCTGCAAACAGGTGGAAAGGTTAATATTCCAAGTAATACCCTCTCTAGCATACACAACCCAGAGTAAAATCCATAAAAGCTTATTTCAACGGGGCTTAAAACACTTTTTAAAATGTAATAAGCCTTGAAGCACAGAGATTTTCAAAACTTTCTGACTCCATTGACTGCACATAAGAGTTGCACACCAGTTGTTGATCACCAACTTTCTCCAGCTATGACTAAGGAATTCTCCCTCTACTCTACCCTCAAAGCTTGGCAAAATAATACTGGCCAGTCACAGTCCCAAAAGAAAGTCAGAATAACAGCTCCCTCAAAGACAAAGTAACTCTCGTGCTGTGTGTGTGTGTTTCATAATCTTTTACCACAAGCCACTGCTCTCTTCCCCCACGTTGAATAGAATTCCACTGAAACATCAAGTTTAGTGCCTTCAAATCCTCACTGAGGAAAATCGGCCCCCAAACCCATAGTCTAATGCATGCAGCTATAACCATTGATTCATGTTTTCGTAACAGACAATACTCACACAAAGCTGAAGGGGCTGTTTGTAATAAGGAAGAGTTTCTTGTTGAGGTTAACCAGTCGGTTTAGGACAGCATAAGTTTCATCCCCATGAAGAATGTATTTCTCTGTTTTTAAAAAAAGACTGACAAGTCTGTATCACTTTTTACTATCATTTTTTTCCACCTGCGTATTGTTAAAAATTTTGCCAGAGGGTTTTTTAAAACGTTACCTATGAGCTATGACATCTCCTAGAATGCAGAGGTCCATACTCTTGGGACACAGCGTTATCATTATTGAAATAATAAGCAAGATGAATAGAGAATTACAGCAACAAACCAAAAAGCTAGCTTTATGTGTAGAAGAGTTCACCACCCCCATGCACAACTGAGTTAACTTACTTTTGGGAGACAGGTAAATGTAAGAAGGCTCCCTGCATGTGAAGGGACAAGATGAACAATTACAGTGTCATAGAGCTGACTATATAGTGGAAAAAAAGAGCTCATCTACAATAGCTATGGCCTTCCTATATGGTACATTTTCCATTTAACTGCCAATATCCCCAACTTATAGGCAAAGAAAACAATGCTGGAGGAACAAAATGATTGTTCTTTGCTTTGTAAAGCAGCCTTGGTCAGTACCAATACACCTCTTTCAACTCCTTGGATAGCTTTAAGCATAAGCTATGAACCTGATCTTATGGTATCTTGCTATTATCACTATCAGTTCTAGTCTGGTGATGTACTGTAAAACCAATAATCCATTTACACTTGTAAACATTCAATAAAATATGCATTAGCACTGAAAATTAAGAACAATGGATTTAAACTTACCCATGTCCTTCTCAATCCATTTGTACATCATTCCTTTCACGTGCACATCTTTAATGGCATCCTAAAAAAGGGGAAAAACAGACAGCTTTCAGTTTTAAATCTGGCATTAACAGGACTATTTTACACTGCCTCAGATGCAACCTTGTCATCAAGATGGATTAAGAGAATAACACATCTGCTTCATTTTCTGAAAGGACAAAGAGCTAACAGGACAATAAGCCAAGGACATTCTGCAAGTGGATCCACTATTACAGGTATAAACAACTATATTTATGAATTTGAATGTGGTGAGGAGAGAAAACAAAAAACTTTATTTTCATTGGCTGGAATAAAACCAAAAGACATTAACTATAATTAATATGTTTCAGAGGGGTAGTCATGTTAGTTGTTTTTGCTGATACAGATGAGGAGTCCTTGTGGCAGATGAAGTGGTTTATAGCACACAAAAGCGTATGCCCAAATAAATTCGTTAGTCTGTAAGGTGCCATAAAGACTTCTCGTTGCTTTTGTAATTAATATGTTTACGTAAATAATTGAAGTCTAAATTAAATTATGCTTTGGACAACTCGATTGGTCCTGCAATAATGACCACCCGACTGAGTCCCAGTCAGGGTCTGGGAGTGCTCCATAAATGCGCAAAAAAAACCAACCCACCACACACTCCTATGGAAAAGTAATCACAGTTATCGGGCTTGGTACACCACTGCTCCTTCACAGGGTCTCTCAGAGTACGCCCTTCCAGATATTAGGTCTCAAGCCTCACTTCTCCTGGGGTGGAATTCCTGCGTTTACCCATTCTCAGACCAGGTTACAGCCCCGGGGTACCAATCATGACTAATTCAGAAAGATGAAATGGATGGAACCAGCCAACTCCTCTGCAACTGTGGATATGAGGCTGATTTATCGGTCTCACTGTATTATAGTTCCTGGTTGGCCCTCAACAGCCCCTTTACAGCCTTTGCATCCAACGAAGTGGGTATTAGCCCACGAAAGCTTATGCTCTAAAAAATTTTTAGTCTTTAAGGTGCCACAGAACTCTGTCACTTTTACAGCCTCTGTGACTGAGCCCTGGTTGACGCTACAAACTTATGTTGGTATAACTAAGACACTAAGGAGAGTAGAAAAACCATATCTAGAGCAACACGGTTATACCTGCTGAACTCTCAACATAGACTGGAGGGCTTCTCCCAGACATACCTATGCCTCTCAGGGAGGTGAAATACTTACACTGAGGGGAGAGATGTTCCCATCAGTGTAGGTAGCATCTTCAAGTGTAGACAAGCCCTCACTCTATTAATTCAGGCAGGCAGACAATATGTAAGTGAACAAAGAAACTGAGTCACATAATGATCACACACAAAGACATTTTCCCAGTTTGTCACAGAAGCACCTTGTTTCATTCCACAGCCACCCATGATCAGGCAAAGAGCAGCTCTGGTGGACTCAAAGGGATTCCCACCCAACTTTAGACAGAGAAGGCAGGCAACAGCATGGGATCTTAAAGTACAAAGTAGAGATGGAAGGAGAAAAAGTCTTCTACTGAGGACACTGAGAAAGTTCCATTTTGGCAAAGCCTTCAGAGAAAGAGCCTTGGGGCTGGTCTATACTGGGAACTTATATCGGCATATGTCATAAGTATAAAGTAGCCTAGAATTATTGTTTACCTGTAAGGGGTTAAGCTAAAGGTAACCTGAGACGTGGACAACTGACCAATGAGAAATTCCTCAGGAGACAAAGGATTTTGAGTTTCAGTTTCTCTCTGGGTCTTTTTTTCTGTTCAATTCGGCTATGGGATGAACCACACATATTTCTTTTACTATAACTATCAGCTTTTTATCAAGTAAGGTAGTGAGTAAATTTACCTTCTTTTTATCAGTTGGAAAACTCTTCAGTTGGTAGAAATTTATCTCTGTGTTTCTCTAACACTGGAAGCTTCAGCAGGAGGAGAAATTCAGGAAGGGGGTTGTCTGTAACTCTATTGATTATGGTAGATGCTGTTCTATTGATGGTTAAGGGATTTATTCCTTCCTTTTTTTCTTTTATTAAAATCTCTCTTAAGAATCTGATTGCTTGTTTTCCATTGTGTAAGATCCTGGTTTTGGATCGGGCACGTCTCACAGGATCAGGCGAGGCTTTTCTCTCAAGCTTCCCAGGGAGGGAATAAGTTTGGGGGATTTTGTGGAAAGAGAAAGAGGGGCTTCAAGTGGCCCATGTCTAATAGTTTTTGAGACATTCTCACTTGATGGTGGCAGCATACTAAGTCCAGACACAGAAGTTGTTGTGTTCTGGGGAAAAAATTTTAACCCAAGCTGGTAAAATAAGCTGGGGGTGGGAGGGGGTAATTTCTTTTTTCATGCGGGTCCCCACATCTGTACCCTAGAGTTCAGAGTGGGGAGGCAATCCTGACAGCATACTTACATCTTTCAGGACTGTGAATAATCCTTATCCTCAAGAGACATAGCTATACCAACCTAACCCCTAGTGTAGACTGAGGTAGGTAGGTTGATAAAAGAATTCTTCCACATAACTACCAGCTTTCAGGGAGGTGGATAACCTATGCTGACAGGAGTAGGTGTACATAGTGTCTACAGTGAAGTGCTGCATATGACCCACTTCAGCATTTTAAATGTAGACATAACCACAGAGTTTAATAGAACCAGAGAGTTTAAGGCTTGAAGGGAACATCTAGTTTGATGCAAAACTTCAATTTTAACTTGTTTTGTTCAGATGTCTGGGTCAAGATTTAGGGGTGTTGGAACAATAGTGTTCTTCACTCCATCTAACAAAAAAATTCTCCTTATATAAATAAGGATCACTGGAAAAAAATATATTGATCTGCCTATGTGTCTCTCTCATTAGATATAATAAGGTAAGGAAGCCCAAAGAGTGCATGGGTGCCAGTCTCTTTCATACATATAGGAAAGAGACAGACACCCCTGGACTATTTGGACCTGTCCAACCAAGAATCCTGACATCCCCACATCCAATAAGGCCTGCAAACTGCACAGCTTTGTTCCAAGAGTCTCACTCTTTAAAACCATTCTATTTTCAGAATGTGTTTGTTAAATTTGTTTAACCTTTGTTTTTTAAAGCCACTATCAATTTCTGGGGTTAGGCGGGGTAGGGTGGGAGGAGTGAGTGAGTTACAGACACACTCATTTGTAACAGTTTGGAGGTTATATAGAAGTTAATTTTTTTCCTAAGGAGCTTAAACTGGATGTTTTTAGATCAGACACATTCCATCATGTGTCTCTTCACTGTAGATTCCTATATCAGGGTCTATAATAAATTTTAAACATTTATATGCTATAGCTGCTGCTTACAGGGTTCCTTTGCAGTGGTGGCAGAGATGATATTCAGCAGCCACTTGAAGATCATTTAATTGCTTGCTGACAGAGGATCAGCACTGAAGATTTGAACTGCACATTGGGACATATTTAATAAATTGGGCTTAAGTCTTTGGCCATGTGGAGTTCAGAGAAAAAAATCTGGTTAAAACCTTAGTGATGCCCAGTGTCTACTGGATTAAGAGGCACAGGTACCAAACAGCGATGGGGTTATCACCACAAGTGCAAGCTCCTGTGCAGAAAACTCTCTCTTCTGATGGCCAGCCATTGCTGACACAAGTAGACAACAGGAAGTACTTCTGTGCCAAAACTATATTCATAGTGGAGAAAAGAATGCCAGCTTTTCTAGGCTCCTTGGTCACAGACTCATTAGTTCACACACATAAAAAAAGCCCACAGTTGTATTGCAACTGGAACCTTGAAAACCCCTGAGATGCCACATGATGTTAGAAAAGATCTCTGGAGGATGGCAGGGCCACTAAACAGTTATGTGCTATGACCCCCAATACCAAGATTGCAGATCAACCTGAGCTAGTGAACAAATTGCTCACTTGCTCTAATCCCTGGGACAACCAGTTAATATTTGACTTTTAAACCAGTACACACAGTGTCCAGCTTCATATTAAAGACTACAGCAGGTCTTTGAGATGTGCCCCAAGATAACTGTGATTATTTAGATTGCTTATGATAAATATTTCTTGCTCATTAACAGCACCAGTTAGGATAACTGTAGCCAACATAAGCCTGATCCTAAAAATACCTTTTAGTTCATTGAAAAAAAAAAATCCTACAAGGGTGGAGAAGGGGCTGCTAGTTTGTTTCCAAAGCTATTCCCAAAGTATGTGCATCATTATTCTGAGAATGCTCAATTCCAGAAGTCAGCAACTGAGTGGGAGGAGTTTTGTATTTATTTCTTCACAAGAACTTCTGTCCTACTTTGCTGAATAACATTCTGAACCATGCCTAACAGATTCTTTGCCATCCAAAACTCAAGAAATAGCCTCAGGGAGTAGTGACACAAGTAGGTAAGGTTTTAAAGATTTTTTTTAACCTCAGTCCTCAAATCAGACAAGATTCCCCTTCTCCCCCCAATTCTGCACTTGTTGGATATCCAACAGAACACACCACAGCAGGCTAATTAATAATTATTGTGCTTTACATGTTCAGAGTGCTGTGCAGGTATCAATCCATACAACGAAGTGAGGCATATGCTGTAAGCATCCACTTTTTACACACGAAAAACTGCAGAAGATAAGGTGAAGTAACTTGAGGTGAAAGAGCAAGCCAAAGTAACAGCCAAGATTAGAACTTAAGAATCTGATAGTGCCCTCATTCCTGTGGCTCACACTGTAGTGAATATTGTTGCCAAACGTTAATAAATAGCATTGTTTTAAATGTGCTTGTCTATACCTATAGTACAGTCATTTGGTCCCAAGCTGTAGATCCATTCAATGGCTTTGAAGAAATCATTCACATGGCTGCTCAGGACTCACTCCAAAAACATACTAAGTAAGCAAAATGCAATTCAGGAAGGCCTTTGCTACCTTGACATCCAGTCACTCAAATACTAAAATAAAATATGCTATATACATTCATCTCTGTAGTCTTTTCTCCTGCTCTGTATATTACAACATTGGTAGGACTGCTCCCAGAAGCAGAAACTTACACAGCTGTTTTATACACTTTCATCTGCTATACAAGATGAAAATTTCATAGACTGTAAAGGTGAAAAATATATCTTCAGATTAATCTACTTAATGAATTGTCCTTTAGAATGTTTAAAATAACCAGACACTAAATTTGTATCAACTGTATGTACATTTTTTTCAATGTTTAGCAGCAGAAAAAGGATTCCATGTTTTGATCATACAAATACCTGTATTTTAAATCCGAACATCAGCTCGACAGAAAACTCTAGATTAGGTTCAAGTTAGAACAAAGCTTCCCATTTTCTGAAGTGTAAACATTCAGTTGGTGTTTCGAAACATCAACATCTGTCAGCTCACAGATCTTTTTGTATTTTGTGATTATTATATAAAAAAAGAGAGATACTCAAAAGTATCCATGCTCTTATCACATAACCTCATAAAGACAGGATAAACCCATCTATCCTTCAATCACCCTAGTAGGATACTAAGGCCATGGAGTAAAATAGAACAACATCAGTTAGTCCTTGTCCAGTTGTTTTTACATTTTGGAATAGTATGGATTTAAAGGATGCATCTTCCCTAAGAAAATGAGGAGTTAACACAAGGTAAAAAATCTTAATGAACATGAGTTAAAACAAAGCAGTTGGAGTTTTCACACGTTAGCAGGTTGAGGTGAACCAGGTTTACCTTAAACTACCTTGTCTTCACTAGAATTTTACCTTGAGTTAGTTAACACAAGGTTAGAACATTCTTTTTTCCTCCCAGGGAAGACAAAAAGCACGGTGATGAAGTCCTTACCTTTAGGTGAAAGTTTGCACACTGCTTCTCACAAGACCCCACTTGATTAAGTGGGAATTGAGAGCCCCTGCCCATGGAGGAGAAACATATGTCCTGCACAGGGGGAGACCTGGAGTCTTTTAGGTCTCTATCTATGTCAAAGGACTCATGGGACTCACCCAAATTTTACCTATAAAGTAACTGAAAATTCAGAATACAACCATGCCATTAAACTAGTCAATAATCCCCTCATGCGAGTGAAGAAATATCCTACCGATATTGGTGGGCAATATCAGAATAATTAGATCAATGCTGAGGGTTTGAGTTTTTGTGGAGGTCTAATTTTTTTTTTTTGTAATTGCCCTTTCAAATAAGGAAGGATCGGACAATGGTCTATAGCAGGGGTGGGCAAACTATGGCCCGCGGGACTGTCCCGTCCAGACCCTCAGCTGAGGAGGCTGCCCCCAGCTCCTCCCCTACCTTTCCTCTCCTGCGGCGTTCTGGGGAGTGGGGCTGTGCGCTTCCATGGGGTAGCGTGTTTGGATAGTACAGAGTTCACAAGTCGCAAAAAAAAGAAAAAAAGGCCCAAGATTAACTGAGTCTCATAGATATAGATATAGATATAAAAACAACACTACCACATCAGCATTTCAAGAGTTCCTTATACTCACAGATATGTCCTTGTAAAGATGAACCTGGTCAAATTCAATGCCATGATTTATGAAATAGTCAATGACAGACGAAAGCAGGGTCATTTCAGGAAGGGAGAAAATGTCCATAAACTGTTTAATTGAAGGACCCTGATCAGAAGAAAAAAAAAGTTGTATTAGAAACTGCAAGAAAGCTGTGAACATGGTTTTAAAAAGTTCAGAATGGTTTCCCATGCCAATTAAAGAATTGGGGAGAGGGGAAGAGAGGCATGTGGTCTGTAGCCACATCAGCGTGTGCTGGGTTCCAGTTAAGCTCCACCAGCTAATTAGGGCTGGCTCACATCAATTTCTAGATGAGACTCCAGAGAAAACCTACATACTGCTGGATGTGTCAATGACTTAATAGGTGGCACTCTGCAGTTAAATTAGGTATTTATATAAATGTAACAGTTCTTTGGAGCACTTGATAAAACAGGTTTCCTGACTACTGTGGTCATTAGAAACCACAGCACTTTCTATAAGATATGGGGAATTAGCTAACCTAATACAGTATTCTTCATTTCCTGTTCAGAACTGCTGTATAACATCACAGTACACTGAGAAATAGTTGTGTTCCACTCCCAAAGTGGCTATAGGTATCCCTGTAAATCCCCCTCATCCATCTCACAAGAGTGCCAGGAGGCTGTGTTAAATGTTTATTTGCTTCAAGCCTCTCGGATGCTAAGGCATCAACGCTTTAAAGTATTATGCTTAATTATTCTCCTGATGAGGTTTCAGATGGTATAACTGATCAACAAGAAGCAAAATGATTTACACCATGTGTGCCCAAAAGATAGCAATGGCCAGAAAACTCCTGCCACACAATGCGATAGGAAAGGGAGAGAAAGAAATTGTTAGAGGCATCTTTGAAAAAATAACTAATAATTACTGGTACTGTTCTAATCTTCAGTTTCCACCAAACTCCCCACAGATATTTCAATCTCATTAATTATACAAAGGCTGATTTTATTGTAAAAAGTTATAAGATTAGTAATAAAAAATTAAACGACCATGGGCTTAATTTGGCCACACTGTCGATGCAATCGATGGAGTAACATCTGCTCACAAACAGCAATTTTTGGACCACAAATTCTAGTTTAATACAATTTGCTAGCTTCTTAAATACAACAGATACACAAAATAACCATCCCTGCATCTCTTTCTGACGTACTAAAATTTGGAAGAAATTCTCAAATCTCTCCTGACAGCTGCACATGAATGAGTAATTTAGTTTTCATTTGTCTAGTGCTGGAGTGCTTGTGAGAATAATTAAAGATGTCTGGTGATGGAAAAGCAGTTTGGGAAGTGCTCAGAACTGCTCAAGAATCTTTCTATCTAGCTATCAACGATCTCTGTACACTCACTACTTACCCCAGATCCTGGAAGTCTGACCCGTAAACAAATACTCTAGCAAATAGAGACTTATAGGCCCAGCACACTCCATTATGTCGTTGGCCTCAAAGTCAATGCATACAAAAGACAATAACATGGACAGCATCCACAAATAGTATACAGATATGAGGAAGTGATCTTAGAAGGCCTGTACCCCTGAGGAGAGAGGGTGAGTGCTGACTCACTAAGAAATGTATGTCAAATGCTCTAGACACAGTAGGCATCTTTCACCAGGCACAAGAGATAGAGTATTTCCAGAAACGTTTTCCAATGTTTCGCGTTCCTAATCCCATGGTGACAAAAGCACTACCACAGAGCTCAATGAGAGCTCTTTCTCCTCCCTCCCCCACCCATGGCCAGCCATTACTGAGGGAAACTATGTGCCATTTCTTCAAACCAGGCCACAAAGAAGTGCTGCATCCAGGCAACCTGCACAGAGTTAAAGATACTGTTCCATTTCATTCCCAGATGGAAGAGTCCATTGGTTCATCCATTGTATTAGAGGATATCTATTACAAGTGTCAAAATACAGGTGACATTTTAATTGATAAAACATAGCTACCTAGACTGGAATTTGGTTAGGAGACTCATGTTGAGACCTTTGCTCTTGCAGAAGTGTCATGTGATTGGTTAATGACCAGAAGTAGTTAGGACCTGTTTTTACAACTCATCCTAGAGACGGCACCTTCTTTATTAACTGATGTAACAACTTGCATTACTTTTCATCCTTCAGTATGAAGGGATTTAGTTATATTTATTGCACAAGAGCACTATGGCACTACTAAAATGCCAAAACTGAATCTGTCTATTTAATCCAACCATTGGTCCAACAAGATTAATGCCATGCCTTTGGCAGTGGTCAATAATGGATAGTTCAAGGGAAAACCAAAACCCCGTAGAGTGCATGTATGCAGCAACAGAATGTCAAGAGGCACGTGAAGAATTCAGTCCTGAACCTTACGGCAAGGAGATCATGATTGTTCCTCCGGACATTAAAGTCTATGAGATTAGACCACAAAGTGGTTTATTTATATTTTAGCCTGGTCATAGAATTATCTAACACCTTTTAAAAATCTAGCTACAGTATTTAGTCCATGACCTTGTTACAGTGCATTCCACAGAGTAACTGAATACTCACCTCCTCATACTATGAGAGCTGTATAACAAGGAGGAGGGACTTTTCAGTTTCTGCTATGCCCTCCATAATATAATTCATATACTTCATTCAAGCCCCCTTCTAATGCTTCTCCCTTCCAGGCCTTTAATAAAAACAATAAATAAAAAAAGAGCTGGAAGTTCAGAGCCCAATATTACACTTCTGAACTAAAAAGGCATGTAAATCCTTATAGATTTACTGTCCACAGACACGGTCTCATAGGTCAAAAGATACTGCAAATATTCAAAAAAAATACCAATGAGTTTTGAAAGTGATTTTGCTATCCTTACTGTAAGCCCCTGTAGCTTAGAACGTGATCATTAAAAGGAGATCCAGCGTAGCTATGAAGTGATTGTGAGAGAATTTCTTCTCCTTTACAGCAAGGCCAGTCAAAGGAGTTTAAATTTGTGCACAGTCATTTTAACAAATACCCTGCAGGTCCAGGTTAGAAACCAAGAGGGCAAGCCAAACATCTGTGATGAACTTCAGACATTTAGGGGGAATCAGCAGAAGCACAGAAAACACTAGCTTTAGTTCCTCAGAAAGTACTTGTAGGAACTTTGCACTGATGTTCTATATTTCTGATTCTAATATACACTTCCAATTCTCTCATTATGCATTTTATTTAATTCAGTTGGTCTTTAATGGTTTAGAACTGATTAATTCCTTTGAAGTACACTACAGACACAGGAAGTTTAAAAGTTTGCATTCAGCTGTGAAAGATATGGTAGAGAAGATTTGCTGAACCAGAAATAATACCTAACAGCAGACGAGAGACTTGTTGGATCTCTGGGTCTTTCTGACCACAAATCCTATGCAGCATGTACTGTTGTGTTGGAATGATAATATCAAAAGGGAATAAGAAAGCAGACTTTTCTCCTATGATTACAAATTGGTTTAACCAAGTTTGTCAACACTGCATAAATAAGCTGAAGAGGGAGAATTCCAGTTTTTCGAGTTCCATAAAATAAACCTGACCCTCTCTAAAACTGATGTGCTCATCTTACCCTATGGCAGGGCATTGTTTTCAAAAGGAGCCATAAAAAGTATTACACACATTAGCCCTTTAATCTCTGTAATAAATTCTTAACATGCTTAAGTGTCAGTCATCTGCCTACTAGCAAGGTCAACAATAAAATCTACCATGGATTGCCCAACATGTGAGCAAAATTAAGTCCTGATTCCCCAGTAAGGACTGGAGTATGTTCTGTGATATTTGAGGGGCCTTTCCATGTATCTCACATGTGTACAGAACTGAAGAAGAGCAGCTCTGTGTAAGCTCAAAAGCTTCTCTCACCAACAGAAGCTGGTCCAGTAAAAAAAAAAAAATAAAAAAATTATTACCTCCCCCACCTGATCTCTCTAACAGGCACATTATATCACTGACCGGATCCTGAACAAGCCAGAACTTCTTTGCTCATCAAAGGAAGATTCTTCTTGTGAAAATGGGGATTCAATAAAAAACACACTCCCCCTGGTATCAAAAATGGGAAGAAAAAAATTGATAAAAATGTTAACATGTCTAAGATGACAAAGAAAGGTAGCCAGTTATATTAGAGCACAAGTCCTACTGTAGCTATACTTCATATTCAGGGCAAGTCTAAAAAATTGGGAGTTTGCTATTCACAAGAAGGGTTACATTTATAAGTGCTGTGTGTACAGATAGTTCACATTTTAAAACAGACATACACACAACTTAAGAGCTGTGAATAATTCTCAGCCACAAAGTATTTGCTTTTCCAAAGGGCTAACAGCTCAGATTAGCCTTTCCCAGGATAGAGAAATCAAAGTGACCTTGGGTTGTTGATTTAGCACAACTGACTTAAAGGGGTATTACTGGAATGTTTTGAAGAAGCCTGCAGTTCAGCTACCAGATGAGTCACTAATGCCAGAAGAACTAACTCAGGGTCTGAAATGAGGTTGGGGGTGGGATTTATGAGCTTAGTTTATCCCAAAGCTATCCCATGGCACGAAGCTAGACAGTTCTTCCAAAAAGAACATTTGACTCCAGCTCAGTTCCTTTTCAGCCAATGTAGACAAATTTGAAAGGTGCCAGTGGAAGAAACTTAATATTGCCAGACCTCTGACTGTGCAAAACACCCAAACACACAGTGAATCTGATCCACAGAGAATAATTAAAAAGCAGTTTCTGGAGCCCTATGCAGTACTGAGGACGGATGGATTTCTCTGGCTGTCTGTGCTACTCATACATACACTTGAATAATAATCCAGGCTCAAGGTTAGCCGATGCACATTCATTCTCTGGAAATAGTATTCAAGCCAAATGGAAGTTAGCCAGTAGCCAGTTATATTTACATACTTTTTATATTTAACATTTAAGAACACTTTTTAAGGAAAAATCTATCTAAAGATACATTCTAGCTCAATGATATCTCATCATGGAATAGGGATTATAAATTCTAATTCTATAGTATGACACAATATATTCATGTAATGTTTAAGAAAAGTTTTGGAAATGAGTTCCAATAGTTCATAGATTAGGGACCCAATTTTATGGGTTCCAGGGGCTTCTGTATATATTTAGGTTAATCTTTCTACCTACCCAATGTGACTCAGTGCTCAGTCTAGAAAATACCATCAGAGATGCTTAATTTGCAGCTCTCAAACTGTAGATTTGTGTCTCCAGAGATAACATGCTTGTTAACAGCAAAAATTTATTATATAAATATAATATATAAAATATTATATAAATATTTTTATAAACAACTTATATAATAAATATTAAACAAACAACAGGCCTCAACCCAATCATCCCTCTGCAATTTTTTCTACTCAGTGTCAATCCCTTACCTCTCTCTAAAAGTGAAAAGTTTCAAAAAGTTCAATGAATAGAAGATTGTTGGGGGCACAATAGATCTGGACAAGGAGAAGACGTCTGGAGATAAATGTGAGAAGGAGGGACAGGCAACAGAAACAAAAGGGAAACTGTTTGAGCAGCATATTCCAGAAGTCTTGAGGTCTTTCTGAATGTAGCCTTCATTGATTTGAAATCTACCATACCATTCTCTCACTAGAAGAGAAAACCAATAATGGCAGCAGGCCGTAAAAGAGACCCAGTTCGGAAATATTTTAATTAAGTTCCTTTATCTGTGGGATGTTCTGATAAAATTGGGACTGCCTTGATATTTAACCCTTTGTCCTGATCGATGTATGATCGGGACCCCATTTGTCCAGATATTCAGGTAAGGAGGCAAGCAGGAGGGATGAGAAGGTGAGTAGCGGGCTGGGGGGTGAAAAGGCAAGTGGTGAGCCAGCAACGGGCAGGGGGTGCGAGGAGGTGAGCAGGCGAGCAGTAAGCTGGCGGCGGGCAGCGGAGGGGACGGGAGTGTGAGGAGGCGAGTTGCAGGTCTCAGGCATGAGGGTTTCTGGCAGGGGAATGAGGAGGTGAGTGGCAGGATGAAGAGCTGAGCGGTGGGTGGGGGACTGAGGAGGGATGCAGCGAGCCAGTGGTGGCCAGGGGATGAGGAAGGGTGCAGCGGTTGGGGGAGGGAGGCCAAGCAGGGAGAGCGCGGAGCGGGGGCTTTGGCAGCAGTTTAAAGGGCCCGGGGCGGTAGTGGTGGCCAAGCCCTGGGCCATTTAAACCACTGCTGGAGCCCCTGGCTGCTGCTGCTACCTGGGGCGGGGAGGAGGAGGGCACTTACTGGTACAGGGTGGGCTGGGGCAGGCTCTGACCTCCCCCGATCCTGCCCCTTTCACCCAAGGCCCCACCCCTTCCAGGGGCCAGCCCTGGCCCTAACCCAGCCCTGTACTGGTAAGTCCTTATTTCTACTTGGACCCCTGGCTGGGATGCTTATTCATTAAAGAACACACAAGTTGGCTCTTTGCAGATATCAGCTGCTATTAAATGGCCTGATGACTGTCATTAATGAGGCGGGCTGGAATTGAATGGGTGACCTGAATGTGAAATACACCATACCTCACTATCGATCATGAGCCATTGAGTCCTGGACCAATACCCCAACAATTTAAAACAATGTTTCCACAGGCAGTTCTCAGCTTTTACACCCCCTTGAATAAGATCTGGGGTAAATTCCCACAAAAGCAGAATGTGTTTAAACTGGCAAGTGCTGTCTTTTTCTAATCTGGATGAAGCTGTAGCCACTCTCACTTATTCCTTATACAGTAAGGTTCCCAGCAAATAGTAAAAACCAATATAGCAGTTTTAAAGAAGGCACTGAAATGCTGCCTACAATACCTTGCCATAGAAGTCGCTCATCTGGTACAGTGGGATGTGCTGGGTACCACCATACAATTCGATAACCTCTTCATCAGGCACCGGTTTTAGCCCTCTACAAGATAAATCACAAAAAAAAATTGTATCAATAAATGTTAGCAGCCACTGGGCTGCAAACCAGAGGGAAGAGAGGAAAGATGGGTAACTTCCACTTTACAGCTTTATAAATGGAGTGGAACTTATATGAAGTCTGATTTTACCATCACATGGCATTTCACTTATATCCACAATTCTGAAAGAGCAGAGAATCTTCCATGGAAGATTTGTACACAGGTATATAAGAACATGAGTATGGCCATATTGGGTCAGATCAAAAGTCCATCTAGCCCAGTATCCTGTCTTCTGACTGTGGCCAATGCCACGTGCCCCAGAGGGAATGAACAGGTAATCAAGAGATCCATCCTGTCGCCCATTCCAAGCCTCTGGCAAACAGAGGCCAAGGACATCATCCCTGTCCATCCTAGACAAAAGCCATTGACAGACCTATCCTCCATGAACATATTTTGTTCTTTTTTTGAACCCTGTTATAGTCTTGGCCTTCACAACATCCTCTGGCAAGGAGTTCCACAGGACTGCCGCTGCACATTGAGTGGATGTTTTCAGAGAACTATCCATAATGACTCCAAGATCTTTCTTCAGTGGTAATAGCTAATTTAGATCCCATCATTTTATATGTATAGTTGGGATTATGTTTGCCAATGTGCATTACTTTGCATTTATCAACATTGAATTTCATCTGCCATTTTGTTGCCTGGTAACCCAGTTTTGAGAGAGCCTTTTGTAGCTATTCGCAGTCTGCCAGGAACTTACCTACTCAAGATAGTTAACAGGATCTACCTTGATTGAGAAGTTTCTTTATACCTTGATTTTAGTCAACATGGGAAAGTGATTCTGGTTCCATATATTTTTAATCTCAAGGAAGACATGCACTATTGAACAGATGTGGCTGGCTTTGATCTTGCCACAGCAAGGTCAGACTAATGCGAGATACAAGACTTCTCCCCATTTCTTCTAAGAGAGACAGCACATGTATCAACTGAAGACCAATGTACAATTAAGATGGTCAGCATTGTATAATTAAAACTCATTCACAGTTCCTTTGGGTAATTATTGTATTACTAATTTAACATAGCAAGAAACTGTGATGGTGTAAGAAAAAGTTTCATGTGGCTTTGTATAACTTGTGCAAATATTTTTAAGCACAGAACAGACGCTAAAATATATTTTACTGGTTAATCTGGCTTTCATAACTAAGAAGGTTGTGTTTGCAAAAGACTATTCAACCTGGGTAAACCTTACCTAATATTGCCCCTAACATTCAACTATGCTTTCAGGATTTAAAAAGCTATGTTAAATTAGTCTGCAGATGTGGAGATGATACACACATTTATGCAGGGTTTTTTGTAATTACTTGTTTTGCAAACTATTTACTCATTAAGCCAATGATGACCCTTTCTTCAGACTCAAGAGATCAGAACATTCTTTGAAGAGGCGGTTTTTTAAAAAGTTACCCTAGTTGTTAAAAACATATTTAAATAAATATTTACACAAAGTCAGTTTCTATAAACAGCTTTACAAAAGTTATTTGAAAACCCTCTTATACAGGTTCAGTAAAGGATGTTGAAATGCATGGGAACCATAAACAGAGTAGTGTTGAAAGAAAGAAATTCCCTTTGATTCTGGAACTCTGCCTCTAGTAATCTTGGGGTCTTAATGTAATCTGATCTTAACTGTGAAAAGGCACTGTTCCACAAGTGAACAATAGTCAGCTTCCATAATCAAAAGGCTGACAAAACAAAACATACACCATTTTATGCATATTTTTAATACAGAATCCTAAAAATAAAACAGGAACAGCTTATTTCTTAGGGACAGTGCAGGATGGTTCCCTAATGCAGAGTCTCTCATGCTTTGTCAGGGCTGCTTCAAACGCATAGGACAGGGGTAGGCAACCTCTGGCACGGGTGCTGAAGGCAGCACACGAGCTGATATTCAGTGGCACTCACACTGCCCGGGTCCTGGCCACACCTGTCTGGGGTCTCTGCCTTTTAACTTTAAATGAAGCTTCTTAAACATTTTAAAAAGCTTATTTACTTTACATACAACAATAGTTTAGTTATGTAGTATAGACTTACAGAAAGAGTCCTTCTAAAAACTCTGAAACGTATTACCAGCACACAAAACCTTAAATTAGAGTGAATAAATGAAGACTTGGCACATCATTTCTGAAAGGTTGCCGACCCTTGGTATAGGATATTGGTACTTGGGAGAGGATAACAGAACAGCCAGAATGATTGACATCCGTACTCCCACAAACTGTTTTTAAGAACTGTCAAAGGAGCCCGTACCTTTGAATGGACTCTCTTGGGTCTCTACTGTAAATCTAAAATAAACTCATTGCAATCAACAGCAATCTGCCCAAATTAGGACCTCAAAAGTTGGCCCTCATAGAATATCAGGGCTGGAAGGGACCTTGGAGATCTAGTCCTACCCCCTCCTCAAAGCAGGACTAACCTCAACTAAATCATCCCAGCCAGGGCTTTGTCGAGCATGACCTTAAAAACCTCCAAGGAAGGAGACTCTACCACCTCCCTAGGTAACCCACTCCAGTGCTTCACCACCCTTCTAGTGAAATAGTGTTTCCTAATATCCAACCTAAACCTTCCCCACTGCAACTTGAGACCATTACTCCTTGTTCTGTCATCTAGTACCACTGAGAACAGTCTAGATCCCTCTTCTTCGGAACCCCCTTTCAGGCAGTTGAAAGCAGCTATCAAATCTCCCCTCAGTCTTCTCTTCTGTAGACTAAACAATCCCAGTTCTCAGCCTCTCTGATTTAGTCCCCTGAATTAATTTTTTTTTTAAATTCCCCTTCACTGTCTATTCTTGCTTGACAAAGCTGAATTAGATAAACATATTCAATGACTTCAGACCAGCCTTCACTTCAGAGGGCAATGCCAATATTGGGGAATTTGTATGCACACCTTGAGTAGAGAACAAAGTCCTCAGTACAGCACTGCTGTAATAACCTACATGTTCTTAAAAGAGATATAGTCCCACTGATCCATCCTTTTGCAATCTTAGTGAGGGGCCGTGATATGGGGAAAGGAATTTAAGAGCTGACTGAATTCTCCTGCCAACTGCAACACCGGCTGCTGAAAAGCAAAGGGGAATTCATTAGGCAGGAGACAAATCTCAGGGATGGGAAGATTAAGAAGTTATGCCACACGGTGCATTTACATGCACCTCTCAGCATCAGTGTGGGATATTTCCACCCAAACATCAAACCACTAAGCTCATGGCAGATTCTGCAGCCACCCTCCCCGATGTAGAACACTGTGCTTTGGCTGCATCTTCTGGTCTTGTCCCAATCCAAAGAGATTGGGGGAGGGGGAGCAGGGCAGCAATGCCTCAAAAAAATAAAAAGTAAAAAAAAAAAAAAAAAAAAGGTGGAATGCCAACCACAGCCTGTGGCAAAGGAAGCTGATGTTGACACACATTTGTTACTTTCTTTAGGTCCCTGAAAATCCTAGGGCCAGATCCAGAGAGAGTTCCACACGACATTAATTCCGTCCTTCCCAGTTTAATAATGCTGTATATTGCTAAAAGTAATGCACAATTGTTATTGAAGGTGCTGACAGCAGTGGTGGAAGTCTTCAGACTATTTAGGGTATCTGTTTTCTATTGGGAGGGGAGTTAAGGGAGAAGAGAGACAGAGTGGACAATCAATACTGAAGCTTCACCATGCTCCCTCAGTTTAAGTGAATTGTTTGCTTAACATTGGCAAATATTTGATGTGCTTCATTTTGGAGTCATTGGCCCAAAATAGAGTTTAGAAGTACGGTAGAGACGACATCCACTAGTTACCTTCTTTTAGAAAAAATTATTTAAACTATACCAAAAAAGAAGCAAAATAATGTTTTGCTTCATGTTCTCGGAAGGGCTTCAGAGTTTCTGTTTTGGAGCATTCATTTGTTATATTGCTCTGTACCAGTCTCCTTCCTTCTCAAAGGAGAGTCTTCAAGTCCAATCTGGCAAGGTGCTGAGCAGGTTCAAGTCTCCCAGAGAAGTCAGTGGGACTTGCTGGTGCTTATACAACCAGACATGATTAGGACTTGAAAAGCTTTTATATCAAGTGTGTCCTTCCAACCGCCAGGATGCAGCATGTAACGAACGCAAGAGCAGCCAAAGTAATCCGTGTGCTATATACCAATGCTCTGTTCAAGGACTTCTGGCCCACTTCTTAATGAAAGGCACTCCCTATTAATTTTCTTGGCACTTTACTTAACCTTTTCCACATAAGAAATATGCCTCAACCCAATGGAGTTAAAATCCATATCCTTATTTTCACCTCCAAACAGCTTCTTTCCAGAACTGGTGAGCATACTTGTCAGGATAGGCTTTTTTCATATCTGGACAGCTCTACGAGAGTGAGACTTTCCCTAGTCCAACGACATAGGGCAACTTTTCTGACTAAGTAGACTGCACTGAAACCCGTAGACTTAATGGGATAAGTGATCAGATGCATCATCGTCCATAAAAAAATAAATTACATTTTCACTCCCACACTTGGCTCCATATGCTTGAAAAAAGCAGCCACATGTAACTGCATGTCAGGCATCAGCTTGTAATCATTACTTAGCAAGTGGAGACAGGATAAGCTAGAGAAGGTTGCTTTCCTCATTAAAAAATAAAGTCAGACTTTTCAGACGTGACACTTTGCACTCCATCTACAGCATGAACCCTTGGGGCATTTAGTAAATGAATTCATATATGACACACCTATATGCAGTCCCCAACTGGACATAATGGAAAGCATCAATCTTCATCAGAAGACTCTGTGAAGAGAGAAAGGTGAACAGTCTTCATTGGTAGCATTTGGTACAAATTTAGTCAAGAAAAACAAAGTAAGTTTACTGATGTCCCAAAGAAATAAGTAAAAAAATAAACTAACCTAAATTGAACATATTAAGTTGTGCTTAAATCACTTCTCTCTTCACTGCAACATTTTAGAACCATCACAAGGAAAAATGCCAAATTGCCATGAACTGAAGCATTACATAATATTATATTTCAGCTCAGGACCTATTACAAACTTTTTCAGGGGGCTGCAGGTGGAAGAGGAATGGAGTACAGCAGTACTTTAACACTAAGACAATTCTTTGTGTACACATAGCAAGGGAAGGGCTTATTTATAAGAAGATCTACAATGAGTCACATTTTACTTGAGCAGAACTAATAGTTCAAGTTTTTGTGCCAAACCTTATTTTCTTTTTACTCCATGCTCAAGTTCCCATTCTTGTACCAGAATAGGAACATCAGACCTTCTCTCTTTCTGTATTTATCTTATTTATTCACAAGGTATCCCTTCTTTTTATGCAATAGCCATAATGGAATTTAACCAAACTCTGAGACTAACCCAGTACCACTCTGAGAATCAGAGATAACAGGGTAGTATCAGAACAATTTGTTCCTTCACCACTGAGTGCATGTTACATTGTTCCCTAATGTTCCTAAACTAAAAGGAACTCCCATATCTAGCATATCATCATATTATTGTTAAGTCTCCATTCCCACCTTCTGAACAGGAATAAGGAGTTATGCTGAAACAAAGCAAATAGGCAGTACACTCCTTTTGCACTCGGCTTCATTTTCATGTGTTTTGAAATGAGAAATGGGGCAGCCCACACTACTACCCACCTGCTGAAAGGAACAGTTTACTTAGTGTCTGAGCGATGTGTGCTCTTATTTCAGAAATCTGTGTTTGAATAGTAGAAAGCAGAACATGGAAAGCGATTGGACAATCTCTCCTGCTGCAGTCAGAAACTTACATTCAGGACAGGCTGTTGCCATAATGTCAGTTTCAGCATTACAGCTTAGCTCAGGCAGAAGAAAAGACAGCCTGGGAAATCTAAAATTCCTTCATTCCACTTTAAAAGGGTGTATTCTCTAGTTACACTGACTTGATTGAATACACTTAATTGGTTCAGAAATAACCAGGACTACCAAAATAAGACTAGCTTGTACCAGTAATTGTCTGTTTCCCTACTGAATACAAGCTGCTTAACTGCAGCAAGGTGATGCCATATTTTTCAGAGCTATACTTTTACGGGGTTGTCTAAAGTTACTGAAAAAGGAGGGTTAAAACAAAAGCTTGCACTGTGTGTGTTCCCAAACCTCTCAAACATTACAGAAGGAATGTCTGAGATGCTACAAAGCTTAATGAATTGTCCTGGCCCTCTATTTCAAATACTGGAAGTAGTGAACGGAAAAAAACCTCTTCAGTGAGTAAAGGCAGTAGCTACATAGCCTTCAATGATTTAAAAGGCATTAAAATACTGAGAGAGAGAGAGAAACAGAGAAAAACGGGAAATGTCATGTAGCCAGACTTTTATATTAGTTCCATTTGTCCCAAGGAGCTTACAATCTAAGAGAACCTATGCAGGGGCAGATACAACATTCCCCAGTGCATATTCTTCTGAAAGCTGTTCTCACAGATGTCATTACAGGAAAGAGAAGGGGCTGAGTTATGTGACAAGCAGATCAATATCGTGCAAGGAAAAGCAAGTATGAAATTTAAATTTATATCATTCACCTTTTGAACATCGTAGTGAAGTCCTCTGATGGCGAATCCTGGAAGGTAATCATATTTCTTGAGTCCTTCTGGATACTGGAAAATATTTCACAAGAAAGCAGTTAGTTCAGTAAAGCTGTGCCCAGTATCTAAGAAAGTTTTCCAGTTGACAAGATAATGAAGAATTTGGTATACTGAATCAGTCTCCTAGCCCACCAAATCTCAGTGCCCTCCATCCAACAGTAACTTAAGTGAACCAAAAGATTCCAAAAAATAATGCAACTGCCAAGATTTGGGATTCTACAAACATGAATGTTTGGTTGGGCAACTGATCCCTAACGTCTACACCAAACAGCTAGTGCCCTGAAAAGAGTAACTATCTTGAGACGAGCTTGAAAATCACTTACCAAACCCATCATATAAGGGAGGTTTTTCCCCAAAGAGCATGAGAAAAAGCTATACTAAGCCACCAATTTCTGATCGATTTAAACTTCTGGTGTTTTATTTCATTTTAATAAAAGAAGAAGCTATTCTAATCTTTGTGCTCATTATGATGAGCTTCAAAATGTGAAACACCTCAGGGCTCTCTTCTCAGGTGTACAGATAGACAATTGTATTGTATTTGCTGCTGCTCAGAGCTCTGTCAAGCGGCCACCAAGCAAAACTAACATAGCTGAAGTCTTTTCTGAGCAGCAATGAAATGAAAGAAGCATATCAGTTTCATGCTGCTGCAGTTTGGAAAAAAGCTAGACAATGAGATAGGATATCCTAATACCTTCCACCCTTCCCAGCATCTAGGACTCTTCACCAGAGTGTTCCCCCTGGACTTTGCAAATACATATTCTCTCCCCACCCAGTCCTTCACAGCTACCTCTGCCTATTAGGTGTCCGCTATGTTTTCCAAGCCCTAGTAACGTTGATATGATTAGTCAATATCATACATTCCCCATTTTAAAATTCCTGGCATCTCTGTCATTCTACACTCACAAATTCTGTACAAACTACCTTTCTCTATTGTTAGTGATTTATTTAAAGCCATATTCATCAGTCAGACACCACATCTGTTAGCCTGCAGTGAGCAGACCATTAATTCTGAAGATTGTAAGTGTCCTATTCTGTATGCATTAGTCAGATTCCCTAAAGAATCATAATAAATATGTAGGATCTTATTCCATACCCATCATTAAGATATCAGAAATCCTGGCAGAAGATGTAGGCTGGATTTTTATTTTATTTTATTTTTATTTTTTTGAAAGAAATGGGGTTAAGATGTCTAACTCCTTCAGCTCTTTTGAAAAGCCTGGCATAAACATACTGGTTCTTCTGATAATTCCCCCCCGCCCTCATTTTCTGGAAGAATCCTCCATCCCAATTTTAAATGGATTGTTACAGGCAGTCCTATGTCCCACCGCTTAGTTTTGCTCCATTGTAAAAGAATGGGTGAGGCACAGAGGGGGCAGAGAGAGAGAAAAGACCTGAAGCCCTAAAATGACAGGGGGAAATGCCATTGCAAAACCATTGTGTGACCTGGTTAGGACACTAGGGAAAATATAGCAGCTTCAGCCACTCACCTATAGGAATTTGAATATACTGAAATACTCGGCTTTGTATTTCTTTTCTTAAACACAAAAAGTGCTGCTAACCTGTCAAATAAATCAAGACAAGAGAACAAAGGCACATCCAATGATCTGATATATTTAAGAACTTAGTCTAGAAAACTCATTGGGTTCCATATTACTATTACCTGGCTGATACTCTTAACTATAAAAATAAAATCACCTATTTCTAGGGCTACAAGGGCCCATCATTAGCTTAGGACTGGCTGTTGCCCATCTTCTGATTTGGGGTTAGGAGAAGACAGATTGATATTTTTGGTGGCAGTGTTTTTGTTGTTCTTTGTTTTCTTTAAATAGCGGCAACTCTTTCAAGATGGTCAGATATTTGCAATGTTACAATAAGTCCCAAGGGAAATGGATTAGCAGACAGAGTGCCAGGTTCATGAAATATATAATTACATAGCTATCACTACCATAGATAATGTATACATACACAGTGGTAACAGCAAACTTTACAGGGACTGCTTTACCAAAAGGTTTTGGGGAAAAGAAAGCAATAAGATTAAGGAAAGACACCCATTCTATCATCAGAAGTTTACCTTGTACTGTTCAATTAATATGTCTCTGGCAGTGTTGAATATCATAGAATGTAATAAATTAGAGTACTGAGCTAATGTATAATCATAATCAAAGCCATAGATCTCAACATCTCCCAAGCTGATCTCATTATTTGCGTAGATAGCTGCAGGGTTAAGGAGATTGCAGACGCCTGGTGGAAGAAGATCTGGAGAGAGAGAGAGAGAGAGAGAGAGAGGGGAGGGAAAAAAGAAGCCATAAATTAAATTACATTTATTTTTAATCTGGAAACAATTACTTTGTTACAGTGTTTATTCTCCCCTCCAAGGAAAGGGATTTTTAATCCTGCTCTCAAAGTCTAAAATAACCAATAAAATATTTATTCCCATGAAAAGGCACTATAAAGTGTCCAGCCACACCTAGTGAACATGGCAACTGTTTAAAACAGCAAGATTAACAGTTAGTGAGAAGATGTAAAACAATGTTACTGATTTTCTGACCTAGGTAACAACAAAGCAAAGCAGATTTGGGGATTTACATCTGCAAAGTTTGTGGATCACAGCAGCTAGCCACCAATAGCACCTGCTGCATGATAGGTAACTGTGATACGTAACTTTAGAAAATGTATGCTTTCGTCAAAAGTTCATATTTGACATCAAAACAATCTAGACATCAGTTGTAAGAAGTCCAGAATTATTAAAGATCTTAGAAGATTCTATTTGTCATCCACTTGCCAGGGAACTAGAAAGACTTCACAAAAGTGTTATTCAGATTTCATCCGGTTGGTTATTTTCTTTTCTCTACTCTTACTTCACTCTCTGCTCCCCACGTACACTGACAAAGATAAGTGGTTTAAAACACACACACACTGTAGGAGCCTAGTCTCTGTGTGGTGCTGATAAAAATTGTTTATCAGAGTGAAGACCTTACAAATTTTCTGTGACTTTACAGCTAGATACATTTTAAATTAAACAGTGCAGTGTTTAGCTCAGTTGTATAATGGCACAAAAAAGTTTTTAAATAGCCTGATCATTCTGAGCGCTTATGTATCCACTACTCCAGCTGGCTACTGTGACCACACGAAAGCAGGGCAGACACCATCTCAAGCTTGCCATTGACCACAAACTATCGCTACAAGATGATCAACTGTAATAAGTGCCACTTTCTTATACAAGGCTCCCTAACCCTGCCCACATCAGGGGAAGAGAAAGAGGACACAATATAGCACATTACTCACCCCATCCCCACCCCTCTCTCTCTCTCGATAGAGGTGCTCTCTTCCCTTAGAGAGCCTCTGTTATGGGTTCCATTCCTGCACACTCCTATCTGCCTCCCATTCGGTTGTGCATACAAACCACAACAGTGTTTGGCTATTCCAAAATCAACTCTCATTCTCAATTTGGAGCAAATCAAACTCTACTGTACATTAGATAGTGCCACTGACTGATCCCAATTAAGAATCTGTTACTGTTATAGAAAAGTTGAGGTTCGCTGTTGTATTATTCTATGTGAAACCCACAAGCGCACGGATTGTTGACTCAGTAACAGATAAGTCATCACAGTAGCAGAATATTTAGACAAAGCAATACTTGAGCTATTTTTAAAGGTAGAAAGGAGAAACCAACCTTATGAAAATGTACCTCACCTCTGGGCAGAACCCCTTTCCCAGATGTCTGACTTTTTTTATATTGCAAGAACTACAGCAGAACTGTTAGAAAGGAAAGCAAACATCTGACATTGATTGGATGGCTTGATGGCTACACAGCAAAAACAAGAGTTCTCTTCCAGCTTCTAAACTGCTGACAAAGCTCCTGGAAGAGGCTAAAGAGAGTGAATGCATTTGACCCACCCAGCTCACTACAACATGATCCAAACCTGCAAAGTGGTTAAAGTCAAGGTAAAACAAACCACTATGCAAGCTTGCATCACACATCCTATGACACTTTGGGGTTCAGCCCAGACCAGTGAGAGGTTGGGTCACCACCTGCTCTGCAACTTTGGGTGCCTTAAAAGCTATGTTGCTATGGCTCTTAGCCCAGACACCATCACAACCAGCAGACAAGCACACAGGTCACCCTGATTTCCACCACCCAGGTACTGTTTGCTGAATGACCGCAACACCCTCCCAGTCCCGAATTCCCGCAACACTCTCCTGGATTTCCCAGCATTGTGAGTTGCTGTGTTACCCCTCTTAACCCCAGCAAGTGAAAGTTTCACTATTGCTAAGCCCTGTGACACCTCCTTGAAACACCAGCTTGTCAAGCCATCAAAAGAGAGAGAGTGGGAGAGACTGCCTCTTATCTATAAAGACATGGGGGCTGAACCTCAAAGGATAAGCAATTGAATCAACTGATTATAATACAGTAGTACTGTATACAAGAGTTTAACAAATAACAGGCTTTCATAAAAGGCATGATACTCTGGTGATTAATATCATTGTGAAATGTATGCATCAAACACAATATGAGGAATTATGGATACTCACAAATAAGATTTAAGGTCTGTGACTAAATACAAGGAGAAACACGTTCTCTCCCAGACAGGAAGGAAGGCAGCTGTCTACCTGTCTTCAGTGTAAATTAAGCATTGCAGAATCAAAAATAATCAAGTCCCATTTACGTACAAATCAGCAAGGAGATGGAAAGTCAAGAGGAAGGGAAGAGCAGCAGGAAACCTGCATGCCTCTTGAAGCAAAGTAAATTAGCTTGGTCTGGACTTACTTTTCAAAGAACATATTTCAAAAAAGTTACTGAACTATAAAAACAAAAAGAAAGAGAATGCCATCGTTGTCCATCACTTGGGGGAATCAAGGGGACAGTTCTTGAAATCACAGAAATACTGGATCCTTCAACTAAGTAGGCTGAAGTCTCTGGAAACTGAACATAGGCGAGAAGCTTACTCAGGCAAAAAAACTGCACCTTGCTGAAGTTATGTTTTAGTCTTAGGCCTGGTCTACACTAGAAAATGCAAGTGAAAAATCCACACCCCTGAGTGGTGCTGTTAAGTCGACCAAAGTCCCTTATAGACAGTGCTAGGTTGACAAAAGAGTTCTTCCATCGACCTAGTTACTGCCTGTTGGAAGGTAGATTATGTACTCCGAAGGAGAACACCTCCCTTCAGCTTAGGAAGCCTCTACACAGAAGTGCTACAAGGGTGCAGCTGTGACACCGTAGCAGTTTAAGTGCAGGCACATCCTTAGAAGCATATTTTTAACTGGTAGTTTGTAACCATTTCTCTCTTTGCTCCTTTCACTTGATATCACTTAAACCTAACTTTGTTCAATAAACTTGTTTTACTTTCATTAAAAAACAATTCAGTGCTGTGACTGAAACAAGAGTGTTTGTCAAACCCCAGTGAGCACACTGCAGCTCAGTAATTCGTCTCCAAAAGCAACAAAAATATTAACTTCTCTGAGTGTTCCAGGCAAGGATGAGACATAGCAGAATGAAGTCTCTGGGAAACTCTGTTGTTAGAGTTCACTGATAGTTACCTGCATGGCAAGATCTGGGCTGGCAGAGTCCTGAAGAGTTTGCTGGCAAGGGCAGACAAGCTGGTGTGTCAGGGAGCTGTCACAGGGTTTGACAGTAGCAGCATTCTCACTTGCTGAGAAGGGCACCACAGTAAATCACAACTGTGGGCAGAGGCAGTGCTAGTCCATTGGAGGCCTAAGCAGGAATATTTTTGGGTGTCTCTCACACACACTAAAAAAAGACAGAGAGAGAATGGAGCCCTCCCCTTCTCCCTTTAAGCTGCTTGGGGCTCTAAGCAATTGCTTCACCTGCTTATGCCTAGCACCAGCACTGGCTTTGGGAACCTCAGCAGTGTGTCACAGGGCAGATAGTTTTGGGAAAACTTGGGACTGGGAGGGTGTTAGGGTCACTTGCAAAATAAATAAATAAATACCTGGGCAGTAGAAGTCAGGGTGTAACCTGCATGCTTGTCCCTACATCCCTGCTACTGTAATGCCATATGTAGACTGACTTCTACCTCTGCAACTACACAGTGCTTTGCTAACTATATCCAGACACATCGTGATGGTGTGGGAAAAATATGCAGTGTTACTGCCTGAGCTGTGACTCTCCTGGGAGGAGGGAGAAAGAAGAACTCTGTAATACCTATCCACCCCACAACTGTCAACAAAGTTAAAAATAAAACTCTGGTGGTCCTTTTTGAGGTTCTTTAGGTATAGGAAGCATGTTTTATTTGTATGTATAACTGGAGTTAGGCAGTTTACTAGGCATCAAGTGTTTCTTTGAAACCAGTTTCAGATGTTTCTCTCCCATCAAGCCCACATTGCCATGTGTCCCCTCTGGTGCTCTCTCATCCCTATGCTGGGCCACTAACTTTATTCCAGTCCAACACCTTAGGTTAGGTGGTCATCAATCCCATTGGCACTCACATAATACATGTCCACCCACCTTATTTAAAAGGTTGAGAGAACCAGTGCTGTAACAGAAAAACTTTTCCATTTTCACCTTCTTTGCTACAACCATGTTGGTCCTCCACACACTCCCTTCTTGGATCTCTCCCCAAAATTACATCTCAGTGCAATGTTTTCACCATACAACAGTATTTAACCACTCAAGTAATCATACCAAGGGTCGGCAACCTTTCAGAAGTGGTGTGCCGAGTCTTCATCTCTTCACTCTAATTTAAGGTTTCACGTGCCAGTAATATATTTTAATGTTTTTTAAAGGCCTCTTTCAATAAGTCTTTAATATTAACTAAACTATTGTTGTATGTAAAGTAAATGAGGTTTTTAAAATGTTTAGGAAGCTCATTTAAAATTAAATTAAAATGCAGAGCTCCCCAGCCCGGTGGCTAGGACCCAGGCAGTGTGAGTGCCATTGAAAATCAGCTCGTGTGCCACCTTGGGCACCCGTGCCTTAGGTTGCCTACCCCTGAATCATACTATGATTTTTCCCCTTTCCTGAAATACTCCTCTCCCTCTTCAACTCCATCTTAAGTTAGATCAAAGAACAGTTGCAACATCACTTGGCTCTGGATAAAAAGGGCTTCTTTTTTTTCTCTATAACGTACATGGCTCTCCCCACGTATTTAATTGCACCTTAAAACAAAAGCTCTAGATGCTAACCTGAGATGCCCAATGAAGGAAGGCTGTGTACTGCACAGACACATTAGATCAGAGCCAGGCCTGTCATATGTATTAGCTTCATTATAAATCATTTTGTCTTCGGCAAGGAATCAGGCTCACTTTCATGTCATGGCCAACATAGCTGCATTACTCACCAGATATGGTGATAGCCTATGATGTATCCAGATGGTTACTGTTCATGCTGTTCATGGTTATAAAGAACATGGCTCTGATGCTCACAAGCACCACACCAAGCCATCTTAGTATTAGCTACTTTTTTTTTTCCTTCCTCCTCCAGAGCAGGATTTCTCGTTTCTTCAAGGAAAATATCAAACCTTTAATTTTACGTTTAAAAGAGTCTGGGGTGCTGTTTCAATAGGTTATGTTTATCACTAATTAACAGACAGCTCACTCTGGTGACTTTCCATTTAGGTGCCATTTGAAAGCTTTATGCAGACAGGACTCTGCTAGATATCATAACAGCTTAAGACACCCAGTGTGTGTAGCTGATTGCACATGAGGAACATGGATCGGAGTTCTATTAGGAATTGCATTTGACCAATTACAAGCCATGAGGCATGGGTCTTTCAAGTTCTGCTATACTCACGGAAAGTAATGGAAGGTGTATATAGATATATACTTATATGCCACAGAGCATATCTGATCCACTAGAGCAGTAACAGCCACTCTTCAGCACAGGGGCTGAACCTATTCAAAGAAATCAAGTAACTACAGTCAATACTCTGGGACAGGTTCTTTGTCCTATACAGCTTCCTTCGCCATTCTCTGATAGGGCAAAGGGAGAAAAAACAAGCTGCAAGTTGCCTGCTGGCACGGGGAGCCCCCAACATGTACAAGCTATACCTGCTCTAGGGCTGGGCAACAGGCACAGAATCAGGGAGCCACAACTGGTTAGTAGTTCTCAATTTCTACCCTCTCTCATCGGTTGCCTTGTGTAAGGAGGGGCATCATCCTTTGTTAGCTGCTCCTCTAGGCCCTGCCAGAATCAGTCGAATCCACATCTTGCTCTCCCTGGCCAGGAAGGCAATGGACCAGCCAAAGCTCTCCTGGAACTGCTAAATAGCTGTAGCAGTGAAAGAGACTCCAAGTCCTAACAGCATCCCTAGCTCATATCAGATTTGATGGGGAGGGAGGAGGGCCATTGGGAAGGTAGCACCTGCATCTCCTCCCCAGAGCAATGGGGTTAATTCAAACTCTTCAGTTTAAAAACTGCACAGCCTGGCTCAAGGAACACATTTTCAATTCATGATCAAATACAAATGTTCTTAATACAATCACACTTGAGGGCCACAATTTTGAACCTCAACAGCTAGAATTGGCCCTGGGGTCAGAATTTGAACACCACTGCACAAAGGCCTGCACAACTCGGAAAGCAGCGAGGGCCATATTACTGCAAAAAAACCAGCTGCGGGCCGAAAAGCCCCGCCCCATCCGCTTCCCCCCCACCCCACCATTGGCTTGCCCCACCCCTATTCACTCTCCACGGGCCGCACGGTGAGCCCCTGCGGGCCACATGTGGCCCCTGGGCCGCATGTTGTGCAGGCCTGGCTGACCATGCCCTAGTCCTACACTATGCATTTCAATCACTAGGTCAGCACCAGAAATACTTCATTCCAGGGCAGGTCAACATTGTGTTGCTCTGTGCCCAACAGCTAAGACAAACACATTTAAATAGGTGATTCTTAGAAAAATGGATGAGAGGCTAGAATAGGAGAAACTCCAGTGGAAAATGGCTCTTGCAAGCCTGCAAAAAAACAGGACTACTCTTTGTACTGAAATTCTGCAGCATTTTGCAATTAGCAGCAATATCATAGTTAGTCACTGTCTAGTCAGCACTTTACCCAGGCAACGAGTGTATGAATTAATAGATGCAGTTTCACTGTATGGGCAAAAAGAGCAAACTCCTGAAATAAAAAAAACTTCAGAATTTGCATAACTGTAATTTTATTACAATTGCCTACTAACTGCTGTGGTTAGGAAAGTAGTCACATTGCCATGTTAAAACAGGATTGCTCAGGGACTTAAAAATCAACTCATGAATATACTCCCTGTGATAAAACTTGGCCTACATACTTCAGCCGGAAGGCAAGAGTATTGCTTAGATGCTTTTTTGAAACCACTAAAATGCCTGCAACACCTTTCACCCACTAAATATGGCAAGTCATCTGAAATACTGAACAGCTGCTGGTGCTAATTTAAAAACACCCCCAAGGTTCTAACTTGCATTGCTCTTGCACAGCAATGCCCCACAACTATTACAAATCAATAATACCTAACACCTAAAATGAGAATACAGTTGTGAACAGTTGGGCAATTTATTGAAAAAAATGAGTGAAAACTTCAGGATCCTGTACGACCTATGTTGACTTGAAAAATGTCCAATCATAGTAGGTGCCAAATATTCCCTATCATGTGTTATGCATTTTCAGCTCTGATTTTTCACTAGTGGTAGCTGAATATGCTCAGTAATCCAAAGGAGATTCTCAACACTTCAGTGTCAGAACCAAAATGTTTTAAAAGACAGTTTGTATGCCCCCCCCGAGGAATTTAAATCTCACATATTTAGTAAGAAAATAGTGATATGATGCACTATATTTGCCATGATTCTCCTCCATGTCCCCCACTAAAAAGTACTATGCGTGCAAATTACTTTTTTGCCGATACTTCTGCCTCAAATATGGAATAAATAAAACCAAGTGTCTAGTTTCATCATTAGTTCCAAGTATCTCTTTATTATTTTCAAAAGTGGTGTTTTGTAGGATTTTACAGCAGTATTTGAAAAAAAATAAAGAACCAGTAACTCCTCACTTAATGTTGTAGTTATGTTCCTGAAAAATGCTACTTTAAGCGAGATGATGTTAAGCAAATCCAATTTCCCCATAAGAATTAATATGGGGTGGTGGGTTAGGTTCTAGGAAAAAAATTTTCGTCAGACAAAAGACTATGCTTTACATACACACACAAATATAGAGTATAAGTTTTAAACAAACAATGATACTGTTCACAGCAATGATTGTGAAGCTTGGCTGAGGTGGTGGAGTTAGGATATTTCCCAGGGAATGCCTTACTGCTAACTGATGAACTAGCACTCAGCTGAGCCCTGAAGGGTTAACACATTGTTGTTAATGTAGCTTCACACTCCACAAGGGCAGCACGAACGGAAGGAGGAGACAGCATCACAGAGAGACAGACACATAAGTGAGAGAGTAAGAGTGAAACACGCATTGCCCCTTTAAGTAAGTACACTGCCTTTTTAAGCAGATCAGCAAGTTGACACAGCAGCTGCTGCCAGCAAGCCCCCTCCATCCTGAGCCCTCTCATGTTCTCCCTGTTCTGAGGAGGAACAGGGGGAGGGGGACACCCTGACATTAGCACCCATCTGCACAGCAAGCAGGAGGCTCCGTGGAGCAGCTCCAAGGCAGAGGGCAGGAGCAGCACATGGCAGTGGGGGGAGAAACAGCTGAACTGCCCAGTACTTGATAGCCTGCTGGGTGGCTACCACACAGGGAACTTAGGTGGGCTGCCGGTCCACCCTGGTTCCAAGCCCCCACTAGCTAGCTCCAACCGGCTGCTCTTTCTGCAAGCAGTGGACAAAGCAGGCAGCTGCCAAACAATGTTATAAGGGAGCAATGCATAACTTTAAACAAGCATGTTCTCTAATTGATCAGCAACATAGCAACAAAGCAATGTTAATCGGGATGATGTTAAGTGAGGAGCTGGCGTAGTTTAAAAAAAGCCTGTTACTAAAGCAGCCTGTACAGGGACCTTGTTCTTATGGCAGACACCTTCCAGCACCACAGATGGCCCTATGGCATCAAGGTAGTAGGCTTCATCTTGGCAAAGGCCAATAGGCCCTGCACTCAAAGTGCAGGTCTAATAAAGGGTATTAAATGACGCTGAAACAATGCTGAGAATTTGACTTCGCTGTGTTTAAAGTAGAAATTTCATTCTAAAAATATTTTTCAAGCACTGTCGTCTAGAGCCTTACAAAGAGCTTTAGATATTACCATCATCGTACACTGGGGAAATTGAGGTAGAGGGTGACTTGCTTAAGGTGATGGGGTCAATAACAGAACTGAGAACCAAAACTCCCAATATCTGTTCAATCCACCAAGCCAGGGGTCTCCAAACTACAGCCTGGGGGCCAGATCCGGCCCGCGGCTTTGATTTGTTCGGCCCCCAGGTGAGCAGGCAGATGGAGAAGCCACTGCTGACCCCCCGCGTGAGCTGCTGCCAGCAGCCCCATGTGTGGAGGGATGAGTGCCCACAGGACAGTGGCTGGAGGAGCAAAGGGTTAAATTTTAACTACAGCACTGAACCAAACAGTCCTAACCAACAATGGGAACCCAGGGCTTCTCTTACCAAAGTACAGCCAAACTTTTGAATATGTGTATTTGTATGATAAATTTATGAGTTTTTAGAAATAAATACAATAAAAAACGTGAAATGATTTTTAATGTATTGACAAATATTGTGATTTCACAGTAACTGCATTGATTATACAGCTACTTTTATACTTGATTTAGAATTTAATGCAACACTGACATAGTAGTGTTGGTTTAAAAAAAAAAAAAAAAAAAGATTTTGCATATATTTAATTTTTTCCACAGTTGCTTCGGCCGACGAAGCCCCTTCAAAAATCTAATATGGCCCTTGTCTCAAAGTTTGGAGACCCCTGCACTAAGCCATACCATCTCCCAAATCCAAACTTTAAGTGATTTATAGAGCACCTGTTTCAATAGCAACTCTTTGGCCATTTAGCTACTAATTCTGCCCATCAGAAACTACTTAAGTTGCAACATATTATGAATTTTAGTTTTAAGAGTGGCCTACAACAGGTGATGCTACACTGAGAACCAACAAGACAGAACCACCTAGTCTTTGAGCCTTTGAGTCTGCTGGATACTTGCAACATGTTCAGAATGAAAATATGCAGATCAAAGAAAGACATCTCTATGATGTACAGGTATCAACATCAAAAAAAAAACCCCAGTGTAAAATAAGGGAAGTCTATCTCATTGAAAAAAATGTGAGATACTGCAAAACACATTCAGTATTACACATTAATCCAGTTTACATACTTGAGTTTTTTACACAAAGAAAAAACATAGAAAGACACATCTAATTCTCCATAGCCAAATTTTCACTTGTTTTCCACTTTTGTCAGAGTTCAGTACCATAACCATAGTATCACTAACAAAACAATCAGACCCTACTACATTGGACTTTTAGGTGTCATAAAACAAAGGAATTGACATATTGGTTCAGATTATTCATCCACCAAGCTTGATGTTCTGACTCCAGCAGCAAATAACTGATTTTTTTTTTTTTGTTTGCTTTATCTGAAAAAACTAGAACGTACATGGGCAATATGCAGTACTGTTAATGGTTGGCCCTGGATGTGGTTGAATGGAGGAAAGAGAGAAGAGTGTGCCCTCTCATCCCAGCTGTAATAAGATTATCCCCAGAAGCATGTGATTTTTGTTACCTTCTTTGTTCCTATGTGGCTCATTCTTCCCAGAGCATTCTTCTGCCATATCACATTATTTATACATTGTGGCCTCCATATTTTAATAAAATGCATAAGCTAAAACAGCTGTTAATATATAAAATGTTTTTGAATGGTGATAAGCTTTCAAAATGGGTTTGGGTTTTTTATCTACAAAAGCTTATGCTCAAATAAATCTTTTAGTCTTTAAAGTGCCACCAGACTCCTTGTTGTTTTTGTGGATACAAATTAACACAGCTATCCCCTGACATCTGAATGGTGAGGTGCCATACATAAAGGAAGATGTATTGAAAAAGTACACAATAATAAGTAAAAGCGCATAATTCTAATCACATCAGCTTTAGCACAGCTATTAACTTTACAGGCATGTTCAAGCACAACACATACTCTGACAAGTATAACGCATTTACAGTACTCCAGGAAATGGCTGTGAACTTCTGATGCATGGTGCTTCCCACACCAAGTCCATATTATTGCTGTTTAGTGTGTGTAAATAGAAGCTTCCCTATACATCAGGGATCAGCAACCTTCCAGAAGTGGTGTGCAGAGTTTACATTTATTCACTCTAATTTAAGGTTTTGCGTGCCAGTAATGCATTTTAACATTTTTAGATGGTCTCTTGCTATAAGTCTGTAATAGGTAACTAAACTATTGTTGTAAGTAAATAAAGTTTTTTAAAATGTTTAAGAAGCTTCAATTAAATTAAAATGCAGAGCCCCCCAGACCGATGACCAGGACCCAAGCAGTGCGAGTGCCATTGAAAATCAGTTTGCTCGCCACTTTTGGCACATGTAATATAGGCTGCCAACCCCTGCTATATATTATTCTGTTCTAGCTCATTCAATCAGCAAAACACATTAAATCTCTTCTGGTGTGAAAAGTGAACTAAGCAGTCACCATAAGCTGATTACAAAGTGCAGAGTTTTTGTTTACATCTTGATAAGACTGATAATGGTGAAAAAGGCAGAAAGACATGTTTTATTGGGGAAGAAGAGTGTTGGTAAGAGTGTTCATAATTTGTAAACATGATGCTGACTCATCAAAGATCTGACAACATTTTCCATTGTAGTCAGTCTCTCAAACATTTGCAATTCAGCCACACAGGCTCATTTGACACAAACTTGAAATGACTGTCAGTCAAGGAGCAAACCTTTGACAGCAGATTTGGGGTAAGCAGTTTTAGTCATAAACAAGTTATGGGACAAAGAATTCAGGATTTACATTTTTTCCTGACAGGACTCAAGAATAGGTTTTGTGTGTGTTTTCATGTATGTGCCATTATTAGTCACAAGTATTGGGGCGGGGGGTAGCCATGTTAGTCTGTATCCACAAAAACAAGGAGTCCGGTGGCACCTTAAAGACTAACAGATTTATTTGGGCATAAGCTTTCATTAGTCATTAAGGTGCCACCGGACTCCTTGTTATTAATCACAGACCTTTTTATACAGTACATGGCAAATACCTTACTGAAGGTTTGAGAAAAGCCTATTCTTTTGCATGCACATTACTACTTCACATATTTTGCACTCTGCAGTTAGTACTGCTAATCATATTGCACAGATCAATATCAGATATATCACACACAAATGCAGACTGCTGTAATACTGCAAAACAGAAGAAGCCATAGTTAGCTATGTCAAGAAGCCTGCACGTGAAGTTGCTAAACAAACATTTATCAAGAGATTGTACTAGCTTCTATTACCATGTGCATTCAAGATTGAACATTTTAAATTGAGAGGTTCTCTCCCCTCTTTTAATACTAGCATAAAACAAAAAGGAAAATGATCTCCAAGATACTGCTGGAGCAACATTAGGGCTCTGACAAGTTGGAATTTCTTTGCAATTTGGGGTTTAAAACTGACATACCCATTCTGACAGCATGTACTTAACACCTCCTATTGTCTCTTGTGGACGCACACACAGTATTTATCTTTGCACATCCCACTAAGAAACATACACAACCTTACATTTTATAACCCCATTTTCTTTTGTTTGAAAAACACTAAGAAAACAAGCAAATGTAAACAGCAGTAGCAGGGTCTTCATAGATGAATATAAAAGGAGCATTTCCTTCCTCTTTCTATAAGTAGCAGCCTGACAAACAACTATTTCACAGTAAAAAAAGTAAAAAGTCAGACTGTACCTAGCCTTGCAAGGGTGCATTCCAGAGATTAATACACCCACAGGAGAATACTCTCCTTTATATCGTGCTGGGTATGGAACTGCCTACCAAACTGTTTAAGAAAATTTAGCAAAGGTGCTGAAAGGTGCTGGTTTGACAGCCTTGGAAACGGAAGTCTTGTATTTAACCACGGAACAGGGACAATACAAGTACTGGTGACACAAGTTTGCCCATGACTAATATCTTGAGATCATCTAGGAAGTATTCCAAAGAGGAGATCTGTATCCATCGCCTTGCCCAAAGTCAATTCACCGCCAGTAAACAACTACGTAGTCAAAAAGTGCCAGTGTCCTGGCAACACTAAGTGGCGATTTACAAGTCTGAATTTTGGTGGGGCAGATGCATTTCCCGCCCCGCCCTCCTTCCCCGCCATAAAGAAGGTGGCTACTAGTGTAGTGCCCCTTATGGTGATGCTTTTGTAGAGGGGTCGCTCGGGCACTACAAACCGCGCCTAGACCAGGGCCCGTGATGTGACCCAGCGGGCAGAGGGCCTGCCCACCTGCGGACTGACTGCGAGCGCAGGAGTTTGCTGCGCACCGCGCCGGGGGTGCACGCTTGGAGACTGGCCGCGGGCATTTTCCCCGCGGGGGAACCGGCTGCCTGAGGCAGAGCCGGGCTGGGGCTGAAGGGTGGCTGGTTTCCTGCAGCACTTCAGTCTCTAGCGGTTCCCTGTGCCGGAGGCAGGGCACTGCCCGGACCCCGGGGGGGCGGAGGGCAGCGTGGCCCGGGAGCTGAGAAGCGGGACGAGGCGGCCGGCCCAGTGCCCGGAGCCCGTTCTTACCATACACCAGCTTTTTCATCTCGTGGTATCTGGCCCACAGGTAGGACTTAGTGTCGGCGCCCTCGGCAGGGCTGGGCTGGCCGCTCAGGGGGCCGGCTGCGGCCGGGCTGGGCTCCGTGGCTCTCCGGGCTCTGCCGGGGACTGACGCAGGTGGGCATTGCCCCGCAGACTGGTGCTGAGCCCTTTGCTGGCCCCAGCCCGCCCGCCTGCCCTCGCCGGGGCTGCTGCTGGCGGCGGAGCTGCAGCTCTGGCAGAGGACGGCGGCGGCCAGCTGCAAGCCAGCCCCGTTACCCCTCCACAAGCCGCTGCCCGCAGCCCTGAAGCCGACGGCAGCCATAGCCTCCGCGCGGCTCCCCGGCAGGCGCGGAACTTAAGGCGGCCCCGAAGAACCGCGGCCCTCTGGGAAGGGTCTGGAGGGAGCCTCGCGCGCGCTCCCATGCACCGCCGCCTGCTCCGGCTGCCCTGCAAACCGAGCACCCAGGCAGCCGCCTGCTGCGCGCGGACCGCGGTAAGAAACTGCGCGCTGCCAGCCAATGAGCGACCGAGCGAGGTGGGCCAAGTAGCCAATCCTCGACTCTGCGGAGGAGCCAGCGTTCGGGGGCGGTCTCTCCAGACCCAGCAAGCCCCGTCCACACCGCGGCCACGTGTGGGCCCCGGGGCTGCGCGGCGGCACGGGACTTGTAGTTCCCCCAACTGTTTCACTAGGGACCTTGTCAGGCAACGGACGCGCCAAGTACTACAGCTCCCATGAAGCATTTCGCCAATGTAGCTGGAGGGTATTTAAATATTGTTTATTGCGGCTTTGCGGTAGCTCAGGGGTCTGCGTGGTTGGGGGGTTTTGGTATGCGTGGCAGCGTGGGGGGAAGGGAACGTGACTTCCGTTCTTCTCAATTACTATTTCAAGGAAGGAATGGGAGAGTCTAGTAGCCAGAGTTATTTTCCAACTGGCTTGACCACAGAGGAAAGCAGTAGAGAGAATAATTCTGCCGTTACAGGGGAAGGTGGAGTAGGTGCATACCATCTCCATAGTCAGTTTCTATGGCCTTATCCACAGTAGGGAACTTAAGGGAAAAGCCCATTAGTGCTACCACCAGTTCAGCTGTACTGTGGAATCGCTGTTGTAGACAATATTCCATCCTCTTCATAGATTTTTACAAGTCAGCGGGTGTGAAAGCTGTTTAAAAAAAATGAAAAAAAAACCAAAACCAAACAAATCTCCTGGAATCTGTTGGAGCATTGTTTACACTAGAACTCCATTGGTGCTACCATAGAAGCAGCCTAAACAATTTTTAAACAATTTCAATTTGATGGCCTATGAGTAAGGCTACCAATTTAGTCCTGGGCATTTTTAGTAAAAGTCATGGGCAAGTCACCGTCAATAAACAAAAATTCACAGCCCAATGACCTGTCCAGGAGTTGTACTATATACCTCTGACTACATTTCTGGTGTTCTGTGGGATTCTTGGGGTGCATCTGATGTTCTCGGGCAGGGTTCTGGGGATGCATCTGTAGCACAGGATGGGAGGCGGGGAGATGGACTATCAGGGCATCTAATAGGGCTAGGAGGCTGGCCCAGGTCCATTGCTGCTGCTACTAGCAGGAGACAGCCCCGCTACCCTGGGACTGCCTCCACTCTTGCTGCTGTAAAGTTGGGTCGCACCTGCTGGCTGCAGAAGTCACAGAGGTCCAGGAAAGTCATGGAATCTGTGACCTCCATGATAGACTCACAGCCTTACCTATGGCATAAGTTATCTGCTAGTCTTTAAGGTGACACTGGAATCCTATTTGTTTTTGTGGATACAGACTAACATGGCTATGCCCTGATACTTGAATTCTTACCTATGAGTCTTTCAACAACAGATCATTACACACCTCACACACACACTGAACACTGTCCAGGGCATTTTGATCAGGTTAATTTGGTTTACATGATGAGATAAAAACATGGAATGATGGTATATTTAGTAGGCTGCCAATGAATGTCTTTAGAAATAGCATTCATAATCCCATTATTGGCCACACTTCTTAAAAGCATTAAACTGCATTTTAATTAAAATAAGAAGTTAATCCTTGCCCTCTATAATACAGTTAAAAATATTTAAATCAATCCTGTCTGGCAAGCAGTTATGTCTCCTTTTGGAATTAAGTATTAGCTTCATCCTATATGATTATATACTTCAGCACAGATAATAAACTCAGCCCTGAACAGGACAGAAAAAAAATGAGGACTTTTCCTGGTCTGCTACACAGGTAAGCAACGCAGAAAGTTACTCAAGGCATGGCTTTACTTGCAGATGTAGAGCGCTGTGAGTGAAACCAGTCCTCAGAGAGCACAGTATGGAAAGCGCTGCAGTGCGTCCACACTGTCAGCTGCAAGTGTGCTGGTGTGGCCACATGTGCAGAACTTGCAGCAGCATTAGGAGCAGTGCATTATGGGCAACTATCCCACAGAGCACCTCTTCCCATTCTGGTGCTGTAGCTTATGGGAAGCGGGTGGGGACTGTGGGGCATTCTGGGTCCTGTCCCAACACCCCATGATGCATCACATCCCAGCAATCCCTGTGCTTCCGTCCACATTTGGCGCCATCTGTCAACGTTTTTTTGAACTATGCGTCTGTCTTCCCTTTCATTCTGCGAGAATGGATCCCGAAGTGCTGAGGAATATGCTGATAGGTCTCGCCAGCACGTCACGTTTGGCAGTCAAGTTACTCCTTAAGCTACAAATTGACAGTGAGGAGTCTGAATGATATCGACTCATGTAACACATACAACACGAGATTGCTTGTGGCATTCACGGACATGCTCACCACCACGGAACGCCGCTTTTGGGCTCGGGAAACAAGCACTGAGTGGTAGGATCACATCGTCATGCAAGTCTGGGATGACTAGCAGTGGTTGCAGAACTTTCAGGTGAGAAAAGCCATTTTCATGGGACTGTGTGATGAGCTTGCCCCCACCCTGCAGCACAAGGACACAAGATTGAGAGCTGCCTGCCAGCGGAGAAGCGGGTGGCTATTGCAATCTGGAAGCTGGCAACTCCAGACAGCTACTGATCAGTCACAAACCAGTTTGGAGTGGGAAAGTCGGCTGCTGGAATCGTGTTGATGCAAGTTTTCAGGGCCATTAATCACATCCTGCTCAGAGGAACCATGACTCTGGGTGCAGCAATGTGCAGTGGTTCCAATGTTAGTAGGAATCTGTGTTTGCTACACTGACTTGCAGTGCCTGTTGCTTTCTTGGGCTAAGGTATCTTTTACTTAATGCAATAATAAAGAATGTTCTCAAAGCCAAAAAATCTATTTATTAAAAGAAACACAACTGCTTGAGAAAAAAAAGGGCAAGGAGGTGTGGTCGGGAACAGTTCAATCACAGTTTTGCGTATGTCCTGTTCTCATACTCAGCCTTCCTGACTGGAGTGCTTGCTAAAATGCATGGTGACGGGGTTGAGTACAGTGAGTAAGGGCCATAGTTTGCAGGGCTGAGTGGTGAAGCTACAGGTGTTGGAGGCAGCTGGTGGTGAAAAGCTGGTGGGGAAAGTGGGTTGAAGGTGACATAAGGGCACAAGGGAAAGAGTTCTGGGACAAGGGATGGGGGGGAGGAGGCAGGTGGTAGTCCTCCGCCTGCATGGCGACGAGCGCCTGCATTGAGTCCACTTGGCGCTCCATAATGCTTATCAGCCACTCTGTGCTTTGGTGCCGGTGCACCACATTCTGCTGGTAGAACCTCCTTTCACCCTCCCTCACTCCTGCACTTTTTGATTTTCATGAAGGGACTGCTGCATTACTTCATGTAGCATTTCTTCTTTACTTCTACATTGTCTCTTCCAAATTCTTTGGAGTCTTTTGGCCAGTGATAGCATGGACGGTTGAGATCTCAAAGTTGCATCTGTAAAGGCAAAATGCAACACTTAACAGAGGCAGCACTGTTCACACCAGACAGAGCAATGATTCACTGGCACTTAAAGACAAGCACAGTCTAAACCAGGGGTGGGCAAACTACGACCCAGGGGCCACAGCCGGCTCTTCAGCCATTTAAATCTGGCCCTCGAACTCCTGCCAGGGAGTGGGATCTGGGGCTTCACATGTGCCCCACTCCTACAGATAGGGGCAGCCAGGGGGCTCCACACGCTACCCCCACAGCTCCCATTGTCCAGCAACCACAGCCAATGGGAGCTGAAGGGGCAGCACCTATGGATGGGGCAGCTTGCAGAGCCTCCTGGCTGCACCTCCACATAGAAGCTGAGGAGGGGACATGCCGCTGCTTCCAGGAGCTGCTTGAGGTAAGCGCCGCCCTCCTGACCCCCTCCAGTGCCCCGCCCCATCCCTGATCTCCCTCCCGCTCTCAGAGCCCCTCAGTCCCACCTTCCTGCACCCCAGAGCCTGTACCCCTGGCCAGAGCTCTCCCCCTAACACCCATGCCCCAGCCCGGAGCACCCTCCTACATCCTGAACTCCTCAGTTCTCGCCCCACCCCAGAGCCCACACCTCATCCCCCAATTTCATGAGCATTCATGGCCCATCATACAACTTCTATATACAGATGTGGCGCTCGGGCCAAAAAGTTTGCCCACCCCGGTCTAAACAATAGCAGAATTTGCCTGTCCCAAAGTGAGAGCACAAAACCCACAGGAGCCCCAAAATGGTGTGTAAGCACAGGTTTGAGGGGACTGATTGTTTCACTGCCATACTGTCCTCTGGGGTTCTGTGCCTTGGGGAGAGCCAACAGCTGCAGGGGGCCCCTATACTGAACACTGTCCCCCTATTTTCCACTGGAGTTCATCCTGGAAGATATCTTGTTGCTGAGGATGACCTGGGAAGCAAGGGAGGGTCTTCTACTATAATGCGGCTTCCACCGTGGCCCATATGCAGCTTGCCTGTGTGCAGCAGTGGTCCTCTTGCCCCTCAAAGCACAGTGGCGCAGACATGTTAGCCTGACTGGGACAAGGATCACAGTAGTGTTCCCAAGGAACCCGTGCAAGCTGCATGAGACCTTTGAAGAGATCACTAAGGCCGATTACCATATGAGAGAGCACATCAACGTCCTATTCTGCATGCAGGAATGTATGCAGCCCTAACCCTCCTTGCCCCAAAAGACCGCACCGAATAACTTCCTTCCCAAAATAAAAACTGCTTACTGGGCACATCCTCTGGTGTTTGTCCTTCCTTAAGCACCGGCTGCTGCGACTGGATACCCTCCTCCTGGCTTGAGAACAGCTCCTGGCTGCATGCATCTAGGAATGCCAGGGTGTCTTCCTCCCCCTCAGTACCCTCACTCCTGCCTTCCTCCGTCTCCTCCTCCTCCTCCCACCTTGTTGAACTGGACTCTGAAGTGTCCGTGATGATCCTCGGAATGGAGGTGGCATCGCCTCCAAGTATTGCGTCCAGCTCTTTGTAGAAACAGGTCATGGGGGCAGCACCAGAACGGCAGCGTGCCTTGAGTGCTTTGCAGTAGGCATTCTGCAGCGCCTTCACTTTAACCTTGCACTGCAGTGTGTCCTGGTCATGGCCCCTTTCCATCGTGTCCCTGGATATCTGCCCAAAGGTATCCTAATTCCTACAGCTGGAGCGGAGCTGGGACTGGACAGCTTCCTCTCCCCAAACATTGATGAGGTCCAGCACCTCACCATTGCTCCATACGGGGATCGCCTGGTGGGTGGAGGCATGGTCACCTGGAAAAATTCGCTGAGAGCACTCCATGCCTGGCTAAGCAAACAGGAAGAGGATTTTCAAAATTCTCAGAGAATTTAAAGGGCTGGTCTGACTGTTGGTCACCTGAGGGGAGGGCAGTCGAGTTCAAAGTGATGACCACAGTGGCTAGAACAGGCATTGTGGTACACTTCTGGAGGCCGATCAGCGCACATTAACAGACCAGGATGTCTACACTGGTGTCATGGACCTCCAACCAGGGCGCACCAAGTGTTATGCCTCTCAGCAACGTGGAATACTAGGAACGCTCCAGCTGCAGTCTGGGGTGCTCTATGTGCCTTACCAGTGTGGACGCATTGTGAGTTAGGATGCCCAGGGCTGCTTTAATGCAATCTAACTCGAAAGTGTATTCATGTCCTCAGAGAGTAAGAGGCATCAGCAAGTGGAACAAACCCTGGTTTAGAGCCCCTGACCACAAAGAATGCTAGCCAGGGGGCAACACCCCCTCTTAGGACCCACAGCCTGGCCCCTCACCCGAGAGACTCTGGCAAGGGGCCAACACCCCAGCCCAAGATGTAGCACCCGGCCCCTTGCCTGATAACGACCGGGAGGGGGCCGATGCCCCGGACCAGAGCCTAGTACCCCGGCTCTCGCCATCGTCAAGGGGGAAGAACCCGCTCCCTCACTGGCCCCACCTGCCGAGCCCTGCCAGGGGCGCCCCCGGTGCGCTAGAGGGGGCGGAGCGATAAGCCCAGCGCCACTGGGACTGAATGGAGACTTGACAGAACATGAGGCCGAGCCGCTACAGCCGCAGGCGCCATCTCCTGGCAGCCGCCTCGGCTACAACCCCCATCACAAACCGCGCCCCTTAGGCCCCGCCCCTTTCCAGCCCCTCTGACCAATCAGGCAAGGGGCAACCCAGCGGCCTGCATCATGTGCCCGCTACGCTTCTTCTGCCCTCTGCTGCTGCGCGGTCTCCTCCGCCTTCGTCCTTCCGCGCCCGACGGGAGGTGGGTCGTCGTCCTCCGTGCGGCTCGCGAGACGCCTCCCCAGATTGGCTGCGCTCAGACTTCCCGAGGGGGAGGCGGGCATGTCCGGGTGGGGGACCGTTATAGGAGTGACCGTTGGGCGGCGGGCTTGGGGCTCCCCCGGGCAGGGGCCTGTAGAGCCCCTCCCATGTCCTTGGCGAGAGGGAGGAGGGGCTAATATGTCCTCCCCTCCCGTTGATACCGGCTGAGTCCGCACTGCAGCGCCCGCCGCACTGTTAGTTCAAGCTGAAGGCTATTGCGTGTGGACAGGAATCGTGGTGCGTGGAGCTAAGGCAGCTGTGCAGACGCAGGAGGCGAGAGGGGGAGCGGTGTCGTGGGAAAGATCCTGCTGCCCTTGTTTACTGCGACAAGCCTTCCCCTTCTCCCACGTGCCCTCCTCGACGCGTTAGAAACACCCTCTAGTGTTTGGGCTAGAAAATGCTTTACTTGACTCCACAACTCTCCTTTCTTTCAGCGTGTTTGGGGGTGGAGGGGAGACCCTATTGTCATCCCTGAAATGCTGGCGAGGAGAAAAATAAGATACCTCTTGCAGCTGGTGCCTGGAAAGCGGCGCTTCGGCATGTACAGATTCCTTCCTTTCTTCTTTCTCCTCGGGGGAGCCATGGAGTGGTTTATGATCAATGTGCGGCTTGGTGAAGAGACATTTTGTGAGTGAGAGGAGAATATTGTCAAATTGCACATATTACACTCTTGGAGCCAATACCTTTTTCTCTAGTGAAGTGGGACTGCTAATCTCTGCCAGTTGCTCACTGTTACTGATGATCTACTATCTGAAATATTCTACTGTTCCAGGCCGCACACTTTCATTTTTCTGACCTATAAACTACAGCTTTTATGAACTAAAGCCCATAGGCATGCTAGACCACACCAGTGCTATTTTTTTAAGTTATCAGCAGCTTTCATTAGAGTTGGCTTAAAAAAAATTAATATCCAATTTAAGATTTTAAGTAACCAGCAATTAACAGTCAGTTGAATAAAGAGTATGCTTAAACTTTAAACACCCATTACATTTTTAAAAATCTGAAACTTAGTTGCTCTGTAGTTTATATTCTAAGACTTGCCATTGGAGGCTCTGTTTTTGCCTGAGAGCAGCTGAAAACACTCACTTAAAGCCCTGTCAGCAGTGGAATCAGAACCATCCAAGCAAAACAGTTTGTCAGTATGCGGGTAGTAATCTACTATATTGAGTGTCACACTTTTAATCCAGCTGCAGCTGAAGCAAAAACATTAATTTGGCTGTTGTACACCTGAAAGATTAATAAATTGCATTAAAGTACCTTCCTCTCAGCAAGCAGCAGTTTATCCAAGTAAACCACTATGAAAGCAATGAATTAGGAAGTTTTCCTTTTTAATAAAGAAGCTTTATATTAAACTTGTATATAGGGGCATTTCAGAAATAGGAACTATGTAACACTTCAGTGTTGCTGTTTGGTATGATGCAACTATCCATTACACTTCACATATAGGAATACTTTCATATATCCTGATGTTTTCTACATTCGCAAACCTAAATATATAATTTCCCAGCTGAAAAATAACACATTTGCCCAGTTCGATGTCTCACATTAGGTGCTTTTGGTGGGTTGGTTGGTTGATTTTTTGCATGTAAATTGTCCACTGGCACTACTACTGTATGGTAAGGTTATGAAGCAAAGAATATTAATTAGAAAGCATACTTTGCATTTCTGCAGATGAGTTTATTTTCCTCCATGTAACAGGAATGCATATACCTAAATAATGCTGCACTAGAGGCAGAGATGGCTCACTTAATTCTGCAGTTTTACTTGTTCACAGACTGGTTGTTTTTCTGAAAAAGAGGCATACATGGTAAAACTGATCATTAATAATTGTTTTCCATTGCAGGAACTCATCTGGTAATGGATATTTATTATGAATTAGAAGTTCAGAGAGGACCATATTAAGGCAATGTGGAACCTTAGGCATTCTGTGGCATGGGGTAGAGAAGAGAGAGGTGGTTTCTAGCTTGTGCCTGCATACCATGGCCATGCCCTGTATACCATGCAGCTTCCTCTCAAGTGGCAAGTGTCACCCAAACAAGATGTTTGCTGGGGGTGAGACAGGCACCATCATCACCCAAAGGAGGGAGACATCAGTCTTTGTAAACCTGAAGGGTGGGAGTTGCTAATACCATTCCAGCAGATCTGTGATTGAGCACTGGAAATCAAAGCCCCCCCCCACCCCCAGTCCTTTTTTGGTATGGTATCAGTAGGGCTCCCGAAAAGAGTGGTTTTCAGAGTCAACATTTCATTCTGTAGGGCAACTCACACCTGAGCTGTTGTTTCAGGCTGTCAGCACATGCAGGTAGATGATACTGTGTCAGTTGCACTCAGGTTACATTTTCAGTCTTTTCTTTGCAAGCATCAAATCTAGAAAACAGATGTTTGTTTTTTGGGTTTTTTTAATGAAGCTGAGATTTTGAAGCCTTTGTGATATTGTAGGAACTAGGAATCTAGGCACAGACCTGTTGCTTAATCTGGGCCTGCCTTCAAACAAGGCCAGATTATATTTTTTAAATTTAGTTGTTTCCATGGGAAGGTAGCCAAGGTACTGTGTGCATCATATTTCAAGTATAGAAATTTTTTAAAAATGTATATTCTCTCTCAGATAAAACAGCAATTCTGGGTAAGATGGAAATAAAAAAAATTTTAAATGGGGTAGATGAGATTCACTAACTCATTCTTTAAATTCGTGTCAGCATCTACAAATGGAAACTAGCTTTGAAAGCTCTTAAGTGTCAAACTTCACAAATTTAGGATTTTATTCTTGGAAGATTGTTTGACTCTTCTTAAAATATCAGACAAATAATCAAAGAATCTCTTCATGGCAGATGATGTTTACCGTAGGAAGTGGTCGGAGAGACAGTATGAGCGGAGGATGGAAGAAAGATGAATTTTGCACTGAACAATTTTGACAGAAATTCACAGGATTGAAGAGTTCAGGGTATCATAGTTCAGAGAATTGTCACTCCTGTTAAATGCATTCATAAAACTACATCTTTGCAAGGTGGACTAAAATGCACTCATTGCTTGGTCTATGAAACATAGTTTTCCAAAATACTTTGTATTCTTCCTTCACCTACTTTAGAATCTTTTCCAGTAATATTTTCTGAATAGAAGGGTGAAGAATGTTGTTTGTTGAAAGTTCTGTTAAATAACTAAACTGAATAAACAAAGTACCTCTCCTTTTCTATGCATGCTGAGACAACTTCCACTGTAACCGGATTAAGCAGAAGAAAAGTAGATACATTTTACATTGAAATATATGTGTATCTTGGCACATAGGCAATTTCCATAGTTGGTTGGTTTGCTTGTATTGATTTGTCTTCTTTCCAACATACTGCTCTTTCACCCAAATACAACAGTACAGATTTATGGCGAAATAAGCTTGCTATGGCCAGAGTGTGTTTGAAGAGTCATCCATTTAGGCCTGATTAAATACTGATTAAATGTTGTTGCACCAACTGCAGCCACTTTGATAAGGAGATGAATGTGAGATATGGTCTTGGAAAAAGTTATCTTTTTAGATCCTTAAGTGTGGAGAGACATGCAACAGAAGTATATCAAACACTGAATTATTTTAATTGATTCCTGGATCTATTTCTGTAGAAGGAAAATACTGCTCAAGGACAACAAAAAGCTGTTTAAAACAATGTTTTGGTCTTAAAGCTACCTAGCATAGCTAAAAACATTTAATTTCAGTATACAAAGGCATTTCAGTAATAATGCAGGAAAACCACCCAGATCATGTGATACAATATTTTGAATTAGAATTGCCTGTTAAAACTGCAGTGCCAAGCCAAAATTTTGTGCTGCAGTTTGTGTTAACTTCTGCAGTACCTGACTAGCAATGCATATATTACATGTCAACAAAACATTTCCCTAATAAGTTTTTAAATCAAGGGTTATGATTAGGACAAAAGCCTAGAACCACATTATACAGAAGTGGTTTTCATTAATGAAAAAAAGACAACCACTGCCTCAAAGGTCTCATCTAGGTATTCAGTTTTTAAATGCAGGAAAGGGACTTTGTTCTCTTAACAATCAGTTTTTTTTTCTTCTGAGAACACAAGTGGTGCCAGCCCTTCAAAAAATGAAATCTTTGGGGCAGGTGGTGGTGGAGAATTTCTGGATAGTCTTCAGTCTTATAACAAAGGTATAACTAAGCCCTAGTATACTTTAGAAAAAACAAGCCAAAAAATATCTAAGTGACCGAGAAAGGAACACAATTCAGAGGTAACAGTAATAGGTTAGATTTTTATTCTGACAGTTGAGTGTCTTGACTGTAAATTACTAAGGGCAGGGACTTAAGTCTTTATATACACATCTGTAAGACTCTGATCTTGTAAACATTTATGCATATGGTTAACTTCACTATCCTAAGTCATTCTATTAAAATTAATGTGGATACTAATTTGAGGCTATTGGGCACTACTGTAACAGATTACAAACAAAAATACAAGAATGTTAAGTTTGTAAAGTCAAGCCCTTAATTAGAAAAATGCCATAATTTTACATGTACAAAATGCAAATATGATAGTGTTTAACTACACTGTTGCCTGCCCTTGACCTACCCCTGCATTATTAAGGACACAGGCTGGCTCACTGTATTAGCAATTATTCAATATTTTGTTTATTCTCATTGTTTAATGTGTGGGGCAATCCCATATTAATTGCACCATATTCAAACCCAACACTGATGACAGAATTAGTAATTTCTTAATTCATTTTTCTATGGTAGTCTTCACTATGATATCCGAGTGCTTCACAAGTATTAATGAATTTATATTCAGAACTCCCATGTGAGATCAGGTGATATCCTCTTTTTATAAATGGGGTACTGAAACAGGGAAATATTATCAAAAGTGTCCATAAACTTTGGTTGCCCAATTTCAGACCTCTCCATGAGGTCTGAACACTGTATGTTCAAAGCACAGCTCCCACTGACTTTAGTTGCATCGGTGAGTGCTCAGAACTTTTGCAAATCAAACTCCAGGGCCTCAAGTTGGGCAAGCAGAAAGTGAGAACCCAATTAGTGGCCAGATATGAAAAGTTTGTTCTAAAGGACTTGCCTAGGAACTCTGGTGGAGGCTGGGACAGAGTCCAATTCTCACAGTGGCATTCAGATGCCTTAACCATGAGCCCCTTCCTTCTATTCCTGCAATTCTGCTTCATTTCAGTAACTACACACCTTCGAACTAATGAGGAAGGGGTCCAGACACCTTCAACAGGTCATCAGCAGAGTTGGAGCCTTAAGATCCTCAGCACAGACCTCTGCCACTTGAACTAATGGAGTAACTGATATAATAGTAGTTTGTCATTCCCTACGAGTATCAGTACTGGAGGGGGTATGAGAAACACACTTTGCCAGTAGGTTTCACAGATATTTGCTGACTGCAGAGGACCAGTGAGATTCAGGAATCTTGAGCTCCACCGAAGGTTCTGGAGAGTATGACCTAAGGATAAGCAACATTTCTTGCCTTTGGCCTCTGCACTTGACCTCCTCTACCCTACACACCTCATCAAGTTCATCTCCTTCCCCAACCAGTCTCAGTTTTTCCCTCTGGACTGTTCACCTGATTCCCAGTCTGTGCCTGTTCCCAGTCCCAGTGTGCTCACTCAGCCAGTCTCAGTCTTAACATACATACCCATAAAGATGGGCTCCTCATCTGATCTCAGTCTCCCCTCCCCATCTTAAGTGGTTCCTAGTCCCCCACCTTTTTCTTTGACTGGCTCCCCAACTCTAGTCATCTTACCTAGCAAGTCCCAGTCTCCTTATACCAATTTCCTTCTTCTAGCACCCCCCACTCCAATCTGGGTTTTGTGCCTTCTGCATTCAAATCAATGAGCTTCTGCCTTCATGCTGCCTGAAATTCAGCATTAAAGAGCACAGGAATTGAAAATTTCTTACTAATAAATTACTTTCTGATAGCAACGTCTTCCGTAGTTCTTGACATCTGAGCTGCTCTGCTCACTCTTGCAGTTCACAAAGGCAGATCAGCTTTTCCGTGCCAACACTCTGACCAGGCCCCCACAGCTCCCACTTGTGGACAAATGAGTTATTCCAAAGCTGTAAAAATTGTAAAATAATATTAGTAACAAATACTTCAGAGGTAATTGACCAACTACATTCAGTGGGCCACAACAGAAAAAAAAAAAAAGTCCCATGTTAAAGATCCCCCTCAGCAGCTGACCATTTGGCTTGAGGCGAGTTGGCAGAATAGTGGAAGACATTGCTAGCAGAAAGGAAATCAATAAGAAATTTTCTGTTCCACAGCCCAGCATTTCCCACAATTCTCTGGGACTTGTTGAGCAGTGAACAGATGTAGGGTGTGCATAGAGAAGGTCAGAAGAAAAGGAAAACAGCATCCCCTCCCGGCTCATAACATTTGCTCAAAGGCAAAAATCATTTCTAAGCCATCACCACCACCATCTTCCTGCTCAGGTCACCAGTGCACAGAACTGGAAGTCCACCTTGTAATGCTTGCTAATGATGGTAGCAGTTGACCATGTGGGCATCTTACAAATTTCTGTAGTGCATACATGAGTTCTTTTTGCACACGATGTCACCAAGGATTGCAGAAAGTGTCTCCTCACTTCTTCTGAAACTGAAATTTCCAATGCCTTGTATCCTTCCATAATACATATTCTAATCCAGTGGTTCTCAAACAGGTATGTGTATCCCTGGGGGAATGCTGAGGTCTTCCAGGAGATACATCAACTCATCTAGTTATTTGCCTAGTTTTAAAATAGGCTATATAAAAAGCACTAGCAAAATCTGTACAGTCTAAAATTTCATATCGACAATGGCATGTTTATACTGCTCTACATACTATATGCTGAAATGTAAGTATAATATTTATACTCTACTTGATTTATTTTATAACTATATGGCAAAAATGAGAAAGCAAGCTAGTGGCAGGACCCATTTGGGAACGAGGCCTGATTACCGGTTGGCTAATCAGACTGTCCTAACGAATCTGGCCACCTGGGGATTCTCTGCCAGAGAACTCACGGATCTTGCAAACACCACACTACTAAAGGCAGACAGCTGACATGCAATGGTGCTAGTTTGGAGGAAACTTTTGTCTAAGCTTTCATAGAGAAAAATCCAAAATAGCCAAAGTTCCTGGATTCCTAGGATTAGCTTTGTGACTGCACCAGCCTCAGAACTTGGTCCAGATAGAGGGGTACACTTTTAAGGCCACCACTCTTCTAGAAGACCTGTCCTGATGACTTTGGAAGACAAACCTTAGTGCCTCCCTTTCAATAACAAGGCTATTAGGTGCAGCTGGTTTGGATATGACTGAAGAAGAGGACCTTGTGTGAGAATATCCTGTCTCTTTGGGAGTTGTAGCCTAATTTCAGCTCTATAAGTCCAAAAAACAGGGCTTCTTTGGCCAATGTGGGATTACCAATATTGCTGTGACTTGCTGTCATTTTATTTTCTGAACCATCTTCCCAAATAATGGGTAGAGTGGAAATGCATCGAGGAGCCCGTGTGGCCATATGTGCCATGGGGCATTTGTCCCCATTAATCAGCGCTGCACCTCCCTAGTGAAGTATTTTGGTCTCTTTGCATTTATGTGGTTCAAGAATAGGTCACTTGAGTGCAAGCTGAGAGATCAGATGATTAACTCAAAGACTTCCTGATTCAGGCACAACTCAGAATTGTTCACCTTGCCCCTACTAACCCTTCTAATTCATGTCCCTCTTTATGTGGACTGTCCTAAAGGTGAGAACATTCTGCCCGCTGCATGATTTCCATTGCTTTGGCTTGTAGCCCTGGGCTTATGTTCTTAGTTCTAGGTTTATGTTGTAGGCCCTTTCCTCTGGGTTCCTGAAGCCTTGATCTGTTTGGGACCCCAAGTATGCTTGCCAGCCTGATGATCAAAGAATCTAGAAGGCTCATGGGCATGCCCTAGTCAACGTTGACCTGCGCTGCCCAACATTTTAAAGAGTTGATTACCCATGCCAAAATCCTCACTTGATCTTTCATGCATTCTGGGGAGCGCTCCAGTATCTTGAAGAAAAAGCCTCGAAGGAGCCTGATATGTGACTGCACCCATGGAACGATCCTTATATGCACAATAAGCAAAAAGACTGACAAAAACTGAAAACAGGATCTTACAAAAGTAAGGCTACCAGTTCTGCTTTAATATTGAGCTGGTGAATCAAATTCAACACTGATTGAAACAGCTACAGCTCTACAGTTCAGCTGGGCCCACTAATGTCAGCAGTAAGTTTGGTCCACTGTCTCACTTAGATCTAAATTAGACTTGATGGCAAAATGAATAAGTAGAAGGAATATAAGAACAGTTTTCAAGCAGGAACAGCATGGAAGCTTGGGAAATTTCCTGCACAAATGGATTTTACAGGCCCCTATGGCACTTGGCTGTGAAGGGCCATTTAAAAAGTTGACAGACATTACATTTCTTGAGAAGAAACGTTTTCTCGCTTGAGAACCATTAACTTTTGCTAATGCTGTCATTTAAAAACATCACATTGTGCGTCCTACTGGCTATTTGACATGATTTGTGTTTTCAATTTATGCCAGACACTTAGATAGGAAACTCAGTAATTTTTAAACTATAAGGCTAGAAAACATTTCCATCCTCATTTTTAATTGTATGGGATTTTTAATATTTTTTTAACTGCAAATTTGTGCTATGACAGGCTGGATTGGTTTAAATCTTACCATGCCAATCACCACTGGTTTGCCTCTTTTGGTGACTGCTCTTCAGTTCTTGCTGATCAAAAGGTCATATCCCACATGGCTTAATATTGGATCCTTATCATTCAGCATCACTTTCCTTGGCAGTACAACCCAGAGATTTCCCACTGTGTAGAGCACAATCTGAATGCTGTTGTCTACTGATTCTTAAAACAAAACAAAAAACACGCACACATACCTTCTTCCCCAAAGTCTTGACAAAATCTGGATTTGCAACAGTCAGAGCTGCTTGAAATAAAATTTTAACAAAAGTCTTTATGGGACAATCAAACCTGGTTAATCCAAATCACTTTGCAAACTATTTTTATTCAAATTAAAAAGCCTCAAACAAATTGATGGTACATACATGTTATAAGCCTGGTTATCCCACTAACTTTTGGGGTACACAGATGTAAGGAAAAACTAAACATAGATTAACCAGGTCCAAAAACATATGCTGAAAAGTCACCAACATCAACTTTCAAATTTTTACACAAACAGTAAATTTTCTCTTGAAGGAAAGGGAGGGATTGGGGGGAGGACTGGGGAAGAAAAGATGAACAATTAACAGCCTCCAAGTAGCTTACTAAAATACATTTTCTAAATTAATCTATTTTTCACTCTCACAGAAGCCAACCATTTCCCATGCATCCTTTTTAAAAAAAATTTGAAAATTTCATTTATGCAAATACAGTAAATCATGGTGAAATACAAATTATGGGTTCAAATACTCCCAAAGAGAGGCATGTCTTTTTAACCAGAGTTAGAAAATAATTCTAGATTGTAGCCATCAAACCATAAATCCTAAATTTTACTGCATTCTCCACTGAAATGCCCGCAATATACAGAGACATGATTCTGAAATAAATAAAAAGTTTAATAGAATTGATTAGGGCCAGCCCAGTGGCCTCATGGTAGTGCTCTGCACTGCCATGCAGGAGACCCAGGATTTGGTTTACAGTTCCAAACTCTTGCTCCTGGGCTAGGAGGAGCGGTGAAGGCTCCCTATGGTGGGAAAGAGGCAATGCTGTAGGTTGTTCAACACTGACCTTTCTGTTCAACACTGACCTTTCTGACAAATTAAAGATCTGAGATGTATAGAGTCCAAAGGGAGTCCCATCCAGTGCCCAAAAGAAAAAATTAAAAATAAATAAAAAATAACTTAAGTAAAATTAATTCCAGGCTCTTTGGTGTAATTTTGTTAATGTCTAGCAATAAGAGAATCTGATTGTAGTGATACAGTTCATGATGGTTCTAAATACTCAAAAATTAGGACTTGCTGCCATTGTGATTCAGCTCAATGTCCTGTTTTTGTTGCTAAAATCTGCAAAGCTTATGGTCATTAAAATGATACTATACATGCTGGAGGTTTAATAGATTTGCAAAATGTTTTACATTACATTTAAATTTAGAGTTGGTTGTTTATAAATGGCAGTAAACTAAACAAAAGGTATCTGTGCCATAGTCGTATTACTTGTAGGGCTCAAATTTACAAATCACTTCCCTCTCTACACTGTTTCCCTTTCCTTCATATTAGTATCACATCTGAAGACCTGGATCTTTAAATGACTACTAGAAAATATGTTTCCTGTAATTACTGAAAAAACTAACAAATAGTTTAAGATCAATCACAATTTATACTTGCACTTCACATTTTCCTCATCACTACAAAGCATGTCACTGATCTAGGCACCAAAATGTTGACTATTTTAAAGTGAAAATTTGCACATTGTGTTCAAGGAAGCCTTTTCTATTCCAGTGCTTTTTAAAATACACTTCCACATGATGAATATTTCACTCTGTTAGATGAGAAGATATCAGCAGATTGGTTCTTTTGGATACATGTTTCAGTGATCACTCTAGTAGATTTTTAAGTAATTTTGCTTTCCCAAATTTTTTTGTTTGCTGCATATCAAAATCATTAATAAAAAGTAAGTATCATAAAAGAATTTGGCTCTGATAAACAACTTTGCAGCCAAAAAGCCTGTTTGTTAATTTGTTTTTAACTGTCTGGCAAGTTCTGAACAGAAGGAAGTCACAGCCCTGAAATGTGGATAGAACAAACCATACGTACCTAGTGATTAAGAAGAAAAAAGGTGCAATGCAAGCAACCTATTCTCTCCTATCTAGAAATCCTGGTATATATTGTGTTGATTTTACATACGATGTAGTATTTTATTTTAAAGCTAGAATTATATGTTAAAGTTCCCTCCATCTATATTACAATACTTTCATTTTAGTGAACTGAAACACTAAAAAAAAAAAAAAAAAAAGCATAGAAAAATCTTACAGTACCAAATCATTAACAGAACATATGTAGATTTTAAAATAATTTAAAAATTAATCAGCTGCAGTCTTTCCCCCTCTTTTATTTACCTTCCAAGACCTACATTAAGTCAAAGTTCTGCATTTCTCTTGCAAATATTAATGAACCTAAACCCATGCAAGGAGTGCAGCTCCCTACCCTGCTTTACGTGTAACTGATGTCACAGAACCCTAAACGTAGGTCATGACAGATAAAACATTTCACCTTTCAAATGCATTTATTTGTGGTTCAGTTTATACGTGTATTCTGTTACTGATCTGGAATCTCAATAGTCATTGTCACCATCAAATCATTGGACACAGTTGGAGAACACAGCAGTAAGCACATCTGTGTCCTTTCTACACTAGCACTTCTACTGTTGCTCTGACCAGTGGAGCTGCGCTAGTGGTTAATCACAGATCCAGTTGTTTCTAGTGTTGACGGACCCCTTACCTTTATTTACATAAAGCCTTTCAGTTCACATCCAACTGGTATTTGCTGGAAGTGGTTAACACACACAAGCACATGTACACACATTCTTCTATGAGGTAAACTATGACTAATTTCACATTCCATTGTATTTTTCAAACTAATTTGTAAACACTTATTTGTTTTGCTTTTTTCTCTTTTTTATATAAAAAAGTGATGGCATTAGATTCTCAGTAATAAGTACAAGAAAGATGAAACCTTGACTACACTTATAATCAAATATTACATTGCCTTTTAAACAAAGGGAACATATGCAAAAGTTTTTGTATTTGATAAAGTCAACTTAATATAACAAAAAGTGAAAGATGCTTATTCAAAGTGTCCTTATATAAAAATGGTCTTGCAATGTACAGCAAAATGCAATAAAAATTATTGTTGGTTATCTCTCCCCAGCCAGTAACTAAAACAGCTATTGTTCCACAAAACTCTTTATATGTTGGTATCAAAGAAAAAAGCAATGTATGTGATTAAACATTTTCTATGTTGTATGCTTGACGGATATTAAGGGTGTCTCGTAGCATCAAGTCTCGAAGACGCCACAGTGCATCTGCCATTGTGGTATGGGCCCCTTTACTTTTCAACCAGTGTGAAGGAAGACGGCTCTCTTGTTCTTTGGATAGATGGACATCACGTCTTCGTGCTGAAAAATTAAGGAATAGCCTAATTACCTCGTGCCTATTTTTAAACTGGTTTGCCTGCCTCCCCTCCAAGATTTCCCATCATATTGGAATAAGATGGCATACAATTCAACTGTAGGTCTTTCCTTTTCCCCCCATCCCCACATCTCCAGTTGCTCAAGAATATACAAAACATTTAAATTGATTCTTTATTACACTTTTAAAATAAAGGAATTAGTTGACTAAGTTATGATATGCTCATCTTATATCCTTAATTTTTGTTATGGTTACATGCATGTATTTTATTGTTAAATGATCCATAGTTTTATTAAAATACCTTCCGTTTCTGTACAAGCTGTCTTTACCCATTTTAAAATGTAAAAGAATGAAGTTGGAGAAACAGAGAGGGACGCACTTGTGCTCTGTTGTTAGAACTGAATTAATTGAATAAATATTGTATCAAACTTGTACGCTAATACTTTTATTCCAAAACTTTGTTATACTAACATTTTTTTAAATAGTACAACTTTTATTAAACTGTTATACATTCAAAAGTCTTTGGAGACTTGATGGCAAAAACAACTAACTGTCTTAATCACTGAATCTTTAGCTCATATTTGATCTGTGAATCATAAATCAACTACATTAAAATAATCATAATCATCTCTTCAGTCCTTATCAAGCAATTGCTCATGTTACAAAGCAAAAAAACAGGCAGTTTGGAAGCTGCATGAAGAATGAAGAAACTGACATATCCATCACCTGCACTGCTAATTTATTATAGCAGAAATGTACATTCTGATCAGGTAGTATCCTTTTAGTTTAATTAAAAATTAATCTAAAATTTAGGTTTTTAATAAGTTCTCAGTTAGAGCCACAATTCTGACAATCAGTATACAACATGGTCTGAATTTCTTCAAAATAAAATTAGGCAATCAAATAAAACCTATTTTAAAAACTTAAGCATCCATTGGTAGCAATTTTAGATTCTGATCCTGCCACTAATCTGTGTGGGGAGATTCACACTTACTTCAATGATAAAGATTTGTATGGCTGCAGAGGTCAGGCCTGTGCAGATCCAATTTCCAGGATCAGGGCCTTAAATCAATATTTCACCCTCTACTAACAACACATTATCTCAAATAAAATATTCATGTAATCTTGAGCATTGCTGCAACATCTAATTTTTTTAAAAAAAATGTAAATAAACGTAACAAACTCTTTCATCCCTTGTTAAAACAAGATGTTGCAGCTTTTCACAATGGCACCTGGAATTAGCAAAAAACTATTGCCTGCTTTTGCTGGGTTTAACGTAAACAGCAGTGCTGAATTTTCTTTCATGCTTTATCTCAATGTACGGTCAATAGTGCATCCTTAAAGGGGGACAGTCATCTTATTATAACAGGAGCCAAAACAATATAAACTGTCAAAGATCCTTTTTTCCCCTAGTAATTTCAAGCTATATTTTAAGGATGACTTTCATTAGCTTTAACGGAAGTAGCATGGACAAATAAGTTTTGTGTTTATTGCAGCCGAATATTTCCTGATGCACTCAAAAAAATGTCAACAAATATTCTTTTTAAATTGACAATTGCTTTTGTAACTGGTTACCAAGACAGGTCTGTGATAACCAGTATAAATACAGATCTAAAATAATAAAAAAATTATTCTGTCTCCCAATGTCTTTCTTTAGTGTAGAAGCCTTACCTGAAAGGGTCTGGTCCCATTTGCTAATACTATTTGATTCAGCACTAAGCCCCTCAATATATTTCAAGTAGGCCTCAGAATGAAGAAGCCTCTGTGTCTTTGGTGGAGGGGAAACAAACATCGGAGTTGTTGGCTGCTGTATAACCTGCTGACTTGCTTGGCTTTGACCAGGATATGGAGGTGGTGCCTGTTGGCCAGGTGGCCCAAGGATTCCCATCTGAAATGACAAATGATAGGAGAGTGAGCACTTCTTTTTTGTCCAGCTGCACAGATCTCCATGTAAAAACGTAACCAGGTAAAAGGCAGTGTGAAGACATTCCTGTTTTAACCCAATACCTATCAAAGGGTGGCATTTCCATGATTTCCAAAGAATGCCAAGAAATACTCAAACACATGTCCCCCACAAGACGTGCAAAAGGCTAGTCTCTTAATTCAACATCAGAATGAATACCAGTTGAGACTTAGGCATGGGCAACTCAATGTATAAAACAGAAAAAGATTTTCAGGTGAAACCTCCACAAAACAGGGCTCCCTGTTTTTTCCAATGAGAGGCACAGGTACAGGGACTGTCAGAGTTAGGCAATTTCTAGTATTTATTTTCTTAAACTAGATGGTAAGCTTAGGAGCAGGAACTATATCATCTTATGTAGTTATGCCACACAATGGGGCCCCGATCCTGTCTGGGAACCCGAAGCACCTCCATAATATAAACAACAATCATCATCATGCAAAAATCACTATTGCACATAAGAAAATCCTGGTTCATGATTGGTTAAAATCCATATGACAGTAAGTTTTCATTATTTATCTCCTTAAAAGGTCAAGAATATTGAGTTCTGGAACAATGTTAATCAATCAGGTTGCATATGCACTTTACTACCTTCTGACTGGCTGACAAATTAAAAATAATTCTAGAAGTCCAAAATCATTTCCCCTCTAAAATGTTAGAATGAGTCTAGTGAATTTTTGGATGCCCAGTGAACAATTGGCTTATACTAATCCATGAGAAGGAACATTTAATCATCAAAAAACTCTGACCTGATTGTTGAAGAAACAGATAGTGTCTATTGGTTTTATGAGTTTTTGAAGAAATAAAGAGGTGCAGCCTGTTTATTAATAGTTTAGAAACAGAACAAGGAATCTTCTCACACACACACAGGAAAAATATAGGTTAGCAATTATACAGTGCACAGAAATGATGCTTATCAATTAGGACAGGAAAAAAAGAACACAGTCTCATTTGAACCGCAGAGGCGCTTTGTTAGGTAGAATTTAATTAACCAAATTAGGATTTGTCAAAGAAATACAAATACTCTTCCTATGGGACCTTCAATGACCAAAAGTGGTCAGAAACACAAACTGCATCATAGCACTCACTAGCACGCTGTGGAGACACTGGTTCAATATCAACTCAGAGAATATAATGGAATATGACTTTTAACATTTCATAAAGATTGTAAATTACTTACTGGCTGTCCAAAGGGACTTCCTCCTGGTGCTGGAGTGCCGACCATGGAAGACACGCTTTGGCCTATAACACCTACATTTTAAAATATAAACAAAATTAGTTTTATTTCATTTCAGTGACCAATGCCATTCTGTCTTTTATAAAGAACTGAATAGCAGATCTTTACTATTGAAACTGATTTTATTCACCATAATGATACAACACTGCTTTTAACAGAAAGTTTCTAGACTTAAAAAAGGCATGATACTGAGATGCAGACTGCTCAATTTAAAACTCTCTCCCGCCCCCCCGCATCCCCCATTTTTTTTAAATAATTAAAAAGAGATTCTATTCTGGTTTCCATTTTGCCACTTGCACAGTTATAAGCTGACTAAATCTCGCCATTCAAACTATACACCTCTTATTTGAAAGCAGTCTTCCCATCTCTTTTTTAATAATTAAAAAAAGAAATAGAGATTTGTTCTATCCAGTGACATCCATTTCCCCTACATTCAACATTATAAAATGTGTTCAAGCAGCAGCAAAACCATGCAATTCCTTTTTTTTAATGTTACTGTACTATATTAGTCTTCTAATAAGAAAAGCAATTTGTGATAAATATTGAAGTGATAAGCTTAGTTCACATAGTATTAAGAGTAAAACAGATTAATGTTATTCACTTATTTTTTAACTTTGGAAATTACATATGATAAAACATTTCCAATCATTTGGATAAATATTTTACACATTTTCCCTATTACATGAAGTGCATCAAGGAACAGACCAGGTAAGTCACACTCAAAGATGAATTTACAAATCTAATTGAGAGCTATCTTGTTTGTGACATTTTACATGAAAATGACTGGGTCTGAACAGATTAATGAAAGTTGCTTTTGATGCTGTTATTTCTATTTGTGTCACTGCTTCATCTTGTCATAATCAAATATAATTAATTTTCAAGTTGAAAATGTATGCATATATTTTACCAGATGTAATCTCCATGCTGTGTTCTACATCAGTGACTGAAGTTGATTTTAAAAGATGTGCCACTGCAATTTCTCATTGGCATTTATTCTTAAGCATAAATTGAACTAATTTTCAAACTCATGACATCCCTGTTTCAAATGTATTTTCAGTAACAAAAATACAGTAACAGGTAAGAATTCTTCTAATGCAAATAGTGTAACATGTTAGGGATTTTGGGGGGTTGAGGATGGAAGAAACCGCTCCTCTTCCAGCACCTGAGAATGACTCCTCCCTCACTCTACACTGTTCCAAATGAGATTTTGAGGATCCTTCAGTCCAAGGTCTATTTTTTTCTTCCTTGAATTTGTACTCTCTCAGTTCTAAAATGCTGAACCTATAATGCTAATTTCTCCAGTTGTGATAATAAACTGACCTCTTAAAGGTACACACCAACCTGGCATAGTGCGGCATCCACTAAACCTTTATACTACTGCCATCCTGCTCTTAAATTTCACCAACTTAGTGAGCAGGAGATGCAGCTGTATCTTGCAGTCTATCAACAAGCTACAGTACTAAACCCATTAATGTTATGAAGTTAATGTGATTCTTGCACACCAGTTCATGATGCAGGCTGCATATCTAATACTGACAGAGTTGTTTTTTTAAACCACTTACATCCAAATACATAACCATGTTAATAGGACTTCAGGTAAATATCTACTGTAGTTGCAAACGGAAATAAAAGACAAACAAGATACCACTTTCTGTTTATAGATTAACAGCTTAACTACCGAATGTGTGCAACATTTTAAATAGCATCACTGGAGTGTGCTGCAGGGGGGCAAAAGGGAAAAGGAGTAGCAGTAGAGAGGATAAAAGAGGGTAATGGCCTGCAATACCAGAACAAGAATGAGACAATGGCACTATTTATACATTGCATTTCTGCCGCTTTCCTAAAATATATATAGCATCTTTTGTTCTGCTCCGAAATTAACATTTTAAACGTGAAAATAAAGACAAATGGGGAAAAATGCTGTTCCTTGTCAATGAAGATATTGCCTGAGATTGAGTCACTTGACCAACACATACTTCAGATGAACCTTCTTATCAAGTCTGGGACATAACAATTTGTTGAATCACTAGCACTGAAGGCTATTTTATACTAATCTGTAAGATTGCATTCAATTTTATAATTAGTCCTGTGACTGGACATTTTATAGATTGCAAAGTTAAGGTTAGGACTGTCTTCAACTTTTGTATTTGGTGAATAAATAACAATTTCTAATCATATATATATGTAACTGATTATCTGAACTACTGCTAATACACAGATATTTAGTCAGTTGTGTGAATTTAAACTGACTTTGAATATAAATTTTAAAAAAAATGCACAGATAGAAAGGATTTCCACCAGGCACTGGCAACAAAAAATCCCACCTATGTATGTAGTAAAAAGTTATTGTACATTCTATTGGAATACAAGGATAAGAACTAAGCTGCTTTCAGGGTTTGAAGTGACTGATAAACCAATGCCCCAATAACATGATTTTGACTAGTCATATTTCACCAGGTAAATCTTTTGTTGTTTGTTTACTATATATGTTGTTCGTTCACTAAATATGTTGTTCTTCCAATATTTATTAACAGTCCATGAAGCTCAGTGGATAACTGGAATATACCTGGTATATTCAGCAGCATGGTACATATGTTACAGTTAGACATACCTGGAACATTCAGCAACAGTCAAGCAGTTAAGCTACAAACAAACAAGTTTCAGATAACTTCTGTAACAACTGGTTAAACTGCGAGAACATGAAGATGAAATAATGAGTGAATGTGGACATTCTTACCCGGTGGTGGGATGCCTGGCATACCTGGCGGAAGTTGGTGGGGTGGGGGCACCCCAGGGTGAAGTGGCTGCATGCTGCCCATGCTAACAATGCCATCAACTGGGCCCTGCAAAGGTGGCAGCACTGGCGGATAGCCACCTATCATGCCTTGAAGGACACAACAAATTTCAAACATGCATCAATAAACATGCAATATGATCTAAATAATAAGACATGCACTATCCACAAATAAGCACCTTTAGTACAGCAGGACAATACTACAATTAGTATCTTGCAAGAATGAACAAAAATTAAAATAAAAGTTATAAATATGAAATGCTACACTTCGGATGAATTAGTATTTAGTGTATTTGTAATGCTCTTCATGGGGCAAAAAATGCTCAATGTTCAAATACACGGTAACACAAGGAATACATTTAGCCACAAATAAATGTTTCTAATGTGAACAGTTTAAACATAGCATTAAGTTCTGCCATTCATATTCAAATTAACAGCACAACATTCGGTACATCAATTTATGCACAGCCATACTTTGTGGGACAGCTCTGTGTCCAAACCTAATTGCAATATATAAAATTCTCTAAGCATTTTTTGTGCTATGTATGCAGAATTCATCTACCAAGATTATAAATAATACATGCTCTTTAACCCAGTGTAGTGGCATTTTTTGAAAAAATACCTTTTATACAACCTGAGCAAATGTTTAAGTGGAAGTTAAAAATCTGATAGCTCTGGATGTGCTGGGCATATCAACCTTCATCCCTCTGAAGTCAGTTGTTTTACATGGTGCATAAAAAAATCAAGGCAGAATTTGACCTCTGATGCTTCTTAGGCCTCATAATAAAGAAAAAGATACAATGAAGAATGACCATCTGCTAACAATCTCAATCTCTTGGGCATGAGGAAGCCCCAAGTACAGTACTGTTAGTAAGCAAACCTGAAAGGCCATATGAAAGGTCTGTATTATGTTTATTAAGCCCTAGAATTTTAACTTGCTGTTTCCAGTCCCTTGAAGTTTGTTAATTTTGCATGGTATGTTGTCAGAGAGCAAAGAAAAGGTGTTTATAATACTATGAAAAGATAACTGAGGATCGAAGAAGGTTCTAAAGAACAGGAGATAAAATTAAATATGCAAAATATTGGAGAATCTACAGTGCATGCTGAGAAATCATCTCCAGAGTCTCCATTACACTGACAATGAACAATCCATATAAAAGATAATTTTAAGAATGCAGAGTTTTCTGGATTAAGACCAACTGATAACTCTCAAAAGCTCTGACTGACCACTCTCTCTTTAATACAACTACTGGGTGTTCATGAGTAAACGGCACTTGTAGCTGAAATATAACTAGCAGCTTACTCAGAAAACATTGTGACGGATCTGAGAAATGTTAACTTTTTTTAACGTTTCAAGTGAAGCCAACAATCAAGAAATAAGAGTTTGGTCCCACTCACATTATACGTTTTTTTAGGCAAACAAGAAATTTAGCTCAACATTTAAATTATAATAGATGTCCATTTCAAATATTTTTTAAACCTGTGTCTCTGAATTTATCAATATATTTCAATGCAAATTTTTATTTTTAAAAATTAAAATCAGACAAAAATATCGATTTAGTAAATGGTCCCAAAGTAGCTAAAAAGTTCTACTACGCCAGCTTGCAGTAAGATCTTCAAGTCAGTCACCTGAATCTTTTAAAAACTTTTATTTCAGTTACAGAAGTTTATTTGTACATATGCTGCGTGACTTCAATGGAATACTTACTCAACAGCTGATTGACTTAATATACTGTAGTGAAATCTGCATTAAGGATTGATTCCAGTAGCCCAACTCATGGTTTATGCGCCACTTTTAATATCTCAATGTGCAGTTTCCACTACAGTTTTGGTTGGAAAAATAAATCTAATAGGTAACCCTTTTTGTTTTTGGCCCCTTGGATAGTTGTTTACGTCTTCTGAACTGTACCTTCCCCCATTTTCCATATAAGCCACAGTTATTTACAGAAGCTCTTGTATATATAATTTTACACGTTACTAGAGATTTGTTTCCTAAATGTGTATCTTAGAAAGTGCTAAGATTTCTCAGCCTCAGATGCAGTACAAAAGCCCTGTAACTAGTCCCATAGGGTTATTTCATACAGATGAAAGTAACAGAACTGAATATATGCAGGCCTTAATTTTTCTATCACTTCATCACTGGCTTAAAGGCTGGAGGAAGAAATAAGTGAAATCTCAATTTATTTATTTAGACACTTTTTAAAAAAAGACTCTTGGAGACTGGGAAGCAGACGATTCCATTATCAGTTGAAAGGAAAATATTTGGAAGTATTTTGCATGATATAGTGAAGACACACTTTGGAAATTCATTTCTATCACTCTGAATTATGAGAGGATGGTCTTTCTGTTTGAAGAGCTCACCACAAGAGATAAAGTAAACAGTGAATATTTTGTGCAGAACTTAGATTTGTCACAAAGCATTTGTGTAAAGGTTTCACAAAGGGCATTACTAGCTATGAAAAAAATGTAAAAATGATGGTCAGTATTAAGACATGAGAGGCTGAAATCTGTAGCTTTTCTTGCCTGTATAAGATATTCTCAAAGTAAAGTAAAAGTGGTAGTGGGAAACTCTTGTTTCTAACATACGCAAATTATTTAGATGAGAATATCAAAATATAAGACAGCAAAATCTGCTAAAGGTATAACAAATGAACATAAAAAATGAACAACCAGATTCAGAGAACCACCTGAATTTCTTAACAGGACTGGGATACCAACAGAAAAATGAAATTTAGTTTAAACAAATGCTTTGCAGTCTGGATATCATAAGCCAAACAAGAAACATGTATTTAATTGAACATCCATGCAATCTATTGACCAGAGAGGAATTTAGAGGTCATAACAGAAAATAAAACTTCAAGCTGTCAGCTTAAAGTATGGCTACAGCCTAAAAAACAAAACCGAGAACAAATGAAGTAACTCAAATGCATTAAGGGAGAGATAAAATATATTTTAATTGTATGTACAACGCGCTATTTTTAGAACTAGACTAAACTAATGTGATCTTTTTAATTAATCTGTGACAGACTTAGATATTGGAGAAGGAAAAGACCTAATACATACCCCTGCCAATGCAGCATGGGTTCTCTTAATATATTCTCCAGGGCTTTCCCAAGCCTTAGGATGTAATCCTGGAAACATTTAATACTGGCATATTCCCACGCATTTCAGTTGGAATACGACTGCTAATCACAATACCAGATAGTACAGATTTGTGGAAAAACCCCTCAAAGCATAGTTCTAATCTATTCTGTGAAGTGACTTGGTAAAATGGCAATGTGGGATTTCATATTTATTGCCTCAATTATCCCAGATCAAGCCTTTCCTGTTTACAAGCAAAATAACCTTTTTAGCTGCCAAATCTGCAAACTCATGCTAGAATCTGAAAGTCAGGCTGGATTTTTCAGTCTCACATGTCACCAACAATAAAAGATTTCAAATGGAACCTACTTAACACTTCCATTGATGATGCATGCACTAGAAGAAATCCAGCTCACTTCCCCTTGCAGTACTAACAGGAGTAAACATTTCCCTTAATAAGTAGAGTGAACACAGATGATGGGAATACAAACAGGGAGCAGCTCTACTGAGTAAGGAGGAACCTATTTTACAGCCTTTTCCAGAAGAATATTTACTACTGGAAAGGGTAATGGGGGAAATCAGGATAATTTCAAGTTTAAGTATATTTATTGTGAAGAAAGGCTGAAGAGGTTGCGTTTTTTCTTCAGTAGGAATAATGTGACCCAAGAGAAGTGTTCAGAGTTATGAAGGGGTTTGATAAAGTGGATGAGGAAAAAATGGTCATAGCTCCTACTTTTTACCTGCAACAGGTGTCAACTGCTGATTGAGCATTCCCATTGGTGTTGGTGGCGGCACCACCCCCATAAGAGCCCCGACAGGAGTGCCTGCCCGGGGGGAGGAATTCTGCTGCTGTTGCTGTGCTGCTCGCTCTCTCTCCTGCTGCTCAGCAACTTTAGCTGCCCGCTCTGTAAAAGTATTTTAGATTTTCAGTTCTGTTTTGTAACCCAGAATTTCAAAATATTATCTGTTCATTAAAGAGGATTATCAAAACACTGGCATAGTTTAGTCTAATATAAAATAGAACAGATTATTCTACTCATACAGCATATAATTTGATTTCATTTGGCTCCAGATAAAACTTTTAGAGAACCTATCATGAAAAATATTCCATCAAGTTTTAAAAATGTGAAGTTTTATTTGATTAAAAAGTTAATTTTAAAAAGTCAAAGAACAGATTTGACCTTAACACCAGTGTTACCAACATGATAGCAGCAGTTCAGCACTAGGCCCGGTCCACACTAGGAAAACTGGGCAAAACTTTCCAACTTTTCATACCACTGGCTCAACTAAGCCAGCAGTAGCAATGTTGAGAGCTCTCATGTAGATGTGCCACCAGCTGCAGCTGGCATTCTAAGCACTTTGTCAGTTAGACTTGCCCCCAGCAAGATAGGGTCATAAGAGTGTTTTAATGCAAATGGCAATCAGTGGTCCATCTACATTAGGACTCCCCATGTTCATAATGGTGGAGTTGAAACAGTGGTAACAAAATTCTTGTAAGATTTCCCTAGTGTAGATAGGTCCTCAGTGTTTTAGAACATAACAAGCAGCAGATGGATGAACCAAAAATACTTCCTCTGCCTCTCCCCCGATTTCTCCCTTTCCCCATTACAGTTCCCTTATAGACATCTGTAGCGAAAAAGAAAATGGCTAACTCAAATCGCGCTGCTCTGTAGAAGCATATGTGTCCTTAGTATTGTGAATCTGACTGGTATCTAGATCAAGTTTCTCACTGCTACTATAAGAATAAAAGCTTGACTGCACAGGAATCTGATGAGAAGACAATTTTACACGGGAAAAAAAGGGGTATTCCAAATGCCCACACAAGGTGCTTTTTGGGCATGCAAGTTACTGATTTGTTTTATCTGAATATTACATCCTACTGAAGCAATGAGAAGCAACAAAGAATAAATGAATGCAGCATATGCCTTTATTGATTTTAACAGCACTGAATGGCGGGGCTAAAAGTTTTCTTGAAGTTGGTGAAAGATGAAAATTGTTACTAAAAACAGCAACAAAGTGTCAAATGAAGCTAAGAAGTTCAGCAACGGGATTAAATTATATATGCTACTAAAACACTAGCTTTTACCAGCACAGAAGTCCAAAAGCCTTTGTCATACAACTGTGTTTCATGGGTAACTTGTTGTGCAACCTCTAGAAGTATATAAATACACTGAAAGATCAGCTCCATTTCTTCTAAGCATTTCCTTCCGTGTTTTCACCAGTCATTTCAGGAAGGGATGACGACGCATAGGAACTCCTAAATTTATTACTGGCATCACACATATGATTGAGAACAGAGAACACAAGCCATTTAAGGGGAGATGCCGAAGTAGGAAAAGTGGACACTCCTCTTCAGAGTGATTAAAAGAATTTGGAGAAAAGACAGACCCAGCTGTTCATACTCTCCTTTAGTTTTGGCCAGTTAAAAAATGATCAGATAAAAGAAGCCCCTTAGAAAATTTAACGGTAATTCAGCAGAACGTCTGTTTGACCAAAATGCTAGTAACTTCAACTTTGGAATACTGAGTCTTGAAAAAGGACTGTGACCAACCTAGTACAGGGCAATGCTACGTAAAATCTGTCTCCTGACGTCACAGGTGGCACAGATCTAACAGATGAAACTTACAACTTATGACATTGTCACGACAGTGCAATAATGATGCACAGACTTAGAAAAGTTCAGCTAGGATTCACTATAAAGTTCATTGATTCCAATCCCAAATCCTTCTCACCAGGGTTTGAAACACTGGAATGACCTACCCAACACAATTTATAAGACAGGAAGATGCCCCTCTGCTTGAACTTCACTTTTCCTTACAATGAGTCTGCCTCATTCATAGTACATATATACAAAATTCTCTGCAGTGCAGGTAAGTTAGCCATGCAGACATGTGCAATGAGTCTACTTGTGTTTGAATATTGCTAAAAATTGTACAGCTTATACCCCACATGTGCAAGGTTCCATTTTCAATAGGTCAAACTCAGCCAAATCCAAATTAATTTTCACCATAACACTGAAAGACACTTCTGAGGTGTAAATATCACACCAAACTTCAGCTTTCTATCTTACATTGCAGTGTCCACACTAGCACTTGCATGAATTTTGTGTGTTTTCATAATGGAAGGAATGTATTTTCTCCCACCTACACATACTCTAAGCAAATCAGGGTAGATGTCGTGAGCTTCCCTCTTTTTCCCCTCTCCTCCCACCCACACATCTAACTTTGGGCAGGGACCAAGTCTGGCAAAGTTCAAGTTTAAATTGAAAGCTTTGGAAAGTTGTAAGCAAGTAAAATAAGGCAATTAAAATGGAACTTCTTATGCAACCTGAACCATAGTGGGCATTGTTGCTACCGCTGTATTACAACTGTATACTCTGCTGGAAAAGTAAATAATCTAGCTTCTCTAATTAGAATGTTTTAAACATGCTAACCATCCTGCTGTTCTTGAGAGGAAGAACATAAGAAGGGACCTGGCATTTCTCTCCTATAAAGAGCCATGCATACCTATGGTGATGTATAAACAAACTACAGCATAGAAAAAATTTCACACTGTATGGTCCATTCATGATGGAACAGCATTACTATTTCCTTTATGGAGTTTGCAACAGATAACCCACAAATGACTAAATGGAGCCTCATTATGCTCTACCACTGCAAAGAGATGCTATGGAAAATCCATGGGGGGGGAAGGAGAAGTGATGTCATGCAAATTTTTAGTCTGAAAACCAAAACTGCTTTTGAGTTATGAGCATGCCAACGAAACACTTTAAGAAAAAGCAAACTTATAACTTAAAAAAGTGAAGTAATATTTGTTCTAAAGCCAAAACCTTTTATGCTAGTTTCCGGCACTAAATATTTTTTTATTATAAGAGTAGGGCTATATACTTCTATAATTTGTGCTTTATAATGGAAATGCTCACCCATTCTTAACTATAGCAGCAATAGTGAATACCAACAGAAGAGATTGAAACGATGGCTCATCTGCACTCAGGCAAGGATCTCTTGAAGAGTATAGATTGTGATTTGAGTTTGATTAAAAAGTTCCAAGACCACTGATGAATATCAAGTAAGAAAATAAAAGTCTTTTCTGCCTGGACTCTTTGGCCTACAGAACATTCTAGGATTCGTTTAGGGAATAGGATATTTCAACAAAATCAGTTACAACTCTTGGACAATGCTAAGGTTCAAAAGATTATACTCCCTGCATTGTAACGGATAAGGTATCCTGAATTTTTATTTTATTATTTTTGTCCTACTTTTAGCCCAGGAGTCGGCAACCTTTCAGAAGTGGTGTGCCGAGTCTTAAATTAGAGTGAATAAATGAAGGTTTTGCGTACCGGTAATACATTGTAACCTTTTTAGAAGGTCTCTTTCTATAAGTCTATAATATATAACAAAGCTACTGTTGTATGTAAAGTAAATAAGGTTTTTAAATTTTTAAGAGGCTTCATTTAAAATTAAACTAAAATGCAGACTGATGGCCAGGACCCTGGGCAGTGTGAGTGCCACTGAAAATCAGCTCACGTGCTGCCTTTGGCACACGTGCCATAGGATTGCCTACCCCTGTTTTAGCCCAATTTTAAGTAAGCAAAAGATTTCTTTTTCCATTGCTTCATGCCTTCTTACCTGCTTCCCACGCTTTGAACAGCCCCACTCTCCTTGTCCACAAAGCTCTCTCACTTGCCTTCCTCCAATCCTCTTTAAATCAGCACTTCCTCAAATGACTCCTGAGCAGGCTTCCCTCCCAACTTCCACCCCAGCAATGTTATCTCCATACCCATCCACATCTGACTTGTTTCCTTGTTTTGTGCGTCTCTGTGTTCAATAAAAAAAAGTTTGTGGCAGAGACACACTCTTGTACTTCTAAAGTACATTGTTCATATGCTGTACTATATAATTAAATTATACTAAGATATTTTCTATTTCACTCCTACAGTTCATTATCATGAACATTTATTTAAACCTTTCCACATATGAAGCTACAAACAAGACATTCTTCTTTAATAGTTACATTTATCTGAATAAAATGATCGCATCTCTACAGAAAGGAAAAAGCAGACCGAGTATATGTTACTTTAGTTTTCATTTACCTTCATATTCTGCTTTCTTGGTTGCTTCCAAGTTTCTCCATTCAGTTCCTACGAGCCTGCTGAGCTCTCCAAAGGAGTAGTCTGGGTGCTGAGCTTTAATCACAGCTCTCATTTCACTGCTAAACAGGATATACCCACTCATGTTGATCTTCCTTTTTGAGCCCTCCTTCTTTGTGCTGCCCTTGACAGACTTCGGAGTGGACTGTAAGAAAAATGGATGACCACAAATATACAATGGAATCGTCACAGGATACAAAAGCCTTTAAAAACTGTTAAAACATCAAAATTTCCTGTGCTTCAGTAGTATTTATTAAACAGCTCCCCTTCCTTGCAGCCCTCAAAGAGATGTCAGGTCTTAAACTCACAGCTCACTTTATAAAGCTATACAATTGCACAAGGCACGGGGGTTAGGGGGTCAGCAGGGGGAGTTTCACTAATATTTAACTTTTCCATATATAATGCTGACCCCACAACTGAAACTTGGGAATATTCTGATTGAGAGAACAAATATCATTCCAAGCTGAGCAAAAGGACTTTCTAGACAAGTGGTTTTCAACCTGTCGTCCATGAACCCATGGGGGTCCACCGAGTATGTCTAAAATTTCGAAAGGGGTCTGCACTTCCATTTAAAATTTTTTAGGGATCCTCAAATGAAAAAAGGTTGAAAATCACCGTTCCAGACCAAGAAAGATTAACAAGATATGAGCCGTGATTCAACAAACTTATTAAAGAAGCCAAAAAGGTAAGGTAGAGTAAGGTAAGGTAAGATATGGGCAATTTCATTACATCTCAAACCCCATTCTATAAACATCTGTGCTGCAGATATGATTTGAGTAAATACATTGTATTTACGGTTACAGGTCTTACTAAAATTATGTCTACCTTTCCTCCTTGGCTTTTCCTTGTCTTATTTGGGAGATGTTCCTCATTTCCTTTCGTAGTCTCTTTTGTCCCCTTTTCTTTCCTCCCTCTACACGGTAACACTGGATGATCTTCTCCACTCACATAACGTAGACAATCATCTTTGGATATGTCTGCATAGCAGCTGGGAGCATGCTTCCCAGAGTGGGTAGACAGACACAGCTAGTTCTACCAGAGCTAGCAAGCTAAAAACAGCAATGTGGCCACGGCGACATGGGCAGCAGGTCTGTTAGCCTGAACAAATAAAAGTCTGCCCAACGCCCTAGGTACATGCTTTGGAGGTTACCTCAAGTTATGTCTGTGCCACTATGGCCACAATGCTATTTTTAGTACACTACCTACTAGCACGTCTGTCTACCTGGCTCCTAAATGCAATTTAGACATACCCTTTATGCTGATGACTAACAAATCTGTCTCTCTTTTAATCCTTTGTTCTGTCCTAGATCTGGTTCCTTCTTTCTGGCATGTCATTCCAACATCTCCTTGTGGATGTCCAGCCATCAAAACAAACTCATATGGGCAACTCTGAGCTAGAGGTACCCACCCCCCCAAGTCCTTCTATCTTCCCAAATTTTCTGTCACTCAACAGCACCCATCCACCCACCCAGTCATTAAAGCACATAACATGGGGATCCTCTTTTACTCAGTTCTCTCTCTAGGCCACATCTAGATCTAGTTCCAATGCCATTTTTCAGCTTTTTCTCCCTATTCTATGCTCATCTGACAACCATTATAATTTTTGCATCAATTATGTTTGCTAATAATGGAAAGACTCCACATTTTGTCTGATTTATTAAAATTTATTATTGTGTGGATCTAGTTCTTTGTTGTTAATTTCATAAAGCCACATTTTCACAGAGACTGCGACAGGGACAATAGCATCCACCTGTAATCTGTCAAGAACCTCCAAAGCCAGCGCCAGTAGATCTGATAAATTTACTGCTTTTCTCTAGAGACCTTTACTGTATAAAATGCTTTCTAAGTTTTGATCAAAGTCCTTTCATGCAAAATTCCATATGTTTAGGGCACCAGGGTAGAAAAAAACCCCAGATACAATCTTCCTGAAAGTGCTAAAAAGTGTAACATTGGAAGCTGGGATATCAATCCTTTTTCAATCATGAAGCTGATGTTGGCTGTGAAGCAAATTCTTTGTGCACATTGGCATTGTGTTATGTGCTACTTCTTTCTTAGCAATGTCTGAGGCCTTGGTTAGAGAACGTTAGAGCATAACAAAGCCGCCCAGAGAGCTCTACCTCACTCCCCGTCCAGACTGGCAAGGCACGTAGAGTGCTGACTCCGTGACTAGAGCGCTCCTGGTAATCCACCTCGGTGAGAAGAATAATGTTTGATGCGCCCCCACTGGAGCATCGTGGTGCCAGTGTGGATGCCTAATGTGCTCTGATTGGCCTCCAGAAGTGTCCCACAATGCCTGTTTCTAGCCACTCTGGTCATCACTTTGAACTCTACTGTCCTGCCCTCAGCTGACCAACCATCAGACCTGCCCTTTAAATTCCTGGAATTTTGGAAATCCCCTTCCTGTTTGCTCAGCCAGGTATGGAGTGCTCTCAGCGCATCTTTCCAGGTGACCATGCCTCCACGCGCCAGATGATCCCCAGTATGGAGCAATGGCGAGGTGCTGGACCTAATCACTGTTTGGGTGAGGAAGTTGTCCAGTCCCAGCTGTGCTCCAGCCATAGGAATTATGGTAGCTATGGCCAGATATCAAAGAGCATGATGGAAAGGGGCCAAGACCCATGATGCAAATGCAGTGCAGGTTAAAGTGAAGGAGCTGTGGAATGCCTACCACAAAGCGCTCAAGGCCAACTGCCACTGCGGTGCTGCCCCCATGACCTGCCGATTCTATATAGGGCTGGACACAATACTTAAGGGCGACCGCACCTCCACTTCAAGGACCACGATGGATACTTCAGAGCCCAGTCCAACAAGGCAGGAAGAGGAGGAAAATAGGAGCAAGGGTGTGGAAGACACTCTGGAATCCCTTGAGGCAGGTAGCCAGGAGCAATTCTCGACCCAGGAGGAAGGTAGCCAGTCATGGTGGCCGGTGCTTGGGGAAGGATAAACACAAGAGCAGATTCGCAGTAAGCAGCTTTTTTTCAGAAAGGAAGTTTTTTAGTGTAGGCTCTTGGGGCAAGGAGGGTTTGGGCTGCATGTATGCCTAGATGCTGAATAGGGCATCAATGTGCTCTCTCACATCACGATAATTGGCCTCAGTGATCTCTGCAAAGGTCTCAGCCAGAACGTGGGCAATGCGCTTGCGCAGGTTTATTGGGAGAGTCACCTTGTCTCAGTCAGGCTAACATGTCCGCGTCACTGTGCATGAGGGGACCATGGCTGCACACAGGTAAGTTGCATATAGGCCAGGGCAGAAGCCACACTGTAGTAGAAAGACCCTCCCTTGCTGCCCTAGTCACCCTCAGCAGAGAGATATCTTCCAGGACGAATTCCTGTGGAAAATGTTGGCACAGTGTTCAGTGTAGGTGCCCCCTGAAGCTGTTGGCTCTCCCCACGGCACAGAAATCCAGAGTACAGTACAGCCATGAAACAATCAGTCCGCCTTGACTTTGTGCTTAGTCACCATTTTGGGACTCCCATGGGTTATGTGCACTTGCTTTGGGATGGGCAAATGATACTATTGTGTAGACTCTGCTTGTCTTTAAGTAAGGTTGAATCATTGTTCTGTCTGGCATGAACAATGTTGCTTCTGTTAAGTGTTTCATTTTGTCTTTTCAGATGCAACCTTCAGATCTCAGCCGTCCATCTTATCACCGGCCGAGAGACTATGAAGACGCAGAAAGAGGCCGTGTAAAAGTGAAAAAGACATGCTGCCGGAAGTAATGTAACAGTCACTGAACGAGAATCTAAAGGCACAGCAGTGAAGGGAGAGGGAAAGGAGGATCCACTAGGAAAACATGGTGCATCGGCCCCAAAGCACGGATCGTCTGATCAGCGTAATGGAGCGCCAAGTGGACTTTATCCAGGCGCTCATCGCCATGCAGGCAGAGCACTACCACGCTCGCCCTCCCCCAAGCCCTATCTCAAAACTCTTTCCCTTGTTCCCCGATGTCACTTCCAACCCATTTTCCCCCAAATCTGGGTTCTTACCATCCCCAGCTACTTCCAACACCTGTAGCTTCACCACCAGGCCATAAAAACTACGACATCTCCCCCTGCACTCAACCCCCATCACCAAGCCTTATAGCCATCCTGAAGTGCAGCACTCAGTGCACAGCACTGCAGACAGGATTCCAGAGTATGAGAGAAGAACATACGCAAGTCGGTGAGCGAACTGTTCCCCACCGCACCCCCGGCCCTTTCTGTATCCCAAGCAGTTGTGTATTTTTTTCAATAAATGAATTTTCTTTTCAATAAGTGGATTTTTTGGCTTTGAAAACATACTTTATTAGTGCATAAAGCAAAAGATGCCTTAGCCCAGGAAAGCAGCAGGCACTGCAAGTCAGTGTAGTAAATACAGATTCATACTAACAATGGAACCACTACACTTCACTACTGTGTGGGGCACTAGACTTCACTGTTGGCTTTCAGCCTCAAATTGCTCCCTCATGGCATCCCGAATCCTTGCAGTCTTGCACTGGGCTCCTGTATTAGCCCTACTCGCCGGCTCTTCGAATTCAGCCTCCAGGTGCTGAAACTCTGAGTTCTATGCCTGAGTGAAGCTTTCACTCTTCCCTTCACAAATATTACGAGGGTACAGCTCGCAGATATAACTGTGGGGATGCTGTCTTCGGCTAAGTCCAACTTCCCATACAGAGAGCACCAGCAGCCCTTTAAACGGACAAAAGCACACTCCATAATCATTCTGCACCAACTCAGCCTGTTGTTGAACCGTTCCTGGGTATTGTCCAGGCTCCCTGTGTAGGGTTTCATGAGCCATGGCATTAAAGAGTAAGCTGGGTCTCCAAGGATCACAATAGTCATTTCGACTTTCCCTATCGTGATCTTCTGGTCTGGGAAAAAAGTCCCAGCTTTCTGAACAGGCCAGCGTTCCAAAAGATGTGTGCATCATGCACCTTTCCGGGCCAGCCTGCATTAATGTCAATGTCACATTGATTCACAAGCACCTGGAGAACCATAGAGAAATATCCATTCCGATTAACATACTTGGAAGCTAGATGGTCATGTGCCAGAATAGGAATATGCATCCCCTCTCCGCAGTTAGAAAAATCCAATTGTGCAAAGCCAGCCACAATGTCATGCACATTACCCAGAGTCACAATTCTTCTGAGCAGGATGTGATTAATGGCCCTGCAAACTTGCATCAACATGATTCCAATGGTCAACTTTCCCACTCCAAACTGATTAGCACCGATCGATAGGTGTCTGGAGATGCCAGCATCCAGACTGCAATAGCCATCCGCTTCTCCACCGTCAGGGCAGCTCTCAAATCTCGTGTCCTTGCACCACAGGGTGGAGGCAAGCTCCTCACAGCGTCCCCTGAAAGTAGCTTTTCTCATCCGAAAGTTCTGGAGCCACTGCTCTTCAGCCCAAACTTGCATGATGATGTGATCCCACCACTCGGTGCTGGTTTCCCAAGCCCAAAACCGGCATTCCACAGTGGTGAGCATGTCTTTGAATCCCACAAACAATCTTGCATTATATGCGTTACGCGAGTCGACAACATCGTCGGAGTCCTTAGTGTCAGTTTGGATCCTAAGGAGTAACTCAACTGCGAAACGTGATGTGCTGACAAGACTCATCAGCATGCTCCTCAGCAGTTCGGGCTCCATTCCCGCAGACTGAAAGGGAAGACAGCACGTGCTGCACAAAAACTGTTAAAAGATGATGCTAAATGTGGAGGGAAGTACAGAGATTGCTGGGATGCAAACCAATGTATCACAGGGTGTTGGGACAGGACTCAGAATGCCCCGCACCTCACGCCTCCTTCCCACAAGCCACAGCGCCAGAATGGGAAGAGGTGCTCTGTGGGATAGCTGCCCATAATGCACCGCTCCCAATTCTGCTTCAAGTGCTGCAAATTTGGCCACGCCAGTGCACCTGCAGCTGTCCGTGTGGACAGGCTGCATCGCTTTCCCAAATGGTTGAACCCAAAACGCTCTACAGCTAGAAGTGTAGCCATGCCCTGAGTAGTATGCTGAACACTAACTTCAACACAATATTTTGCAGCTTTCTTTTCAGACAGACTCAAAAGCACTAACTACTTTCTGGGAGTTTATAATTAGATTATTTTTTGTGTGCATTCAACCCTCATGTATTAATGTTAACACTGATTCTTTTCAGTTTCCCCTTTAATTTTCCTCGATTTCTTCACTTACAACACCTAATAGCGGACCTGAAAGTTTAAATCTGTCTAGGAGCACACATGACAGATGTATGCTCATTTGTGCTATGCTGAAGGCAAGGTTAGGTTGCAACTTTCTTATCAAGCTCAATGTCTTTTCCTTTAGTTAGTTTTTATGGCATAATCACTGGTTATTTTTTCCTATTTTTCCACATTGTTTGTTTTATTGAAATCCCATCATGGAGTTATGTTAGAAGGGAATTAGCTAAATGAGAAGACGCAGGTGGGGATGGGATGAGAGGGGGCTGAAGTGCATGAAAGAGGGGGAAGGAGGGATTCCAGCAACAGCGGATCAGCACAGGGGAGAGCATGATCGGAGTGAAAAAAGTGCAAAAAGCACTCTGACGACATCATCCATGTCCATTCATCCCTGATTGTATTGCTTTCGACAGCGGTCCTACTCCCGATAATGTTTCCATTTTAATTTAGAAAATGGATCTTTTTTCATTACTTTTATCTATTTAATTACCAGTTTCCTATCACTTCATTCACCCATATGCTGATGTATGGTATTTATCAGCAGCTTTCACATTTACAAGTATTAAAATGAGAAAACCACCTAATGAGTTCAACATTGTGAAGACTGAAAAGTAAGTTGAGCTAAACAACTTTATTTAGAAAGAATATATCAGATGTCCTGCCCACCTTCCACAAGTTTAGGTTCAAGCAAGCCACTCTGAAATTCACAATTTTACCCACTCCTCATTCCAACATCCAGTGACATCTATCAGCCACATACCTTTCTCCACTCACCAAACACTCTGCTCATTCCTTTTCCCATTTATCAGATTTTGACATAGAAAACAATAAAGTTATAGAACTAACAGGAATAACAAAAGACTTGAAGTTCTCACCATTTTCCTTTCAACACTTTAGAATTAAGTCTTAATTCACAGATTGAAACTAGTGTCAAACAACCCAAATATTCACAAGTGACTACTAATTTTCAGTGCCCCATTTTCAGAGCCCAAAGAAGCTTATTTTTCAGAGGATGGATGCTCAGTGTTTTCTAAAAGGGAGTATCAAACTGAGCACTCAAATATCACCAGTCACTTTTGAAAATTATGCTGTATTTTTTGGCATGAAAAAGAAGCTTCAAATATCTATTATGTTAATGTAAATTCAGAGTACCAGTCAATACACACACACTCCCGCCCCATTAAACCATTTTAGTGGAGAGGGAAGAGGTAGAGGGATTTTCTCCCATCCCACTACCATAATCCTGCTGGCTTCCTGCCATCAAGTTTTGTAGAATTCTTCACACTATTCACACAATAGTGTAAACATGTTCTAATTATCTCCTCATTTAAACATATTCCTTAAAAATTATTTAATTGCACTATGACACTGCAGCCATGCATACCATACTAGAACGTAGAAGTGTTCTGAAAAATTATTCCATGGGCTGTTAAGATTAAATATAAACCTCCTCAGTAGTATAATTACACTTTTGCTTTGTTTTCTTGTTAAGTTTGGGGTGGTGGTTGTGGGGGGAGTGGGATAGAGAATACTGACTGGTATACCATTCAAGATTTTTTAATAGGCATCTTTACCTGCGGTGGAGTGTATGGCATTATATCTAGTTCACTAGCCAGTGGAGTCTGAAGCTGAGGCATAGAAGATGCTTCGATGATTTCACCTTCTTCTTCTGCTGCTATCTCTTCAATATCCTCGTCACCCCCTTCCAATTCAGCAAATTTTGCTTCTAGCTGCTGAATCTTTTTCTCCAGTAGTGGAGATGGCTCCTTCTGAGGAACTATGGGTTTTCTGAGGAAAAGAAAAAGAAAAAAAAAAAAAAAACATCCTCTGGGGGTATGCTTGCACTGCATCTTTCCCAACTTGCATAGACAGACACATGCTAGCTCTGCTCAAGCTTGTGTGCTAGAAGTAGCAGTGTAGATGGAGATAGCATGGGTGGCAGCCTGGGCAAGCTGTCTGCATATACAGCCAGGGGATCAGGTGGGTTTGAACTCAGACATGTGCTAGCTCTGCTTGAGCTAGTGCACTAAAAATAGCAGTCTACCCGGAGATAGCTCAGGTGGCAGCTTGGGCTAGCTAAATGAGCACAAACCAAACTGACCCCCGGGGTGTGTACTTGGGGGTCCAGCCCAAGCTGCTGCCCATGTTACCCCCAGCTACACTGCTCTTTTTAGCTGGCTAGCTCAGACACCCACCAGCTCTGCTTGTCTACCCAAACCGGGATACAAAGTAACAATGAATATTCCTTCTTGTTAATATCATCCATCAATTAGGAGAATATTTGGGTCTCACTTTGACATCGTTGCATGACAAGGTCACACCATATAATTTTGTGTAGATCTCAAGAGGACTGGCCCTTTGAGAACATAACAGCCTTTACCAAAGCCTGGAGTGAAAATTAGAGTTCAGTGGATGGGAGGAAAGCGAAATGTGAAGGTAGCAGCTGAGATTATTTTTAAATATATTTGTGATCAGCCTGATTTGATCCTCCCTTACCTGTTGCAATTTTGAATAGTAAAATAGAAAAAAGGTTTTTTTTTCCAATCATATTTTACCTAAAGTAGTAGATTTCATCATCCACTACTTTTGCAGAGAGTGAAAACCTCTTAAGCCCTTTAAATTTTTTCATCTGTTTGTCACTTTCATTGTAGCGGCTCTCACAGAGTAAAACATCATTTTCAGAGATCTCTGTTGGTCTACAAGACAGGAAGTCCTTGAATGACAACACAGCACATTTTCCTGCAGAAGAAAGAGAGAAGGGTAAGGAACAGAAGTACTCTGTCATCATAACTCTAACGTGAAATATTTCACAAAAAGCCAGGAAATTCAATTTTCCACCCATTTCATACTCCTGAAGATTTATGGGGCTTTACTGTACTCAACGGAACACACTCACATTCATTGCACTTTGCTCATACCGAGTCATATGATCTATCAGAGGAAGGCTGCACTCATATACAGACAACAGAAATCATTACAAAAATAAAAAAGGACAGGAGAAATTGAAAACAAAAAACTTGGTTAGAAAAGAGCAGAGGTAAAAAACGTTTAGGTGGAATCCACCTAACAACGCCCCTCGCCCCCAAAATATAGTTTCTTCAAAAAAATGTGTGTTTTTAAAAAAACCAAATACAGTAGAACCCCATTTATCTGAGCCTCCATTATTTGGCCTTCTATACTAACTGAACCACTAACCACCCTCGGGGCTCCAGCCAGGGTGGACAGATGGAGAGTGGGCAGCAGGGCTTTGGTTTATCTAGATTTTTGGTTACCTGATCTGGCCCTGGTCCCAATTATATTGGATAATCAGGGTTCCACTGTATTTGGAAAGCCTAGAAATAAGCAATTAAATAATCTAGCAAGTCGTATACTGTCACAAAATATTTCATCACTATCATTCAACTGCACTTAATATTGCATCTCAAATACTGCAAAAACATAACCAAAACATCAAAATAAATTACTAAGAGTTTAAAGATCTCATTTCTTAGACAAGGGACCATTTCCGACTACCTCCTAGTATATTATAATGGTATCTAGGTGCTTTTTCAGATACATTAGACCCACATGGGCTTCATAGTCTTCTCTTCCCTAGTTATGGGGGCTCTGTATTTTGTTTTAAATAAATACAATTTAAATATAATTTGTGTTATGGTGGAAAAACATCAAAGAGAAGGATGTTACAAAGAGCCCTAAAGGTGAATAATATGAAGTCCAAAAAAGTAACTTTGGATAATTTATCCGTTTTCTCTCTCTACATAGTAACAAAAGAAAAGGTTGGGGGGGGGGGGGAGAAACAGGCCTATAAACCGCTATAATCTTAGACTAAAAAAAAAGTACACCTTAAAAGAGAGTTAGCCAATTGCATTTAAAATTGTAAATAACTACCCAGAATGCAGGTCATTGGACAGGTTTCTTCCAGGTTACTCAAAAACACTTCCTTCTTGTAGAACATTTTAGTTGGCTCATGTTCAGTTTCTTCTGGGTGTATGAAGATTGGGCCAAAGAAATACGCAGCTCCATCTCGTACCCACATCTTCTCAATTCTAAAAAAGAAAACAAGCCTTTGATAAAGAAATGAAAGGACTTCCCTCCTATAGGAGCTAACTTCATACAGTAGACGGTTACGAAAGCTGTCATTAAAAAATGACAGCATTAGAAGAGTCAAAAACTACTTTATATGCACTAAAAATGAGAAAAATATAATTATGTTGGCTAAGTAGCACTTCATTTCATTTATATAATTTATTACTGCTACTTAATTACTGTCACTTAAAGATCTATTCTCAATTTTAAGAGGCTTTAAAGCAGCACTGTGCAATCTGACAATAGTCTGACACCTTCTCCCACATTAGGGATAATTATACTGTGACTGTGGATAGGTGAAAGAAAAATAATCAACGCATCCACCTTATTACTTTTAGCTGGTAGGCTCCCACCTCAAGCATTCCATAAAACCGATGGATTTTAGTTGTCTAATTATGCTAACTTTACAGCGACAATTTATAAATGGAGACAAAAATATATCTACCTGCCCACTCGAGGTCGCACTAAGCCATGTGATTTTATAAAGACACAATCCCCAACCTTAAGCCACATATCATTATAACGGAGCTGTTCAAAGTAGTGGCAACCGGGTTCTCCATTTGACATTTCCACTGGAACATCTTCTTTCTCCTACATCAACATATATATTAAAAACACTGGTGAAATTAGGAAAATTGATTACTCAAGGAAAAAGGTGCTGGAGTACGTTAAAAGTAAACAAGTTTAATTGAATCTTAATTTTATTGGAAATAAGTTAAAGTACACACAAACATCCAAAAATGTAAGCCCTGAAAACTAAAAGGCAAAGCCAAGCTTGTTGGCCCTGAAAGCGGTTAGCTTTGCAATTCCTAATAAAAAGTTGCTGTTTTTCTGGATAATCAGTTTGATGGTCCATTGGCACTCTGTCGGTTTATCAAAGTAATTAATTAGCTATCTTGTACTGTTGAATACTGTAGTTTTGCTTTCTCACTTTGTTTTAGTAAACATTTTCATCACAGAATCACAGAATATCAGGGTTGGAAGGGACCTAAGGAGGTCATCTACTCCAATCCCTTGCTCAAAGCAGGTCCAATCCCCAACTAAATCATCATCTCTTATCTGAAATCCAGTTCAAGTCAATATCCAGCTTATCATCTTGCTTACCTTTTCAAGGTTAAGGATACTGTTTCCCACTTTATTATCCTCCAAGGTTTCAGTGTGTTTCTCATCTTCCACTTTGTCTGTATTAGCAAACACAGAAGCGACACGGACCACAGGCAGGGGCACATCTCGAGGGACAAACCTTACAGAGCTAATGGGCATAGTCCACAGTTTAATCTTCTTAAACGACTTTGTCTTTGCAGAGTAACGAGACTCGCAGACGTAGACATCCTCATCTCTAAAGTTTTCGGGACATAATTTAAAATACTCCTGTTGAGTGAAGAGAAAGGACCATTTCAGATGAAATTTTCCAGAAACATGCATGTAGATAGAGGCTATATATACCAGCCTGATTTTTGTTCTGGCACAGAAGTACAATCTATTCATTACATTTCTCTGTTTGGGTTTGATTTTTTTAAAATGTGCATGTTAAATTCAGTGCAAGGTACCAGGGTGACATCTCAGGAGAATTACATTATGCCACTTCTTATATCAAACAGATATACTGATATTACAGGCAATTGTTTTCCCAACATTAACTTGCCACTATGTCTGAACTCTGAGCAGGAAAGATCACCATTGAGAGAAGAATGAAAGTTCAAAGATTAAATGGGCATAGATTATAACACTAATAAGGATTGTCATAGTGATTGTGTTTGTTACATAAATAAAACATCCACTAAGAACTGGACTGAGCTGATTCATTCTACACAGGCCAAAAAGCATTCAGATCTTAAGAACTTTTAACACAGCTGACCTGGGTGGAATCAAACTGATGTAGAGGTGTAACTCTGTATCCCATTACCATTCCTCCAAGCTATCCAGCCCTCCTTCCTCTAAAAACTAAAGCTAAAAATTGAGAAAGAATTTAAGACACCTGCAATTTCCCTATCGATCTCTCAAAACATCAAAAAATTTGATAATTATGTGTATGTGATTTCTATAGCCAAACTGATACTGAGAAACAAATAATGCAACTTTTTGTCATTTTTTCCCCACTACAACACAACGTATCAAGCAGTAAGACGTCATAGGGAGGAAAAAGTTCTTTCATACAGGTACTGTGAAAGTCCTTAAGTCTTATTTTTAAAAATAGTGCATAAATCAGTAAATAGTTTAACAAATTAGTCCATTTAATCTCTCACCTTAACAAACATTACCACACATTTGCCTAAAATTTTGCTAACGGGAACTTTATTATAGTAATCACTCTTAAAAACTTCCTTCTCCAGAAATTTTCGTGTTGCAAGATGGAATGTTTCATTTGGTCGATAAAACCAGCAGCCATACAACCATTTTTCTCCTAAAAGCAAAAAACAGGATATATTTTCTATTGCACAAGGAAGTAAAGACAATAGTAGACTTTGTTAGTAATCAAACAGTTATATAGCAATACTTGGTATATCCAAACCTCACTGATCCAAAATAGGATTATGTTTTTCAACTGTTTCAGAAAATGAGGTTTGAATATGTAAGAAATCCACCTTCTTCTATGGATGTTTGACTCAGAAGAATACAACAGGAATTAACGCCATTGAGCCAGCTGGCCCTGCAGAATCCAGTCTGCAATCTATAAATTTTGACTGCGTAGGCCTTGAAAATTATGCTCAAGGACAAGAAAAAGCCTGTAAATCTGCCACTCCTGACTATCTGAATATTTGGGACATCCCCACAGATCTTTGGATCACAGATTGTAATGTACATTTTTAACAGTAACTCCTTTCCTGTTTTGCCATCTCCTTTTTTTTGACAGAGGCAAGCTGTGACTTCACAGTTTTCTTATAAACCATTAATGGACACTCTGATACTACTGAAAATCAGAGAAAATAAACTGCATGAAGACTGGCCCAGTGTATTAACAGTACCATAAAACGTCTCAATCCTCATGTATACTGACAAAAGCAAGAGTTTTGATTGAATTGGTGTTGACTATGATTCAATTGTAAGTTTGCCCAGGACAAGCCATATTTAACACTGTTTTGGAATTTAACCACGTGTTCTGAAAAGATGCTGGCTTGTTCTGTAGCGCACTTGTTTACACAAGACTCTTCTGTTCCTCCCTAGCTGACTCAAAAGCAGTTTTGATGGGTTCTAGAAGAAGCCACATCTAGCCTTCCTAGATCAGAAGGTGTGGGTATTATCTACAGGATGTTTACAATGTGAAACACACAAGACATTTAGCACTTCCCAAAGCTCCCCAGAATGTAAAAGCCTTTAAATCAGTTGTTTCAGAAATAACTAAAATACGTGCGCGTGCACACACACACACACACACACCCTGTTGCAAGCAGAATAATTAAGGTTCCACCCAAGGAAAACTGAAACTGGAAGTTTTAATAAGCAATATTAAGAAGCTGTACTGCACTATTTTCCTGTGTCCTTACCAGCTGAATCTTCCCACAGTCGCTCAATGCAGACTATATGAGGTTGCAGGTTGGCTTCTGCAGGTTCCACATAGACATAATCCCCAACATGGTACATGCTGTTCTTAAAGCTGCAATCCTGGCTGTAAGTCCGATGTAAGCTCGACAGACCAGCTCCTCCAGCAGAATCTTCACTCTTTTCCGCTTCTTATTTCAACAGAAAAGGAAACAAAAATGACTAAAAACCATCTCAGGAAGAGAAGAGAAGAGAGATTGTAAGAACAATACCTTGTTACAATACACCGGCTCTCCATGAGTTAAATTACGGCACCTTTGTTTACTGACTTAAGTAAAACCTTCCTTATTTGTGGGATGAGGGAAAGAGAAAGACAGCAGCAGGTGAGATTAGCTGGTCAACAAACTTTACTAGAGCTGGGAATGGGCCCAATGTTTGACACATTCTTATTTATTATTTGAATTGCAGTAATGCACAGGACCACATATATGTCATGGATCAAGACCCCACCGTGCTGTACAAACACAGAACAAAAAGATGGTCCGTCCATTATGTTTCCCAAGGGTCAACGCAGGAGTGCCACACCAGTGGATTCCAGTTCCAAAGTTTGGTTTGAGCAGGAACAGCGAAGGCCTGGCTCAGCAATGAAAGCAGGACAAGAGAGAAATGTTTATAGTTTCTAAAGGAAAATGAAATTACCTCTCTTCTCTTCCTCTCTTTTGAGCTTATCCTCTTCAAATTCTTTGGGTAGCTTTTCCTTTTTTTCTTTTTCTACATCATTGTGAAGATGCTTGGTGGTATAGCTGAGTGCTGGTGATAGAAGAATCTCTCCATTCTTGCAGAGTTCATCACGGATTTTAATAAAGAACTGCTGAAGTTCCACAGCATCTTCATAAATCTCTGAATCAGTCCTGCATGGAAATGACAGACAGATTACAACATGACAATATACCTTATGCAGGAATAAACAGTACTCTAAATACAAACTCATCAACTATTACATTTAAGGATAAATTACAAAAACCCCGTGTCCATCGGATAACTTCCGTTCAACGAAGAGGTAAAGTGACAGAAAATTCAGCACATACTGCTCTATTAGCAATAAGCAGATTTTTCCTCAGTTGTCTTTAAAGGTGCTTAATAGTAAAAATCAGAGAAAAAATGAAAGCATATTAGTTGTTGTTTATTCAATTTTTAAAGTCACAAAACATCTGTGCTTTACTTTTCAACCAGTAATTAAACAATATACTTCTACACAATTAAGTTATTTTGGACTTATAATGTGGCCTGCAACACGATATTATTAGAGTACCTTTGCAGCCTGTTTACAGGGAACTTTAAAAACAGATCTCTCAAAGCACTAGCAACCTAATCCAACCTTCCTAAGAGTATTTACAAAGGAAATATTTACAAAATGATGCATTCTGGGTGCTGCTTTGTATTTCTTTGGTGTTGTGTTTGTTCAGTGTTTAAAATCATTCAGCAGTTTGTTATTTTTTAAATGAAACAATTTGCTGTATATTCAAACTGTTTTTAAAATGGGGAGATTAGTACAGTTTTAATTCTTTATTCTTAAAATACAACAATGATCAATATTCTATTACCCATTAGAATAGCTTCCAATCAAAACAGGACGGAGTAATCGGAATACTATTTTGTTTTGAAAAGAATAGATATTTGGGTTAATGCTGCTTTTGCTGCCATTGAACATTCAGAGAAAACTTGATTTTTCTCTTTTTAAATTTTAGCTATTATGAATCACGTGAAGGGGGAAGGCAAAAAAAAAGACAGGTTGGAGATCAACACTGCCAAGTCTTCATATGGCTATACCATTTCACCTCTCTCAGGTTTAGGAAAACTAAAATGCGTTATCTGGACACATTTTTTTAAAATCCAGTTGCAGGACATCCTCAAAGATGCCCTCTAACTAAACTGCATGTACTCTGAAGAGAGAAATGATGTGCCAGCCTCTCCAATAACAAGTACGACAAAAAAGAAAACCTGATTTCCATATAAGTCAGATAAGCACTCTCATATAGTGGAACTGAAATTCTGAAAATCACAGGCAACCAGCCAAAAATAAAGCTATTTTGTAACTGGACTTTACTGCTTTTGAAAGAGACTTCTGAGAAACTAAAAAGCTGTTTCTTTAATTGAAAAAGAGTATTTGTACTCATTACCTATTGTCATGTCAGATGATCTTTTCATTCTTTTAAATTGCTTTTTAAATAAGAGATTTTATTACCACCACATGAAAGTTACAGCAGCAAAACCCTCCCTATACACAGAAACATAGAAATGTAAGACTGGAAGGGACTTCGAGAAGTTATCAGATTCAACCCCTGGTGCTGAGATAGGACCAAATAAACCTAGACCATCTCTGATGGGTGTTTGTCCAACCCATTCTTAAAAACCTCTAATGATGGGGATTCCACAACCTACCTTGAAAGCCTATTCCATAGCTTAATTATCCTTATAGCTAGAAAGTTTTTCTAGCATCTAACCTAAATCTCCCATGCTAAAGATTAATCCCATTATTCCTTGTCCTACCTTTAGTGGACTTCGAGAACAATTGATCACTGTCCTTTTTATAACAGCCCTTAACATACATCTCCAAGTGCATTATTTGACCCACTCCAGTGGAAAATGGGAAGCTGTATGTCTGCATATTTTTGCACATCCCAAGAAACCTTGCATAGAAATGATTACCCTAAATGGGAGATTTTTGAACAAGGCAATTAATATAGCAGAACATGCTGCAATCTTGATCGGAGCTGAAAAGGCTGACCCTGCAGTCAAATACATTTTACCTTCTGGCACAGCCCTCCAAAATTTATATAGAAATGTACTAATTCAGTTAAAAATGCAGTAGGCCAACGAAATGATTTACTTTACTGTTTGTTGATAGTATGTCTCTACACATCATCTCTTCCCCCCTCCCTCTCCAAACCATTTCTTGCTTCTCCATACCTCTGAATAGTCTCCTTTTTACCTCTGTGTGGCTGCCCGCAGAGGTCCTCTTCTGAATTTGCCTTCCCCCAACTTTGGAAGATAGCCCTGCATTTGCCACCTTGCTCTACCAGGGTTAACTTCAAAGATAGGGGCCACAAGCTTTAAAGGAAAGCTTAAATTCTGCTGAAGATGATGGCACCCAATTAAACAAGTTGCTTTTTCCCTACCACACTAACAGAAAAGTTAATGTGTCTTTTAAAATGGGAATTATTTGGCCAGGCCAGTGAAAAAGACTCAGAATTAACTTGACAAGACTAAGGTTTGATACATGTATGGTTTCACTCACCGGTTCATCCTCCTTGCCCTCTCTAGCATCTCAAACATCTGCTCTTGAAACAGGTCCAGTCTCCTGTAGCGATTATTTTCTACATTCTTTCGGATAATATCAAAAGTCAAAGGTGGTTTGTTTGAGAAGTTGGGATCAACAGCAGGAATTTCAGCTAAGGAGTCACTATAACACCTGCCCTCATCGTCCTGATGGCTCATTACGGACACAAAAAGGTTATGAATAAGTTCCTGGATCAACAATGTTACATTGGGGACATGAGAATCCTCATCTCCTTCTATGTCTCTTCTAGTTTCAAGCAAAACTTTATGTAGGACAAGGGCATCTTTGTAAATCAGAGACTCTGGCTCATTATAAGTGCAGGCATTATTGAACATCATTACAAAGTCTTCTACCATGGAATCAATGTCCTGGTACTTGTTGGCCATCATGTGACTTCTTATCTTTTCCATGTCAACTGGCTTTTTAATGGTTACATAATAATCAGGCAGTTCTGATCGAGATGGAAGCCTCAGAAAGATGGCACTTAATCGCCTGCCTCGTTTATCTGTGTAGTTCTTCACTGCTTCGTACACCTCATTCAGTTTCTGTTGCATTGGAGTCATGTATTTTGATTTCTTCGGGGAAATACCACTTTTTCTACCTAGACAGACAAAAAAACCCCACAAAACAACAACAACAAATGTATATATAAAAACCAGTCAGCCGTGTGCACTTACTTCCCTAACAAACTCCTTTTTTACGGCTAAGGTAACTTAGTTCACCATTACCCTACCAGATTAGCAATGCCACTTACAAATACAATTGTTTAATTTCAATTCCATCAGCTCCTACTAATTGCTTTTCTCAGATGTTTTCTCTATTTTCACCGTGGACAATTTAGTATAACACAGAGTGCTGGATCTGAAACTTTTTGAAGCTTGTCTTCCGTAAGTATAACACTAATAATGCATTCAAGACTGCATATCAGCCTGAAATTAAAGACTATATGGGAACCCAACACAGTAACACTGTGTAAAATCCTCACTTTAGTTCAGTAGTCATTAAAATCTTCTCTTCATTTGGATTTTTCACAGCCATTAAAATTCTCTCTTTATGGGGATTTTCACATTTGGGTATGTCTAAACTGCAGATGGGCGTGTGCCTAACCTGAGCCTTTGCCGGTACTGCAACCACCAAACAGCTCCTGGTAGTGCATTAACTCAAATCGAACTAGCACAAGTCTCCCTACCAGGTTGGGAGGCACACTCCCAACTGCTGTGACACACCCCAAGAATCCCACCTGTTGTGAGTTTTCCCTCACACAGCAGATTTAAGCTAAACCAGGTAGAATTATTATAAGTAAAATGTAAAATAATGCCTTCAAATGGGGCTACCAATCAGATTAGCTATTTGTTAATATAGGATCAATTGTTATAGCACTACATAGTTTTTGCGCTTGGATTCTTCCATATCTAAACTTTCTTGGTGGTTTTTCATTGTTATCCTCAGTGATTCTTCAATATGGCGTGTGCTTTTCTTTTCTTTTTTTTTTTTAAAAAAACCCTTCTATGCAATTTGCTTATTAACTCAGTTTAGAATTTAATGCACACATATGAAAGGAGCAGCACCAATCTGAAATCTGCTCAGTTACTTTTTTTAAAAAGGAGTGAAAAATAGTTCTAAGAATACGACCTATTGCTGAATTTCTCTGCCATTTTAAGGGGATTTACAATAATTTTCTCTTAAATATGTTTCACTTCTCTTTGTTGCTCTGTGGAAGACCCAAACACACAACAACAGGGTAAACTAAGGGTCTGATCCACCCTTGCTCATGTTGTATAGTATCTTACTCTGAGTGGTCCCATTAAAATCAGCAGAACTACTGAGAGAATAAGATACTACTCAGTATATGATTAAAAGTGGCAGAACATAGCCAGAACTCTTTATAAACAACATGTTATCAAAAACATAGTCATTGAAAAAATTAATTAGAGAAAAATATTTTCTCTAATCTCTTTCCCTTACAATAAGCAGAGGTGCTACTTACAACAATAGTAGATCCAAACATTTTCTAAGAGATGTGTTTTGGTTATTTTTTTTAAAGTATTCTTTAAACATGCTATAAAATTGATAAATATGGGGACATATTTATTCTACTGACTTTCCTTTATATCATGCTAATTTTAACACAAACAAAACCCCATGAAACACTAACAATGTAATAACAATACTTTGCAATTTTATCACACTCTGCATTTGGGGATTACAAAGCACTTTACTCCAATTAATGAATGAAGCCTCGGCTCCCCTGTGTAACACAGGACCTCCTCACTTAAAGTCATCCCAGTTAACACTGTTTCATTGTTATGTTGCTGATCAATTAGGGAAATGCTTGTTTAAAGTTGTGCAATGCTCCCTTTTAACCTTGTTTGGCAGCCACCTGCTTTGTCCACTGCTTGCAGGAAGGGCAGCCTGTTGGAGTTCGCTGATGAGTGGTTGGAACCAGGGTGGACCAGCAGCCCCTCTATTGGCTCTCCGCTCCCCTAAGTTCCCTGTGCAGGAGCTGCTCAGCAGGCTATCAATTGCCCGCAGTTCAGATGTCCCTCTCCCTACTGCCATGTGCTGCTCCTGCCCTCTGCCTTGGAGCTGCTCCCAGGAGCCTCCTGCTTGCTGTGCTGGGGGGAGGAGGGGAGTAAGAGGCTGGCTAATTTAGGGTGTCCCCATCCTCCCTCCTTCTGCTCCCACTTACCCCATCTTCCATAGAGCAGGGGACACACGCCACAGGACAGAGCAGCAGCTGTGGCTCAGTTTGCTGATCTAATTAACAAGGCAGTGTATTTAAATGGGAAATGTGCATAATCTGTCTGCCCTTCCTCCTTTCCTGCTGCCTTATAAAGTGTGAGAGTTAACCCTTGAGGGCTCAGTTCATCATTTATTAGTAAGGCATTCTCTGGGAAATATCCCATCCTCTGACTTCTCCACCTCAACCAAGCTTCACAATCATCACTGTGGTGTACCAGTATTAAATTGTTTGTTTAAACCTTATACTGTCCATGTGTGTGTGTGTGTGTATTTGTCTCTCTCTATGTATAGATATAGATATAGAGATATATGTATAGATATAGATATATATCCCTGGAACCTAACCTCCACCCTCTTTACATTAATTCTTACGGGAAAATTGATTAGCTTAATATTGTTTCACTTAAAGTTGCATTTTTCAGCAACATAGCCACAACGTTAAGTGAGAAGTTCCTGTATGTTATAGCCCCAATTTACAGATGGGAAAATGAGACACAAGGAGGTTAAATGACAAAGTCACAAAGGATGTCTATGGAAACAGAACTAGCTCTTGGCGCTGTTTCTTAATCTGTTTGCACTTTAGCTGCTGCTGAACCATTTTCTGAAGTTTCAAAGCTTACTACATATGCTTCTTACATTCCAATCAGATGAATGAGGAATGATACCAATTATTAAATTCCAGTTATCCTGAACTTCCCTTCTTTATTCTAACCTAGCCCGTATAGAAAAATTGTTTCATATAGATTCTGACTTTCGCAACCCCCCAGCTCTTAATTTTAATTTCAGCACAAACACATACCAATCAATATCCACTACAATTATGATGTTACTGAAAATGTAATTCAGTTTTGCAGGTGAGTGTACAATTGGGTTCAGAAGTGGCATAAGCTATGCAACCTGCCTTGAATATATGGTAATATGGCTTTCCATTTTAATGTTAATCTGTATCATTTTATTCCATATTAACATTTACCAAGAAGTAGGAATCCACAAGGCTGTCTTACTTAGCTTTAGTTTAGGGGAAGTGATATCATCATCTTCAAGAAGAGGTCCCAGCTCTTTCTTTTTTTCTTTAAGAATCTTCTCTAGAATATGGGCATCATTATATACCTATTAGCCATTAAAATGTTGAAAGAAAAATAAAAACAGTATTTATTTGTTTCCTTATGATAATGTAATAGAGTATACCAAGAAAACTCTTAACACAAACAAGTTAACTCCTTAGTTTCAGCTGAGCACAATATTTCTTCGCTTCCACTCTTGAGTGACTGTATAGTGTTGCAGTTTGTTGTTAAAACAATTCCACCCCAAATGTGTCTGTATTTCAGTGTAAGATGAAATAATTCCCATATGTAAGTTTTTTAAAGTACCCTGGGATATTTCAGAAAGGCCCTATATTAGATTGTTCTCTTGACTTTGTCGTCATCCCTTTTGCTTTCTATTTAAATTCTCTCCTGTTTCCTTTCTTTCACGTTTCAAAACACACTCTTACCCATTCCCAAGGAAACCCTCTTTCAACTCCAGCTGCTTCATCAAATTTTATATACTCCTTCCCTTTCCCCATAAATTTGAGTAGCAGAGATATCTTTTCCACCTATGAGCCCTGCGAAATCATGCTGAGATCTAAGAGTCAAACTGAGTTATTTACATCCCACAAATCACCCCATAGTAACAAAAAATCTTAAGATTAAATTAGTACCTTAGGGACCCCTATGCAATCCAGCTGCCTTCAATAGGTTTTTACAGGGTGTAAGTCAGGCGTGGGCAAATGTTTTGGCCCGAGGGCCACATCGAGGTTAAAAATTATATGGAGGGCCGGGTAGGGTAGGGAAGCCTGGCCTCACCCCCATCTGACTCCCTCCCACTTCCCGTCCCCTCAGAACCCTCAACCCATCCAACCTCCCCTGCTCCTTGTCCCCTGACCCCACCTCACCGGGATGCCCCACCCAAACCACCCCTGGGGACCCCACCTCCTATTCAAACCCCTGCTCCTTGTCCCCTGACTGCCCCAACCCCTATTTACACTCCCACACCCTGACAGACCCCCCAGGACTCCCCGCCCCTTATCCAAGGCCCCGGCCCCCCTTACCACGCCGCTCAGACCCGCCTGAGTGAGACACGCTGCCCTGCAGGAGCTCGCAGCGCTGCCCCCTTACTATGATGCTCAGAGGGGCAGGAGCTCAAGTGCTGCCTGGCCATAGCTGCAGGCCAGAGCACTGGCAGCGCAGTGCACTGCAGGGAGGCGGGACAGCAGAGGAGGCGCTGGAGCAGCCTCCCCTGGCGGGAGCTCAGGGGCATTCAGGAAGGGCCTCTGGGCCATAGTTTGCCCACCCCTGGTGTAAATTATGGGAACTGAGTAAACAGCTGTTTATTACGCACTAGAAAAAAACAGAACAGCAAACTCTTTCTTAGCGGTGTTGGCTCTTACTTACACTGCTAACAGGATGAAAAAATGGAACTGTACAGTTAAATGATGTACATTTAAAATGAAAGATGCTGTGTTTATGTCTGCATATATCTGCAGGCAGAAGCAATATTTAAACACAAAAATATATCTGTACAGAAGTAGTAGTGTTCCTGGTTTAGAACAAGGGCTATGATGGGGTGCAGATGTTTATTCTGTAACTATTAGCATAACAATTGGAAGGAATAATCAGAGACTGACTGTTGCTTCTGCAACGAAGCATGAAGTTAACTGTGCCTGCATAATCTAAACAGTACCTGTGAGCCTTCCTCATTATAATGCCTTGCATTTCGGAACATTAGCCTCATATCTTCTATCATAGCCTCCTCCCCGGAGTATTTATCATTGCGGATGTTATGCTCAATAATTTTTAAATCCATTGGCTCCAAGATGATTTTATAATAATCTGGATAATCCTTTTTGGAGGGTTTAACCATAAATAGATCACAGAGTCTTCTGCCTGTGGCAGGCTCTCGAGCTTCAAGAACAACATTATATAAGATTTTCATTCGCTGCTTCTTTATGTTCTTTTTACTATTGGATAAAAGAGGGGAAAATCGTTATTTTTTCTCACCCACACACCTACACCAGAACAGCATTTTTTCTTTCTGCTGCAAGATACATTGAATACAATTTTTTTAAAACGCCTTGTAGCCTTGTGTGTAAAGGTTACCACCATGCTAGAAATATGTGCATGCCAATTTTAAAAACAGTTACAGAGTGATGATAGTAGGACCAGAGAATTTGGGTCCAGGGGTGAGTGCAACACTAGGTGAGCTACCCAGCTAATTTTCAAATACTGCCTCTCTTCTTCCTTTGTTCCACTTAGAGATAAAAAACTTTCCCCAGCATGAAACAAAACACTGTTTTCATGAATGATGCAGTCTTATTTTGAATATTCCTCCAATTATGGAATCAGACTCTGTATTTTCAAACCTAAAGCTCCTGTGCCTCCCCTCTGTGACTGAACTTACCTATTAGACAAAAGAATGAATGTGTATGCATCATCTTAATTCATAAACTCTTCTGCCTAGATAAAGTAAATTTCATTAGTAAGACCAAAATTTTGTTTTAAAAAAAGTGGCCTCAAAGATTCTGAAGCTGGACACTCGAAAACTGAGGCAATATTTTAAAAATTTAGCCTAAATGACTTATGACTTTTCTCCACTTGTAAGAATCTTTCTACATTTCTCACAGCATATACCGTACCACAAGCATAAAATATAAAGAAGGATCATTCTACAAATTAATAGAAAGTAGCTTCTGAATTGTTTGAACACCTGTCAAAAAACAGCAAGCTATACCAGTGCTCTAAAGTCAAAGTGGCAAATGGCTATATTTATGCTGTCACAGACACTTGTCTCCCTATAGCAAACTATTATGAATTAGTGATACTGCAAATAAGAGATTAAAAGTTGTGACGGAGTCAGACCAGAAGGATATAGGAGAGTGCTGGAAGGCAAGTATATTAGTCTCAAGATGTACAGGTCCCCGTTCCCTGGATAGCCAAACACAGGCTACTTCAGGCCAATCAAGACAGCTGGAGCCAATTAAGAACCTTCTAGAAAGAAGTAGAAACAGCTAGCCTGATTGGAACACCTGAAGCCAATCAGGGATTGGCTGAAACCAGATAAAAACCTCCCAGTTAGTCAGGTGGGCTGTGGGTGTCAGGAGTTGTGGAAGGAAGTTATGCTGTTGGTGAGACTGAGTGGTCGACAACATATCATACAGAAGGAAGGAGGCCCTGAGGTTAGGGTGAAGTGGAGTTTGAAGAAGCGGGGACTGCTGTGGGGAAGTAGTCCAGGGAATTGTGTTGTGTTTTGTGGATAAAAGGTCAGCCATCTTAGCTGATACTATTAGGGTCCCTGGGCTGGAGTCCGGAGTAGAGGGAGGGCCTGGGCTCCCCACTTTTCTGCCTCCCTTAATTAGTTACTGAGAAAGGGAGGTCACTCGGGGCCTAGATGAGTTTCTGAGGCCCCTAAATCTGCCAGAAAGCGCAGGACCCACAAATACAGACTCGGAACTTTGTCACAACTGGTGTCAGGAGTGGAAGTTTCTGACTTACTGTTCACCGCGCAGCAGAAGAAAGGGAGAGGTTTACAAAAAAAAAAAAAGTGCACCGGGTTTGGGGTGTTCTCACCACAATGGAGGACATAATAAAAGCACTGTTGCAAGCCACTGCAGCCCAGCAGGAGGCCACCCGAGCCCAGGCTATGGCACAACAGGAGTCCCTGCGGGTACAACAAGAGACTAACCAATTATTGATGGAGCAGGCCTCTCAGGATCGAGCCCTCTTGCGGGACGTGGTAGAACAACTGAAAGTCCTCACCACCAAAAACCAAGGATCTGAGGGGTCACGAGTATGGAGGGCTGCTGGTTGTCTGCCAAAGATGACAGCCAATGACGACATAGAGGCGTATCTCCTCCCCTTTGAGAGGGCTGCCTTGTGAGAGGCTTAGCCCCAGGATCAGTGGGCTAGGATCCTCGCTCCCTTCTTATGTGGAGAAGCACAAAAAGCTTATCATGACATGCCCGCTGAAGCTGCCATGGATTACCCCCAGCTGAAAGCAGAGATCCTGGCACGATCAGTGGTAACAACAGCAGTACAGGCCCAGAGATATCATGAGTGGAGGTATAAGGAAGGTAAGCCTCCAAGGTCCCAATTATTCGACCTTATCCACCTAGCACGGAAGTGGTTACGACCTGAGGTTTGCAACTCAGAAGAAATGTTGAAAACTTTGGTCATAGACCACTATATGAGGGGATTGCCTCCAGATCTTCGTGCATGGGTGCACGACCCAGCAGAATGACCCTGCCATCTACGACGGGATGATCACATTGGTAAAAAGATGGATTGCAGCCCAAGAGCTGTCCCAGCTACCCAGAGAAACCTTCTCCCAAAAGAAGTATCTGGGTCCGATCCCGGAAGGCCAGATAACCAAGCATCCGGGAAGCCCTAGGTGGAAGAAGGTAGTAGCCACAGAACAGCTGGGAACCCAGAAGGGAGGAAGCCATAGGGTAAAGACCCCTAACCCAAGAGACAAAGGAGCATCTAGAGCCCTTTATAGATGTTATGCATGTGGAGAATGGGGACACCTAGCAGTGCAATGTCCCAACATTGAGGAGCCCATGCAGTGTAACCTGGGGAATTGGCCAGACCCACGCACCCTAATCAATCTAGTCAGGGTTGCAATCACCTCACACCAATATACAAAACCAGTGAAACTGAATGGGGTAGAGACTATGGCACTCATTGACTCAGGCGGTGCTGTCACTCTGATTTCAGGGAAACTAGTGAAACGCAGCCAGTTGATACAGGCTAAGCGTATGGGAGTAACCTGTGTACATGGGACCATTAGCTATTATCCTGTCATCCCAGTAAGGATTGAAATCCAGGGAACCATCACTGGAGTAAAAGCAGGGGTGGTCCCAAAACTCACATACCCAGTGCTCATTGGAAGGGATTTCCCAGGATTTGGAAATTTGCTCCCACCAGAGGTGCAAGACAGAGGAGAAGACTCCGAAGTTAAGGAGTCATCCCTAACAGAAAGTCACCCCCCCCTTCTTTGCTGAAATATCTCCCGAATTGTTCCCCGCCCCTGGGAAGGGCAGAAAAACCAAGAAAGAAAGAAAGGGCAGCAAAGGCTTTGGGCACTCGGATTCTGCTTCAGGGCCAGAACATGGCCTTGGTAGGCCGAAGGGCACAGGGAACTGAGGAAGAGACCCCCAAAGAGGAGGAGGAGGAAGCAGAAACCAGTCCCAACCCCAATGTCACCGAATTGACTGAGTCAGAGACCAGTTCCTCAGAGTTTGGATCGATAGGTCCTGGAAGAGAGACTTTCAGGCGAGACCAGGCAGAAGATCCCAGATATGATAATGTCAGAAGAGAGGTGGCTGAGATAGATGGGGAGCCTGTGGAGGGAAAGGCCCGAGGGCCAGTGCCCTATTTCATGATCAAGAAGAACCTTCTGTACAGGGTGGTTCAAATACAGGAAGAGGTGGTAAACCAGCTCCTGGTACCCCAAAAACATCAGAGGGCAATACTAAGTCTCGCCCACAGTCACCTCTTTGGGGGACACTTGGGGGTAGAAAAGACCCAAGCGCGAATCTTGCGCAGATTCTTCTGGCCAGGAGTACATGAGGATGTCCGGCGGTACTGCGCCTCTTGCCCAGAGTTTCAGTTGCACAGCCCTCGACCACATCTAAGGGCCCCATTGATACCTCTACCAATCATTGAGATCCCTTTTGAGCGGGTGGCCATGGACCTGGTGGGGTCTCTAGAGAAGACAACTCGAGGTCACCAATATGTGCTTGTCATCTTGGACTATGCAACCAGGTATCCAGAGGCCATTCCCCTACAAAATACGGCCTCCAAGACCATAGCAAAGGCGTTGGTGGAAATTCTTGCCTGAGTTGGGCTACCGAAAGAGATTCTAACGGACCAAGGAACGCCTTTCATGTCTAAGCTGATGAAGGACCTCTGCTCTCTGCTCCACGTCCAAACTCTGCGAACCTCAGTTTACCACCCACAGACCGACGGCCTGGTAGAGAGATTCAACTGGACCCTCAAGGCCATAATCAAAAAGGTGGTAAGTAGGGATGGAAAAGACTGGGATACCCTGTTGCCCCACCTTAGGTTTGCCATCCGGGAAGTTCCTCAAGCCTCCACTGGATTCTCTCCCTTCGAGCTGTTATATGGCCGCCACCCCTGGGGCATACTAGATATAGCTAGGGAAATTTGGGAAGAGGAGCCTAATACAGGGAAAAATATAGTTGAGCATATATTACAAATGAGAGACCGCATAACCTGAGTCACCCCTATAGTGTGGAAGCACCTGGAGAAAGCCCAGAAAGCCCAACAAACTCACTACAACCGCCAAGCAAAGGTTCGGCAGTTCCAACCCGGAGACCGAGTAATGGTGTTAGTACCCACAGCAGAGAGTAAACTCTTGGTCCAGTGGCAGGGGCCCTATGAAACAGTAGAATCTGTAGGAGAGGTAAATTATAAGGTGAGACAACCGGGACGTCGAAAACTAGAGCAGATATATCACATCAACCTTCTAAAACCCTGGCGTACCCAAGAAGCATGTGTAGTTGCTCACAAGGACACACTGCAGAAGAACAAGAACCCCGAGCAGGTGAAGGTGTTTCCCGATTTAACACCAGCCCAAAGAGAGGAGGTGGTCGAGATGATCAACAGGAACCAAGACGTATTCTCATCTCGACCAGGACGAACAACTGAGACGTATCACCACATCACTGCAAACCCTGGGGCCAAGGTGACGATGAGGCCTTACTGGGTGCCAGCAGCCAAAAGAGAAGAAATCAGAGCAGAAGTAAAGAAAATGTTGGACTTGGGGGTAATTGAAGAGTCTCACAGTCAGTGGTCTAGCCTGATCGTGCTAGTACCCAAACCAGATGGTTCCACAAGGTTTTGCAATGACTTCCGTCGGCTGAATGAGGTGTCCCAGTTCGATGCATATCCTATACCCCGGATAGACGAGTTAGTGGACCGACTGGGAAATGCCCACTCTAGACTTAACTAAAGGGTACTGGCAGATCCCCCTTGCTGAAGACGCAAAGGAGAAGACCGCTTTCTCCACCCCAGAGGGACTGTTTCAATATACAGTCCTTCCATTCAGTCTACATGGGGCCCCAGCTACCTTTCAGCACCTTATGGATAAGCTATTGCGCCCCCATGCCAGTTATGCAGCTGCCTACCTGGATGATGTGGTTATCCATACCGCAGACTGGGAAACCCACTTGGAAAAGGTTGAAGCTGTCCTAGATACCCTAAGGCGTGCTGGCCTTACTGCAAACCCCGCAAAGTGTGCCATAGGATTAACGGAGGCGAAGTATCTGGGCTACATTGTGGGACGAGGGGTAGTGAAACCCCAACTCAATAAACTAGAGGCCATCCAAAACTGGCCCCGACCGGTTTGCAAGAAACAAGTCTGAGCATTTTTGGGGGTAGTGGGGTACTATTGACGCTTTATTCCCCATTTTGCCACTAGGGCAAGTGCCCTGACTGATCTCATAAAAGCTCGGGGACCTGACATGGTGCGATGGACAGACACAGCAGAGAGGGCATTTACAGATCTAAGGACAGCCCTTTGCAGTGACCCTGTACTTATAGCTCCAGACTTCACTAAGGAGTTCATCTTGCAAACAGACACATCTGAAGTTGGGCTAGAGGCTGTCCTATCCCAGATGGTCGGGGAAGAAGAACATCCAATCCTCTATCTGAGTAGAAAACTTCTCCCAAGGGAACAGAAGTATGCTGTGGTCAAGAGGGAATGCCTTGCCTTTACATGGGCCATGGAAACACTGCAATACTACCTGCTAGGTAGGCAGTTTACTCTCGTGACTGACCATGCCCCTCTTCAGTGGATGCAGTGGAACAAGGAGAAAAATGCGAGAGTGACTAGATGGTTCTTATCCCTTCAACCCTTTCAGTTCCGTATACAACACAGAGCTGGAAGTCGCCACGGCAACGCAGACGGCTTATCACGGGTGCACTGTCTGTCGACCCAAGTTGCCCAACCCCTTGGTGTTGAGCAGGGGGGAGGGATATGTGACGGAGTCAGACCAGAAGGATATAGGAGAGTGCTGGAAGGCAGGTATATTAGTCTCAAGATGTGCAGGTCCCCGTTCCCTGGATAGCCAAACACAGGCTACTCCAGGCCAATCAAGACAGCTGGGGGGCCAATTAAGAACCTTCTAGAAAGGAGTAGAAACATCTAGCCTGATTGGAACACCTGAAGCCAATCAGGGATTGGCTGAAACCAGATAAAAACCTCCCAGTTAGTCAGGTGGGCTGCGGGTGTCAGGAGCTGTGGAAGGAAGTTGTGCTGTTGGTGAGACTGAGTGGTCGACAACATATCATACAGAAGGAAGGAGGCCCTGAGGTTAGGGTGAAGTGGAGTTTGAAGAAGCGGGGACTGCTGTGGGGAAGTAGTCCAGGGAATTGTGTTGTGTTTTGTGGCTAAAAGGTCAGCCATCTTAGCTGATACTATTAGGGTCCCTGGGCTGGAGTCTGGAGTAGAGGGAGGGCCTGGGCTCCCCACTTTTCTGTCTCCCTTAATTAGTTACTGAGAAAGGGAAGTCACTTGAGGCCTAGATGAGTTTCTGAGGCCCCTAAATCTGCCAGGAAGCGCAGGACCCACAGATACAGACTCGGAACTTTGTCACAAAGTATAGTGAAGTTATGATGTGTTAGCAATAAAATGAAGATGTTTGTAGCTCCCTCACACATCTGCACAACCTGGAAATTAATTATGTTGCAGATTTTTGTTTTAATAGGGCCTTGTCTTGTTAATATTTTATTCAAATAAAATGGAACACTTCAGACTAGAGTTCCATAAAAGTGCTTCAACCCACCTTCTCAATTGTACATTAAATTTTGCAGAGGGCAATCCAGTGGTTCTTTCCAAATCACTTGAACCACAGACATAACTCTTTTAATGTGCAGACTGTGTACACAAAACTATATGTGCAAACATATAGGTTTTTTTGAAAGTGTCGTTTTATCATTAATTCCTCACAGAAGCCAGTTAGCAGCCACTTTCTACCACAGAGCGTTAGTTTTCATAGGCCAGTAGGCTGTGGTACACAGAACATTCTACAAGGTTGCTATAGCACAGACATTTCAACATTTAGTTCCTCTCCGATTAAATAATTTTATGCATTTAAAAAAAAATCTCTCTCTTCTGAGATGAATCAGCTATTTCATGATACACTCGGGAACAGCAGACACCACCATTACATGCAATTAAAAAACAGATGTAATACGACATAGATCACAATGTGATTAGCTAAGAAACCCTTTTTCTTTCTCAAATAAACTAAAAAATTAAACTTACTGATCCACACGTAAGGTTCGGGTCATGCATTTGCCACATTGAAACGGACACTCAAAAGAATTCCCTCATTAACAAACTGAGTACACCATCAGCCTCCTTCAGCATGTCAGGATGTGTTTTACTCTGGCACTTCACTATATTTGCTATCCTCTGGAATTCCTCAAAGTTTTTTACCTCAACTAACTGAATTTTCAGCTTATTCTATTAACTTTATCAATTTTTCATCCACTGATATGTAGTTTGCATTATTGCATTTACAAAATCAAAATTCATTTTTACAACTTTTTCTTTACTGCAGCAACAAAAAATTTGCCTTTCTTCACTCTACTGTATTTCATCATCCTAACAGTCCTACTTGTTTTCTTTTCGATGAGTTCTTAGATTATTTTTTAAAGCATTTTAATATTCTCTTGTATAAGAGGATCCAGTGCAATACATGATGTTAGGGCATGGAGGTCAAATTAATTTCCTTGTGTCAGCAGTATCCACTGATTCTGCAAGTCAGATAGACTTGCAATTGTTGTGGTCTGCTCCTCGCTGATCTTTATTTGGTACTTTATTCTGTCTCTCTCTCTGATTACTCAGCTATCTTTCAGGATCTCTTTTCCCTGCAGTGGTAACACCAAACTGTACCACCTTCTATAGCTCAGTTACCGGTCTTTTGGCTGAGAAGTTTCTATCTTTGATTTATGACTGCAATCCAGAAAACATGGGAGGATGCTACTACAATTATATAATTGTGCTTATAAAAATTCTCTTGTTTTGATGGTTCTGGTCTGGTTTTCATTTTTTCTAGTCCCTCTCCCTAGCATAACAGCCAACTCAGAACCTGGATGATTGACAGTAACAGGCTGGAGCAACAATGGAGGGACCTCAATCTCAATCATTTCAGTAAACATCAAAGACTTTTCTCTAGTGTTCTGGGAAGAATGGATGGATTAGCATCTATCTTCCAAACATGATATTTTTAAACTTACGATCTTAGTGGGCATTTATAATGCTTTCAGAGAACTATGTCTGGTGTTCTGTTTTGTTGTGTTTTATCTACACAAATTTTAATTCTCTACCAATTGCCGTAATCATCCTATTCTCTTACATTTGGTCTATTTACGTCTTCCTTGGCCATAATGATTCCTGATGGAGTTTTTCAGGAATGAGAGTTCAAAAGGAAAGGAGAAGTGGCCCACTGTGACTTTCATGGTAAAACTACACTTGAACTGTCCCAATCAGATAAAAAAATCCAGTGATCTTATCCAAGGGAGCTTCCCCCAATCAAAAACCCATATCTTGCAACAAGATTTAAGATTAACAATAAAATGTAAAAATAGAAAATATATTTTAAAAATCATTTTATTTTTCATTCGGAAATTACTAACCAATAGTAAAAAGGAGAGTCATGCGTGAGGAAAACAAGGGAAGACGAGCAATTGCTAGTTACAGATAACCTGTAATAACAAATCACAAGAACTTACAGAGTACTTTTTGGACTGAAAATACTACATCTTAAGTGAGAAACACACATAGTATAACATAATTATGTAAAATGTCAGCATCGTTCATTTTAAAAAACTGAAATATAAATATTCTTGCCAGCTATATATTTACATATTTGTAAGAAAATGTGAGTATGGAAAAATAAAACAATTAATTACTGATAAATGAGATGTTTCATGATTTTAGAATTCATATATGAAGTCTTAAACATAGATGTTTTAATGTTCCTCTATATGACAAATGAAAGCAGCAACAAAAAAGATGCCTGAAGGAAAAACAAAAGTGCATACCTTTTCCTTTTTGAACTTCCAGTATCAGATGTGGCAGAAGAGATCATACTGTCTCCGTCCTCAATGTCGTCTCGCCTAGCTAGCTCTTTTTTCTTTGCCTGAAAAAGAGCAAAACCCTAGTGTCAGACTCGCTATTGAATGTTCCCAGAATAAATGAATATTAAACAGCTGCACAGATCAGATTCACTGAGAGACACAACTATAGGATGCATAAATATTAAAGCACTATTAAAAGTTTTCCAATGACTGTAATTCAATGAAAGATGTCCACACCAGAGAAACTTATATTAAAAACTGACATGAAAATATTTTGAAGAATCAATTCAAGCCAATGCTATTTCAGACTAGCAGCTATTTGAACTGTTCTGTTAAATGTTATAATTCATGATACCCAAAATGTGTTAGTATCCTCTTATTCAAGTCATTTTAGCTATATTGTATCTATCAATTTTAAAGATTCTTGTTCTTTAAAGATATCTTGATTCTAATCTACTCAAAAACAAAGTAATTTAGAGAAATAACTAAGATGATCTCCTCCCCATTCAGCACATTATTTTTTCAGATTTATTTCCTGACAAAGACAGATGACCCAGTATACGATGCACTGAGAACTTCTGAACATTAAAATATGTTCAGGATACTTAACTATGAAAACTGCACTGAGAAACATACAGAACAGCTAATAAACTATCAAATATGCTACTGCAGATTTAAAAGCTCCAAGAACTACCACCTAAAGAAAATTAATTTATACATATAGCTATCATCTTGACTGTTTTCTCTTTATACCTGCATAACTTGCTGCATTTTCAGTACTCTCTTATAGATGGCTGAATTAGGAACATTGTAGCGTTTGGCATTTTCAAACATTAAGTTCAGATCACACTCCAAGTGGTCTAGGGTTTCATATTCATGGTTCTTCAGTTTGGTTCTGTGGAAAAGATAGACAACTTACATTGTTTCGCAATAGCTGATCACTGTAAAGTAATTATTTCAAATAATTTTTTTCCAAGCAAGTCAATAACAGCACAACTCTGATGTGGAAGAATGTGTTCTGATAGTGCCTTGATACTTCAGCATCGCAACTGAAGGGTTTGGGTTTTATTTTTTAGAGTGAGTTCAGTATGGCACCGTTCCTAATGCTAGACAGCTCTGGAGACTCTAGTCCTGTTTTTGCACATAGAATAGATATTGCATGTAAGGCAGAAGTATAAATTTCCCATATAACTGCTCCAACTTGCCTGGAAGTGCTACCTGCAATACAAAAAGATAATTCAATCCCTATTTTCATTGTGAGCAAGGTCCTACAAAGCAATCAGCACCACATTAAAAATGCTAAGGGCCAATGGCTCCAATTATTTGGAACTGGTGATGCTTAACACCTTCTTGGATCAGGCAGTCAGTTTTTGGCCTGTTAAAACTGCCAGCAAAAAGCGTGTAGATTAGTGCTAACTGCAGTAAAGTTTGTAATGAAAATACTACTAAGAATTGGTCTGAGACCATCATGCCTGGAAACAAATTGTAAACAGACAACACTGACTTGCAAGCACCTTTTGCTTTCTCCTGTTTCCCCTTATGTATTGGGAAAACTGCTAACCAAAATCTTCATCTTCCATCAAGTCCACCATCAAATCTCACCTCAACTAAAATGCATACAGAAAACTGGTATCTGCAAATAGCACCCAATACCTGCAAACTGCTAGGCAGCAGACATTTTGTAGGCAAGCAGTTTTTAAATGAGATGAAACTTGGTGGTAGGCAACCCTAATCAGACTCCTGAAAGGGTACAGTAACCAGAAAAGGTTGAGAGTCACTGGTCTAGCTGACTGAACTGGGAGCCAGGAGTACCACACTTCGCTTGCCACTGACTTCTGTGGCATATAACCTGTCTCCTTCCCCCAATCTATGAATTGAAGAGATACTATTTACATAAGTACCTCACAAAATAGAACTTTGAAGATGTAAAAAAGTATTGCAAGGACCCAATCTGCTTTATTTTCCCTATAGAATCGTAGGACTGAAAGGGACCTCAAGAGGTTTTCTGGTCCAGTCCTCTGCACTCAGGACTAACTATTACCTAGACCAGCAGTCTTCAAAGTGGGGTGCGCGCCACGAGGAGGTGCGCGAGACCCCGCACGGGCGGCCGCGGTGTCCCACGGGCAGCTGCTGCGGGATTGGCCCCGGGACACTGACGAAATCAGAAGGATTCTATTTGTGTCCCGCCGAAATGTCACCGAAAGCGGAAGCTTTGTATTCAGTGGCATTTCGGCGGACACATCCCCAGGCTGCAAGAGGACTCGGGAAAGCGGAAGGGGGCCACTGATGGAAAACTTTGAGAGATGCTGACCTAGACCATCCCTGACAAGTGTTTGTCTAGCCTGCTCTTAAAAATCTCTTATAACAGAGAGTCCACAACCTCCCTAGGCAATTTATTTCAGTGCTTAACTCTGCAAGTCTTTATATAGTTAAATTCACACACATTTAAGTCTGCACAAGCGCCTTTGGAAGAATTTTTGTGCATACAAATATGCAAAGATTACATGGTAATTTAAGTGTTGATTGAATATAAGCCAAGATTTAACCAAGGTGCAGTCGACAGATAAATACTGCATTTCAGCTGTCAGTGAACAAGATAAAGCTAATACGAAAATTCACTTTTGCTTTATATATACACAGCATAAAAGAATTTCAGGCCCTTCTCTCCAGTTTGAATAAAAAATAATATTTACACAGCACCAACTTGCATTACTTAAATAAGCAATGTAATTGCTGCAACAGTAGTGTGTGTGTAAATAAAATATGAAAAAATGAAGATATTGTTCAGCAAAAAGAACCATGGGCTAGATTGAGATCTCAGTTACAATAAATTACAAGCAAAGGAACTCCTTTGAAGTCATTATGTATTATTACACCAAAGAGTGTAATAATTTATACCTTGGTGGTTGTCTAAGCAGAAGGAGAAAGACAGAATGACTAGAGACAAAACTATCATCTTGCTTCTATACAAGTGTCTCACAAGGTCCAGGACAAACAACAATATGGGTGTTGTGTGGAAGCTAGTTCTATCCCTAGCCATTCTGCACCTGTTTGGTAACAAAATATCTCAACATTCAGAACTCTGAGTGCTACACCTTAATTACAATTGAAACAAACGAAAAAATACAAACAGAAGGCATCTAAAAAGGAAGGTGAGAAGATGGATGTAGACCAATTTGAAAGGCAAAATACACAGAATTCTTTGAACTACTATATTTGACAGCAGTTGCAGAACTAATCCATGTAACATATAGTAACCGTACGGATTTGCTTACCAAGACAAATTTTATGTATGTAACAGGAATTAGTTCATGGTATAATAGGCCAGAAATGAAAGAAGCTCTTCAATGTGCTCAAGCCCAGAAAATGTAGTTTACTCTCCATATTTCCTTACCTGATTTGCTTCAATGAAACAGGCATTTTGATTTGCTGATAATAATCTGGATATTTTTTCTTGGAAGGCAAATGGAAAAAGGGTTCTGATATAAGCTGACCCTGGTTATTTCGGCAGTTTCTAACCGTATCATAAAGCTGATAAAGAGGGTTAGAAGTATCCATAAAGGAAGTGATGCTCTCTGCTTCAGACTCTCCTTCTTCATAACGGGCAGCAGCTGTAAAAAAGAAAGAAGGAAGTAGAGAAACCGACGAGCAATCAAATAAAGCTCTGTTGACTTTAAAAATAATAAATGAGGTAATGCCTGACCTACTAGTGAGGGAATTAACCCACTTTTTAATACTCTGATTTATAACTTTGGGAGAGACACCATATGCTATCTACTGCTTCTGGATGACCATTTAATAAAGTAGCCAAAACATTTTTTTCTATGTACACATCTGATCCATTGGGTTAGGACAGTCAAAGGCAGTCAGACGTAATGCTGGCTGCATCACTCCCTTGTGTACCGCTGGCTATGAAACTGATATCTCTTAACCGTATCAGCCCAAAGAGCCACTGGCTCTTTGACTTGGCAAACAGATTGTATGCTTTACCAGATGCAGACGTCATGCCTTTAACACTGTCAGATGGGACTACAGTAATGTGTTGTGCATGAGAATACAGAGCATGACCACTCAAACACAATCTGGTGAAGAAAACAGCTGTCTGCTTATTTAATAACGAAGCCGACAACCTTAAATTACAACTGTAGAATTGTATTATTGGCTATCATGCTACATGGCTGCACTCTGTACTTTTCTAAACAGAAATGACTACACACACGAGTGAAGGAGAGTAAGAACACGGACAGGAACGTTACAAAACTGAGCAATCCACTGTTGGTGAGGCATAATATCTGTTGCATATAAGAGAGATGCTGAAGGAAGCATTTAGGGAAAGGAGGAATAATCCTTCAAATATCTTAGGAAATATTTATGAACCCAATTAAAGGAAGTTTCAAATCCCTTGTGCTGCAAGCAAATGTTAAAATCTTCAGAAATGCTAGAAAGTAAGATAACACTGTTCTACAGCCAAAATGCTTCTGAAATAAATGTAGTCAAACTTTACTAATTCTGGGTCACTGAGAACGAAAATGATGCTTAAAATTGTTGATTGGCTCTAGTTTTCAAGATATGCTATTGGGTCAGTACATACCACCCTTGACATGGGAATGGCGGAGGATAAGTGAGTTATAAAGGGAAGGGATCTCAATTTAAACCAGAAATGACTAAAATACATCTTTGACTGGATCTATGAATAAATCTATGACTGGGTTTGGACAGTACTTGCTTTTTAGGCAAAACAATGAATGATGCAATCTGAAGCTGGTATTGCATCATACATGATATGAATTGCATCATGTTATTCCTAGAAGTCATGGATGATGCAATCCTAACGAAGCTTACATCACTCTGCTGAACAAATTGCCCTATATCAGCTCTAGAAATCATACAGTGTCGTGCTCTCTTATTTGTCAGTGTTTGATTTTGCAAAGGGACACATTTCTGTTTAGCCAAAGTGAGCAGAGATGCCTCGTACTTGTGTGAACAGTGCAGATGACTTCTGCTATGTTTGTGGTGAAGTGACTTTTGCATCACAAAAGCGCAGTATAGCCACAATGGTTAAGAAAGCCTATCACCTTTATTTTGGCTGCAAAATTGGAGATCAGGACACGAGCTGGGCCCCACACATATGCTGCAACACTTGTGCAACAAATCTTCGCCAGTGGTTGAACAGGAAAAGGAAATCTATGCCTTTTGCAGTGCCAATGATTTGGAGAGAGCCAACAGATCATACCGGCAATTGTTACTTCTGCATGGTGCCTCCACTTGGGAAAGGTGTGTCAAAGAAGAAAAAGTGGACTGTGCATTATCCAAACATTCCATCAGCTATACGCCCAATACCCCACGGAGAAGGACTGCCGGTTCCTGATGCACCAGAATCATTCTCACTTGAGTCAGATGAGGAAGAGGAAGAGGATGAAACTTCTGGTCCTGAACCATCAATGTCACAGGACCCACATTTTCTCCCATCCTCCTCCTCTGAACCGCACCTCATAACACGAGCTCAACTGAATGACCTTGTCAGGGATTTGGAACTACCCAAGAGTAAGGCAGAGCTGTTGGGCTCCAGACTACAGCAGTGGAATCTCCTGGCAGGTGATGTTAGGGTTTCCATGTTCCGTGACCGTCAAAAGGATCTTGTCCCATTCTTCTTCATGGAAGGTGATCTTGTAGCCTGCAACAACATGGATGGTGTGATGGCAGTCCTCAACATCGTTCACGATCCAGATGAGTGGAGACTCTTCATTGATTCATCGAAGACGAGTCTTAAAGCTGTTTTGCTGCATAATGGCAATGTTTTGCCATCAATTCCAGTTGGTCATGCAGTCCATATGAAGGAAACCTATGACAACATGAAACAACTTTTGAGGTGCATAAACTATGACCAACGTCAGTGGCAGCTTTGTGGCAATTTGAAGGTTGTTGCTCTCTTGCTTGGTCTGCAGACTGGATACACAAAGTACTGCTGTTTTCTCTGCAAATGGGATAGTCGTGCAAGAGATTCCCACTACATCAAGAAAGATTGGCCGCTCCGACAGTCATTGGAGCCTGGGAGGAAAAGTGTTCAGCATTCACCATTTGTTGAATCAAGGAAGATTTTGTTACTACCCTTACACATCAAGCTGGGTCTGATGAAGAACTTTGTCAAGGCCATTGACAGAACGCAAGCAGCTTTCAAGTACCTCCGTGGAAAATTTCCAAGGTTAAGTGAAGCTAAGATAAAGGAAGGTGTCTTTGTTGGTCCTCAGATTCGTGAACTTCTTCGAGATGATGCATTTGACCATGCACTGAGTGGCAAGGAAAAGACAGCATGGAAAGCCTTCCAGTCAGTGGCAATACATTTTCTCGGAAACAACAAGGCAGACAACTACAGGTTGTTGGTGGAAAACCTCCTCAAGGCATACAAAAGCCTTCATTGCAACATGTCACTAAAGATACATTTTTTGCACTCTCATCTAGATTTTTTTCCACCAAACTGCGGAGCAGTGAGCGATGAGCACGGCGAGCGATTTCACCAGGACATTGCAACAATGGAGAAACGCTACCAGGTCAAATGGAGCCCATCAATGCTTGCAGACTATTGCTGGACAGTGACAAGAGATGCTCCATTTAATGAATACAAGAGACAAGCCAAGAAGCGCCGAGTAGACACTGAATAGGACTAAACTATGTACATAACAGTTTTTTGACTTTTGTTTCATAATACATTTTATTTATATAACCCTTTTGCTCATTTTTAAAGTGTTACATAAACAGGACAGGTGAAATATTACCATGTAAAGCAACCATAAACACATGAAAAGACCTCGGTTTACAATTTATGATTAAAACTCTACTATCTACACAATATACATAGACATAAAATGTAAAAACTTAAATATCTTAGAAACAGTAGCCAATCAGTGGTTTTAATTGTCATATTTGAATTCAGCACATCAAAATACATAATAAATATCACATTTTATCTCTGAAGCAGACGACTTCTAAAAAATTGTAGACCAGTGTAATCTGCAAAACCTATGAATATCTAATAACATGGTGTGGACAACATGGCACTCCTCTTACATATCCATAGACGTTCATCAGCGTAAAGGGACTTGATTACCTTTGCCATGGAAATACATATTTTTTAACTGAGGTGTCCCATTACAAAATACTAATGCACTACAGAAAAAATTCTTTGGGTTATCCTAAGAATTTAAACATACAATAATCAGCTCCAACAGAGAGTTTTCCATGTGTGAGCCCATATTTTACCTATATATCTCTTCAACACTTAATGTTAGAGCACTCATGTTTGTGAAATAATCACTCTCTCTCTAACTTACATAAATCCAAATAGCTGGTTTTTAAACATGATGATTATTTAACAAGGGACCAAAAAAAGGAAATTATTTACTTTTTCAGAAGTCCTGGATCTAATGTAAAGAATAACATATCAAATGTAGCTTATACTTGGATTGAACTGCTGATTTACATATTAAGATTTAATTTTTCACACAGATATGGAAATGTGCATAATGAAGAGAGAATGAGAAATCTGTAGTAGTTTTTTATTTTCTGTGCATATAGATACTTAAACCTTTAATAATAAAGAAATTCGCAAACCTCAAAATCCTTTGAAGTAGGGGAAACTGAAGATCAAAGCTAACAAGCAGATTTTCAGAAAACATTCACTAATTAGAGATATGCTCTAGCTTCAACAGAAATCATGGGCTTGATGTAAGAATCACTTGGTGAAGTTTTGACCTGTGTCATGCAGGAGGTCTGACTAGAAATCGTAACGGTCCGTTCCAGCCGTAAAAAATTACCAATCTGTGAAAATTGTGTGCATTGATTTAAGGGCACTTAATGTGAGACAGCTTGAGTCTGATTTCAGATGTGCAAGGATTTACAACTGAAAGTTTTGTTCTAAGTGACTTGCCTAATATTAAACAAACAGTGGTTGGAACGGTGGGGAAGAGAATTCACTACAAGAGTGGAAATTTGTACTGGGATGTTCATATGCGCCTAAGTAGTTAGTTTCAGTGATTAAATTCAAAATAAATCTATATTTATATGTTGAGAAATGTTCTCTGAAGTTCCCTCTTAAATTATCACACCTGGACTGAAGAGCTTATTCTAGTAAAGGTACCACAAAGGAAGCAACAAAGATTACATAAAGTCTGAGGGTGGTCCTACTTAGAACTCACTTATACCACTTTCCTTTGATTGGTACCTAAACTTATGATCCATAATATGTTTTAGAATGGTATTTCCCCCTCTCCCAAATCTATAAACTTCAAGACTAAGACTCATGGAAGCGATACTAGAAAGAAATTAGGGCTATCGAGCGATTAAAAAAATTTATTGTGATTAATTATGCAATAAAAATTAATGATTAACGCATGATTAATCACACTGTTAATAAGAGAATACCATTTATTTATTTTTGGATGTTTTCTACTTTTTCAAGTATACTGATTTCATTTACAATGCAGAATACAAAGTGTACAGTGCTCATTTTATATTTATTTTTGATTATAAGTATTTGCACTGTAAAAAAGAAATAGTATTTTCCAATTCACCTTATACAAGTATTGTAATTCAATCTCTTTATCACGAAAGTTGAATTTACAAATCTAGAATTATGTACAAAAAATATTCATTCAAAAATAAGACAATATAAAATGATAGAGCCTGCAAGTCCATTCAGTTCTATTTCTTGTTCAGCTAATCACTCAAACAAATTTGCTTAAATTTGCAGGAGATAATGCTACCCACTTCTTGTTTACCATGTCACCTGAGAGTGAGAACAGGCTTTCTGATGGCATTGTTGTAGCTGGCGTCGCAAGATATTTACGTGCCAGATGAACTAAAGACTCATATGTCCCTTCATGCTTCAACCACTATTCCAGAGAACATGCGTCCATTTTGATGACAGGTTCTACTTGATAACAATTCAAAGCATTGCAGACTGACACATGTTCATTTTCAATCTCCGAGTCAGATGCCACCATCAGAAGGTTGATTTTCTTTTTTGGTGGTTTGGGTTGTGTAGTTTCCACATTGGAGTGTGGCTCTTTAAGATTTCTGAAAGCATGCTCCACCGCTCCTCCCGCACGGATTTTGGAAGGCACCTCAGATTCTGAACCCTTGGATCAAGTGCTGTAACTATCATTAGAAATCTCATATCGGTACCTTCTTTACCTTTTGTCAAATCTGCAGTGAAAGTATTCTTAAAATGAACATGTGTTGGGTCATCATCCAAGACTGCTATAACATTAAATATGTGGCAGAATGTGACTAAAACGGACCTGGGGACATACAATTCTCCCCCAAAGAGTTCAATCACAAATTTTATTTACACTTTATTTTTTTAACAAGCATCATAAGCATGGAAGTACGTCCTCTGGAATGATGGCTAAAGCATGAAGGGGCATACAAATGTTTAACATATCTGGCACGCAAACAGCTTGCAATGTCAGCTACGAAAGTGCCATGCAAATGCCTGTTCTCATTTTATATTGACATTCTAAATAAGAAGAGGGCAGCATCATCTCCTGTAAATGTAAACAAACTTGCTTGTCTTTGCAATTGGCTGAGTAAGAAGTAGGACTGAGTGGACTTGTAGGCTCTGAAGTTTTACATTGTTTTGTTTTTGAATGCAGTTACATAACAACAAAAATATATTTGTAAATTGCACTTTCACAACAAAAGATTGCACCGTAGTACATACATGAGGTGAATTCAGAAACTCTTTTTTTTCAAGACAAATATTTGTAATCAAGAATAATATGCACTAATTTCAATTACAACATAGAATACAATATATATGAATATGTAGAAAAACATCCAAAATATTTAATAAATTTCAATTGGTATTCCCTTGTTTAACACTGAGATTAAAATAGTGATTAATCATGATTTTAATTGCAATTAATTTTTTTCGTTAATCGCGTGAGAACTGCGCTTAATCGACAGCCCCACAAGAAATATATATTTAGTGCAGGAAAATAGTGAGACATTGTAACATAAACCATAAAGAAAAGAGGTCTATGTACAGAATCACTAACCCTATAAAACATCTAAATAACTGTAATTTAATTGTACCAGACATAAAAACTAGATCCTTATATACTTTTGTACAGTTAAAAGTTATCATAATCAAAGCAGTCCCCCAATCCCCAAGCTGTAGTTTGAATGAAAGCTTAGTAGAGGAGCCCTATTGGATCAGTGACACATAAGACAGTCCTCTAATGATTATATCAAGTTTCCAGCAGACATGGTGAGGCTATGCTGAACCGTAAGGACAATGTTTCAGCTTTCTATCCCATTTAAGCAAAGAGATATTAAACAAATGATAAATCAGTAGACTTCCAGTTCACATGACACACTAATGTTATCTTTTCTTTCCAATCTTAAACTGATGGTCCGCAGGAGTGTTCAGCTGCATGACAACTCCCAGACTACTCAGACACAAGGCAATGGGAGGGCATACCTCTGTAGCTATGCAGTGGCTTTAAAGAAATGCTCACTACTAATGTGGAACAGATACCTAAAACAGTCTACCCTGTCCCACCTTAGAGAAACAATGGCAACAGACCTAACAATGAATATCTATGCCACTAACCTGTGCAGCTAAAATTGTAAAACTAAAACACTCCTCTCCAGTATCCACCCTTTAATAATAAGCAAGGTAATAACTGCAAACGATTCAGAGGACATTATCTGGTGAAATCAAGCACTCAATTTACTTTTGTAAAATAAATTTCTTGTAAAACCTAAGATGAGTAGTAATGTTTTCATTAATTTATTTTAATTAAACTAAACTAAAAACATTTACAAAATATTACCCTACAATATTTTAAACCCAAGATACTGATGCTTTTTGCTGTGCATGAGCACTCATAAGTAAAATAAAGAGTGAAACAGGCTGGTTCATTCTTATTCTCCAAGCGGAGATAAATGCTTAAGTAAACTAATGATATAAATGGTAAAAGTGAATAAAAGAATTAGCAATATAAATCCAAAGAATTTTAAGTCTATCTGTAGCACAGATAAGAAAATTGTTCATTCTGTTAAACAATTTTTTTAAATGTCAGTGGTCCTTTCTCTTTCCCCTTCCCAGTCAGCAAATTAAATAGGTTGGCTGGTGATTGCTCAGCAAGAACATCTGGAAGGGAATGGAGAAAGACTGTGACAAATTCCCACTAAGCATCTGCTGCAGTGTGTGACAGAAAGAACAGCCCAGCCTCTCCATCTGAAACAACTACAAGCCATGAGTTACTACGGACAGATGATAACCCTTACTATGTGGGCACAACAACACAAAAAACAAAACAACCCCAAGCACAAATTAGACCTACTTGCCCTTAGGACACTAAACTACTTATTGGAAAGCTATAAAAAGGTCCGTTTCTCTCTGAGAGAGGTCCGTTTCAGGTTCTTGGTAACATTTTAGAAAATGTTTGTGTTGCAGGGAGGATAAATTTCAGTGACTTTTAAAAAAATTAAAAAATGGATTTTTATTTTAAATTACATACATTTTTCTTTTAAAAGTAAACCTACTTAAAATTAAAGTTGAAATTATGACAACCTATGTTAAGATTTAAGCTTACTGTAATCTATTAAAACTGATTTGATTTATATAAAATAAATGATATTCGAAGAGTACATGTTTGCCCATGAAATTTTAAAGAAAGTAAAACCAGTGAAGTTACTGGCTAAGCACCTTCATCCAATGTTTAAGTGCTAAGAAAGCTTCGGACAACAACCACCTCTTCTGAAAGTGCAGAGAATATTCTTTTCATTTCATTTTATTCAACGGGTTCGGAAGTTCAATGACTAGCTCATTCAAAGTTGAGAAACATAATGGGAGTTAAAGCAGGAAAATTTGTTTTTCCTCTTCCAATATATAATTAAAAATTAGATGTAAGAGAAGATGTGATCTACTAGTTCTTAAATCTTGAAGGACATGGGGGCCAAAAACTAACCATTTCAATTCACTAACTATAGATAATCCTTTGTTAAATAAATCAGTTAGTTTTAAATGCGAAACGTTTTGATAAGAACAAAATATGTAATCAGCACATTTAAGGTAGTTTTATTTAACTATAAAGCTCCATTTAAAAATATTGTTTTTGTGCAGGTTTAATTGAATTTGTAAGGAAATTGGAATTCAGCTGGACACAAATCATAAGTGAAAAATTAATCATCAGTAAATAAGGAATGGGTAATTCACCATTTTCTCATTTAAAAACTGCAAAACTTAAGAAGCTGAATATGTGTATATTAAGCTACATAATTGCTTAAATAATGATGATACAATGCAAAGTATTAAAAATCAGCTTCTCCAGGAAAATAAATTAAAAGGTACAAATGCAAATCAAGAGTAAAACAGGATTTATAGCAAGGTTCCCTGCTTGCTGATACAAACCACTGATAGAAAATCAATCTACCCCATTGTGTTATGTCAGAAAATACAAACTACTTTGGCATGTCCCAGTTTCATATTATTTTGATATTGATAATCATTTGAACAGAGACCTTATCTAATCTAAAGACTTGTAAAAAACTTGATTTCTCAATGAAATAATGTATTATTTGTAAATATGTATGCTGGGTATTCTGTACAACAATGAAATATGAGGACCTCCAAACTAAAACCTAAAGAGTAGGCACCGTAAAAGAAAGATGAACAAAAGAAAAAGGTTTATATAAATATTACCACAGATATACGTCACGCTGAAAGGTGCTTATAAATGCAGTATTAATAATAAATTTTGGTTCATGAAGACCACTTTACTTGGATAGCATCAAATGTGTTAGAGGCACTTCTAATAAGACCCTTGAAAAAGAGAAAATTTCACTTGTTTTTTTAGAAGTGGGTAGGAATGGATTGAGACCAATGTCAAAGGGAAGCAGGTTCCACAGCAAAAAAATGTGATCACCTAACATCCTAAAGTGAGACTGCAGATTGTTTAAAGTTAAGTGGTGCCAGAACACAAACACCCATTAGGAAGTGGCTAAACGTGGAGATTATAATCAGTTAATGCTCACTTTAGACAGTTGGTTTCATGTCTACACACCTGGCAAAACACAAGCCAGGTGTAGAAAAGACTAAATCAACATGTCACATACTATTAAACAGCGGGTTTTTTGGTTTGTTTTTTAAACGAGGCACTCTCTGTTGTCCATTGCATTCCACAACCACTTCTCCCTATCCTTGACAGGTTCAAACACTTATTATATTGCACTTTATGGCTGAAAACTTGAGTGCCCTTGGAAATGGTATTGCTGATACACAGTGACTACAGATTGATAGAAAAAAAGCAACTGGATCTTTTTACTGGGCTTGAAAAATCCATTCACCCACACTGGGTACAAAGCTTTCCTGCCAGAGTGTGTCTGAATTCTGTAGCATTTACACTTTCATTTAAAGAAAAGATTATAGCTCCTACAACTGGGGGGAAAAAAAAAATCTTAAAAATGTGAACCAAATTTAAGTTGATAATCCAGCACACCTTCTGAAGTCAGAAGACATACTTCCAGTGACACTGCTGCTGCTCAGACCTTTACTAAGCTGCAGCAGAGAAAACAAGGGTCTTTGTCAATGTTTGGTGCTTTTCAGAATCTTACCAGGCAGTAGTGAAATTGACAAAAATTAGATTAATTTCACTCTGTCACTACTGTAACAGCTCTGAGCAGCACAGACAAATGTTCTTCATTGGTGAGGGAGGGCTCAGAAACAGAAACTGGGAGGAAGATTTGCTTGGCAGAAAAGGGGAAGGACAGCAACTCCTCGCAGCAGCCAAAAGTCTAAGGGAGAGGTAGAATACAATACCTCTCAGCACAGAAGGCTGGAGGAGACTGTAGGGTAGCAGAGGCCATTCACCCAACCTTGCAGCAGATAAGACCTTCTGAACTGGGAAGAATACAGAAAGGAAAATGAACATGTCGCCAATCAGGGTTCAGGGACAGCACCCTCGTAAAAATCACAGCATGTCCCCTTTTCCAAGCAGTTGGGCATAGTTGGTGTCTCATCTGGCCACTGCTTCTTTCGGATGTTTCCTCTAGCTTTCATACTGGTGGTTTATCTAACAGGTGTCTAGTAAAATGTCTTAGCTCTGTGTATGAATAGAGGAGGTGAGGGGATGTGTGTGGGGGGACATGTGGGAGAGACTGACTGGACAATTTAAAAAAGAAAAATATTTCACTGATACAGAAAAAGAGAGAGAGAGAGAAGTAAAGAATACAACGGGCAGACAGAAAATGGAAAATGGCAATGAAGGCGCTCAGGAAAATATACATCTTGATCTTTCTAAGATAAAGAGAAAGAAAGTGAAGCTAAGAAAGGAAAGAAATAAAGTACTTATTTCAAAAGTCATATTTTAAAAGTTATTAGAGAGTTGATTGATAACATGTTACAGTTAATCACACTACACAACTGTTTTATTCTTTTAAATTGCAAGGGGAGGGAAAAAAGATATAGGAATTTTCACCCTGATGAGGAAGCTTAATTCTCAAGCAAGTAGAGGCTTGGTAAACTAAGTCCTGTCTTATTTTTATTTTTAAAAAATACCCCCAACATGTCCAAATATCATAGTAATAGCAAACAAAATCAAAACTCAGATAAAAGAAAACTGAAGAAATTGTCTTGGAACAGAGTACTGAGCTGTTTACTAGAAAAACTAGGAAAAAGGGTAAGAATAAAATAAAAGAGAAACATTTTAAAGATCACGACCAGTGTACATGGATTTAGTACAACTTTTTTATGCTAATGTTAAGGTGCTAGAAAAGGCTGATTATGAGAAAAGTAAAACAGGATTACTACACTAAAAGACATTTACATGCTTTAAGTTAATATTCACTTATTTGCAAGATTTTACAATTGTTTATTATATATCATTATAGATTTTTTTAAAATGTATAAATATCTAATATAGAGATAGGCGAGCTGCCATCGTATGACTTCAAATACAAAAAGCCCTGCTGCTAAAGTTCTATATAACCTTAAGAATTCCACCCAGCTATGGTAATATAAGACCTAGTATCTTTTGCTACCATTTTAAAGAATAGGTGTGATTTCAGGTGTTTATATTGATGCCAGAAGTTAGAATATATAAGAGAGGACTGTTTAAGCATTGTATTTAAGACCAACAGTAAAGCTTAATAAAAAAAATAAAAACAAAACATTTCACTAAGAAGAGAGTTAGATGACCTGTGAACTTGTAATAATCTATTCTTCTTTATTCAATAATAGAAGAGTATCCAGTGTCTTTTCTAATTTAACACAATGATATAAAAACAAGCAACATTTTTCCCAGTTTATAAAGCTTTGATGGACTGCAATGTAACAAAAATCAAAGCAGGTAAATTATTTTGGTTTTCCTTCACTTGCCAATTGCACACTTCAACAACACTTCTAGCAACCAGTGACCAGCACTGATGAAATTACATGTCATGCTTTGGAAACTGCAAAATCATCTGGAAACAGCAGTGTCCAGAAAAGTAGCAAAAGAAGTATCATACAAACATCTGAATAAGTCAGTATCTCTGCAATCATTCAATAAATTTTAATAAACTAAAATTGATACGAATGAGGTATTAACTCCTACCAGCCAAAGCAGCATCCTCATCACTCTCTGATCCATATTGCAATGCCATGGTTATTGCAGATAAACGATCCCCTTGGATTGACCTTTTGTTACTTTAAAAGTAAAAAGAAAAGCAATGTATATATCAAACTACTGTTTAGTTATGTTCTGTGGACAATTAGTGGAATATGAAAGTCATGTTAGTAGTCCACCCAACCACCACTAGAAGAGCAGACAGGACTAACCCAATGAAGATGGGAAGTTAGCAGAGGACAATGGCCCATGATATCATCTATTTTAGAAAGTGCTCCACCAAGTCAAAAAGTTGGAGAACTACTGCAATAGGGAAGTTAAAGCTTAGTCTGCCCAATGCCCTCTGCACTACTCTTAATATTTACCATTCATAATGAAAAACAGTTCAAGATGAACAATTAGAAAGCACCCACCAAAGCATGAGTTTCTTGTTACTTTGTGGGAGTGACACTGATCATGTTTAATGTACTAGGTCACAGAACTCTTGAGTGATGAACAGGGCAGAATACTCCACATACTCGTGACAACTGATGGAGTCTCCTGGAACTGTATTCCAAATGCATCCCTTTTCCTTTAAGGGTTTTCTCCTCCATTTTGCCTCTCCTTGTTCTTTAGTTTTACATTTTTAAATATTACTTTAAAATTATTCAAAATTATTTGTTGAGTTGCAATACATATCTTTGATACTGTTAACATGACTAGTTTTGTAATGAAATATAAGATGCTGTTCTTTGGAGCGTTTTTAAGGAAATAAATGTTAAATTTTGTTAAATTTGTATCATAGTTGATTTAAGTAAAACACTAAAAATAATAAAGAACGATTTAGAGTAAATACAATGTTATTTGGGAAGTAGGGATTATTAAATCTGATATTTTAATTATTATGTACCTAGGTCATTAAGTCTGAGAGTTCATTTAAAAAACACACCTAAAATTTCAGAAAAAAAGGCTTGACTGTAACATTTCCAAATGACAGCCAGCCAAAATAAAGAAAACTAACTAACTAGATGGCATCCACACCAAAACAGACAATTTACTTACCGGTAATATTTGTTAGTAGAATTTCTCTCATCACCAACACTGCCTTTACCCTGTGAGGAAGGACCTGCCAGTTTGGAAGCAGCCAAATTTGATGAAGTCCTTAAAGAAGAAGAAACAACCCAGAGCAAGGGAGAAAAAAAGAAAAACTCGCCTTAGACCCAAGAAGAGATGTAACTAGAATGTAGCTCTTTCCAGAGTAATCTTGAAAAGGGCTGAGAAGGAACAAAAAATGTTATGCTGCTAAATGCAAAGTGATACACTTAGGCATAAATAATACCCAAGTTACTCATAATGTAAACAATGCTGAATTTGTTTATAAAGGTAAAAGAAAAGATCCTAGCAATATTGATAGAACCATTATTTAAATTCTCAGTCCGGCATACGGCAACAATAAAGATGGCTAACAGGATATTGCTAAAAATTGACAGGTTAACAATACAAAACCAAGCATATTGTGTTATCACTTAATAAAGAATATTAAATTGTGTTGTGGACAATGTTGTATATTGGTCATATTATCTGAAGAAAAACAGATAAGTGCACTGTAAAGAGGCAGTTTATGATGATGAATGGAATGAAGGATGTGCATCTGGATAGTCACAAAATTGGGATTATTCTTGACATGAAGATTAGAGTATTTAAATTAGCAAAGAATTATTATAAAGTTAAACTTTTTAAAAATAAGAGGAAAAATAGGCTAGAATATTTTAAGGAAGTTTTTTTTGCTAAAAACAGTGTATAGGTGAAAGACTCCCAGATGCGGTGGAAAAATTAAGAAGTAATTTATTTAAAAAATAAAAACTAGATGATCATCTGGAGTTTAATACGTTAAAAGGGATCTGAAATAACAGGTCTGTGCTTGATGGCAGCCAATAGCAGTCTTCAGAGCAGAAGAAAGGATTTTTAAAAAAAAAATTAAGCTTTTTTCTCCTTCAAATTGTCTATGAGGTGTTCAGGAATTTTATTTTTGTTAAAAGTGGGGATTTTTTGGCCTGCTTGAGACAAAACAAGTTTTTAAAAGGAATTTTTTAAAAGGTATAGAAATCAAGATGAGAGCTAGCAAATTATTCTGGACATGAAGTCAACTTGTGGCCCTGCCCAACTACATAAAAGTTTCACAGACAAGGTAAAATATTAAAAGAACCTTACAGAATAAGATAACTAAGGTATAGAGAAGGGGTTGGCAGTACGAGATAGAGGAATTCAACTAACAAATACTAATATAACTATTTGTCAGTCATCTTCACACAAAAAGCATTATTGTTAAGATACGAGCAGCCAGTCTCAAAATTAAGTACAGTACCCAACCTTGCAAGGTCCTGATTCCCCCTTTACTCCTAATTAAGTCAGCAAGACACTATTAGGCCCTGATGCCTGAAAATCCTTAAGCACAGATGTAGACCTACTGATCTCAGTAGGTTACATCTATGGAACTACACATGTGCTCGATGTTTGCAGTGCCATGGCCTAAATGAGCTATAGCAGCCTTTAGAGAGGACACCATCAATTTGCAATCTAGTCCATTTTTTAAAGACATGTTTAAAAAAGTTTCAAGAATTGCTCCTGCACATGAATACCTCTGCCAATTTTTGTGATTTTACAAATCATATTTTCTTGTTTGTGAAGTTTTTCCTACTTGCTGTTGCTGTATGAAAGATTTACGCAAACAGGGGAAACTGATTAAACAGAAGACACAGTAAAAACTGACTATGCACACAAAGTACTGTAAAAAGCACCAAGTAAACTGTAAAAAGAGTGTAGTTCTTTAATCTCTAATTTACACTAATCTTAGGTGCTATTTGTAACAGAAAACTAATATTAAAGTTAATTGTATGGCTTTTAATATAAGGATGTTTGTGGAGTTCTCTATCCTATCAAAAAAACAGCTTCAGAAGAGGAGAAATTTATTTCTGAAAAGGATACATACTTCAAGTAGGTCCTTTGCAAAATATCTAAAGAAGTTCCCTTTCTGCCAAGGAAGTTGTTAACTCTTGTGCTCATTTGGAAGATGTCACTTAGCTTTTCTGATAAAGAATATCATTCACCCTGGCAAGTATTTAACACCAGTTTTGAGAACTGCCAAGGATATCTAATGAAACTTATGAGAGATCTGGATATCTCTAGATATAGCCTGAGAAAAGAAATGTGCATAAAATGTCCACATTGATATTTTGAAGAGTGAAGATTTGGGCAGTAGCAAAAAGCTTTTTTTCCAATTAATGCGATTTCAAGAAGGAAACAACAAGGCCTGAAAAAAATCTCAACACCTATTTGTTTGAGACCAATCCCTATAGCCCAAAAGACAAATACCTGCACTACCCCTCTCCCACACGCCATGTCCATTTAATTTACATTTCGAAAAGTTCACTCAATCACCAACAAGTCAATTCTGTCCCTACCCACATACAATTCTACCCCTTATTACAATTAAAATAGATCTTCACGTACAAAGAGTGTTACTAAATCCTGGGCTTTTCTCCAAATGATTGCTAGGCACCTGAATGAATGAATTTGGGGCTGTTTCTCTGCTCCCTCACAATAAATATTTTGGATTCATGAAAAAAATGAATACTTGGTCTCCTAATTCTTTGCAGGGCCCCGGGATATATAAGAGGCTCTTGGCCATCCAGCAACTCATAAGAAGGGGCACTGTCACCTAGATCCTCAAAATGTATTTTCTCTCAGTGGGAGTCAACTGCCTAAATATCTTTGAGGATCTGAGCCTGTGCTCCTTGTTCCAACTTTTCTGTTTCTACCCGTTAAACACATAGAATAGAAGGTGGCTGAAACTTTAGCTTTAGAGGCTCCTACATGCTCTCTCTATTTTAGTGCCAAACATATCTTAACAGTAAGAATATATCACCTAAACAGTACATTTCAGTAGTTACTTTCAAAAATCTATTTCAATGGTTTATAAGACTTAAAGCAACAACAAGCAAGTTAATTTTATCTATCATTTTCTGATTTTTGTTTTTTGGGGGCAAAATTAAGAAATTAAATGTCAGTAAGTAGAGAAATTAAATATCAATAAGTAACCAGACCTCAAGCAGCACATTTTTTTTAAATGCAGTACCTGATTCGAAGACTTGACTTGGCCAGTTCATTATGTTCAATTTCAGCCTTTTTCATATTAAATATTTTTTTAATAGCATTTGCATCCTGTTAATTGAAATAAGAATACTCCATTTTAGAAAAATGAGACTGAGCCAAGGATTTACTCTAATTGTATAGATATAGCTAAACAAATTTAAAATAGCGTGAAAAGAACAAAAGTTAGGGTTACATATCTTCTTAATAGAAAGCGACTTTGCCCAGCGACAGAAGTCTGTAGCAAAATCTAACCTGAAATGAGACTTTCAATGGTTAAATAAAAGGGAATAAAATGATGGCTAGTATCTATGGCACTTCTTTGCAACATCCTTTAAAAAAAAAAAAAAAATCTATGACTTATGCACACACACCAACAATATATTAGAATGAGTGAGTTTGTTTTTCTTTTCTCCACTGGAAGATGATTGGTGTCATAGCTGGCCTGCCTCAGCATTCTATCCACCTCTACTCTTATACCAATAGATTTTACCCACAGAATGTTACATATATGTAGTGCCCTTCATCCCAAAAGTTAAAGATATGCAGGAATCACTTCACCACTGAAATTCATTCACTTTTAGGTACAGGAAGGTAGGTAGGTAGAAAATATGCACACAGCATGCTGCTTAACTGAGAGTGGAAAGGAAGTGGTGAGGAAGAGATGAAGTGTGAATTTTGGCCATATGATCCATGCATACTCTTACAAAAGATGGAATAGAATCTTTAATATACATAGAAAGAAGACAGGACCACCATTCTTTCAGGCTTTCTGCCACACACCTCCCTACACTAAACTGCACAGAACTCAAATGTTCTGTGATAATAGACAGTCAACTGCCATGAACTGAATCTGTCATGTCAGGAATTCTAGGCATTTCTAACCTAATAGCCAGTGAGCCAGCCTCTATTTCTATTAAAAAAAAACAAAAAACAGGCTGAATCATGTTCCATTTTATCTGAAATTTCCAATAAAATTGGAAGAGAGAAATTTATAGTTGGCAAACAGAACAGTCAATAGCGAAAGAATGAGTTTCAAACTTGTAAGAGGGAATTACTAACAATAAAAGGCATAGAAATTAGTTGACAATATCCTTTTTAATATTTCCAGATAAATTAGAAATGCTCTAGAACCTTATAACACAAAACACCATTTTAATAATTTAAAAGTATGTAATATAATAAATAAAGATTGAACCCTGATTTGATTGTCAAAAAAAATCTGAAAATAACCTTGAATACTTGAGATCCAGGCTCATTATAGGTTTTGGCATTCTTTGCTAAAAGATCTATATCCTTGGCCATTGCATGAATGCTTTTATAACTTCCATTCTGCAGAACAAAAAGAAAAGAGCAGTTTACTCTTTAGATAAAAACTGTAAAAACTGATCCTTTTTATCCTGTCACATGAAGAAAACAAACACAAGACACTGGAAAGTAAAAGGTAGTGCACATTGAATAAAGACATTTATTTATGCGGGATATAAACAAAACTTGAAGAATTCATTGGGAAAAAAAGAAAAGAAAATTATAGAGGAGATACAAAAATAAAAGTTATTTTTTCTGTGAGAGGTCCTACAAACTAAATGAACAATGTACTGATTCTAAAATTATTTTAAGCAAACTTTAAAACACATCAAGTTCAGTATGCATTAACAGTCGGTATTTCACAAAATCCTGGAATTAGAGGCTAATACTTCATTTTAAAAATAAGATTTTAATGATTTCAGGTAGTATAAATAACCAATTTCTAGCTTTAGGAGTTCAAGATACCAGCTAGCTAAAACCAAATAAGAATAGAAAATATATCAATTTGCCCTGGCCAGAAATGACTACTTTGTACTAGTACATGGCCAAGAACTCACAGTAACTGGCATTTCATTCATATCAGCAACTAATGGTTTAATAAACTGAATCTTAGACTGTGACTACTTTTGGCACACTAGTCCAGGATTGACTAAAGCCAGTCCTGAACCTCAGAGCAGTATAATTTTCAGTTTCTTCATTTACAAGTAAAAATTACACTTACTACTGATCTACATAAACTTTTGCTTCTAAACTTTAAAAAGCTAATTTTTCCAAAATTACAATAATACAGCTCATTAACATGATCATACTGTACCTGTATCCTCTGGGCAATAGTCTTAAGATCTATGGGCTCTTTAATTATTGCATAATAGTCAGGATATTGCTAGAAAACAAAAGTGATACATATATGGTTGTACACTGGCATACAAAATTCACAAGGAAAACACTTAATAAAAATCAGTATTAAATAAACCATTGTATTTGATGGCCTATTACAAAAGGCAGTCGAGAAGACAAATTACCACCCCAAAACAGCTGGAAGATTATGTACAAATTCGGCACTGCAACTTGATTATTCTCTTAATGATGGAGAAATTAAACAGTTTTGGTTAAGACAAACATTGCTCACGACTAATATCGTTTATTAACTACATTAGGCCTGGGCTACACTAGCAGGGGGTGGGAGGGTTTCAAACTAAGGTACACAACTTCAGCTACGCTAGTCGAGTAGCTGAAGTACCTTAGTTTGACTTACCTGGCCGTCCCCACGGCGGCAGGGTTGACCACGGCAGCTTCCCCATCGACTCCGCTTACTCCTCTTGCAGAGCTGGAATTCCAGAGTCAACGGGAGCGCTTTTCGGGGATCGATTTATCGTGTCTAGGCAAGACACGCTAAATCGATCCCCGATACATCGAACACTACCTGCCAATCTGGCGGGTAGTGTAGCCCTACCCTTAGAAAGAGTTTATTTATATAGATTGACCAAATGAGTTAGTGATCTCATTCACAGACTAGATCCCTTACACTACGATGAAATTCAAACTAAGTGGAGTTACATTCACTCTGAACTGAGCTGTAAATGACTTCAAAAAATATTTAGATTAGTAAAAAAATTATTTTAGGATTGATCCATAAATACCTTTCCACTGGCGGAAAGCTGCTAAAATAAGCAGCCCTTAGAGCCAATTAAGAAAAATTAAGTACTTCATCATTCCACCAAAGTGATATGAAAAAAACCTATTTCCTCAGAAAGCAGCAATGATTTTATAACATGACCTTTATCCGATAATGCAAAACAACATTTTAACATTGACAACTATTAGACATTATACACACACCTAATAGTTTCCTCTCAGTGTTAAAGTGTTACAGCACATTATCTGATTAAACTGATAATGGCTTCTTCAGTAACCAGGCATAAGGGGGCGATTTCCACTGCAAAACAAAATATTATGACTGGGTAGTGCTTAAAGTATTATTTATTTATTTTTGTTCACTTGATTGTTAGTCTCACAGTCAGTCCACAGTATCAGTTATACCATTTTCCAGATACCAAACATAGAACACAAATGACTTCATTTCACCACTCACCACTTTAGAAGGAAGCTTCTGAAACAGCTCACTTATGAGACGTCCTGATGGGTTGGTGGCTATGGCTACAGCTTCAAGCAGCTGTTCAAGAATCTCTTTCAAGTAGCTTGGAGAAGACTGGTACAGGAAATGAAGTTACAAAAAGCTTTGATGAGAAAGATTTCAATTTTATAAAAGCTTCTAATGGCCCCTGTAAAATACTTCAGTGTAAAATGTATAAACATTCTTTTTCAAGGAAAAGATGAAAACAGCAGCTATAAGATGTGTGCAACTTTTCAAGACATAGTACTATGATTATGCATTTAGTAAGGCACATGAATAAGTCTGAATGCTACAAACACATTTTGTGCACAGATCTGTTTTTTAGTTACATAAAAATATGCATTGTAATGTCATGCAATACTAACTGAGATTTGCAGGCATAGCTTTAGCCTAAGTCCCTGCTTTAAGGCAGAACAAAGTCTGAGAATAATACCTTGGTGTTTACCAACACGTGTCTCAACTGAAAGTGTTCCCACAGGGAGCCAGGTTTACTTGCACCAGGCCTCAGATCACGCAAGTTACAGTTTATTTTATTATAAACTTTGACTAAAATGGAACCACATATATAACAGTTATATCACTGATCATCTTGTAACTATTTATTTCTTAAAAGTTCATTAATATATACACAAACATATGCAAGCGTATAGATACTTACACAGAGAGTACTGAAACCATTACAGTTTTCCATGTATGTGTAAGAACCCTTAAACAGTATATCAGAACATAATCTAGTGACTTAATTTATATATATGCATGTCCCAATACCTGTTTTGGCCCAGCTTAATAACCATACATTGACCGATGTCCCCCCATAAATTGAGGTTAACTTTATTTTGAAAGCCCAGGTTTCACACACCTCTTAATTTCACTAGCAAACTATAAATGCAACGCTTCCTACTTACTACTTCAGATATTGCCCCTTGATTGTCATGCCCTTCATCCTCCTCATCCTCCTCCTCAGCATCACCTTTCTGAACAAACTCATTCTTTGTGCGCATATACAAATCCCACAGCTTGCAGGCAGCTTTATATTCAGGAGAATCTGGCTGTGAGAATGAACCAAACAGCACAACATTATTGCTAGCCAGTTATTTTAGAAGTGTTCTTAAAATTCTGAGCATTCTGAAGTAAAATATATTAAATAATAGAAAACACAGCAATTACTGGCTGTGTAATTCTTCAACCCACAGTGATGTCAGGAATGGTATTATAAATAAAACAGCCTGCACCACACTTAAAGACATTAGTTTATTTACCCTAGATTTGCAGTAACGTTTTGGATTTCTTTATCCCCTCTCAGCCACAAGATATTGATATTTTCAATGCAAGAAATACAGGAAAGCATTTTATTTTTTAAGATTTTGAAACACACTTTTTCCTTTTTCATTAAATTTTAGGAAAGAGGCTAAGAAAATGATTTAAAGATACATGTTAATGGGTTTTATTAAGGTTAAGTACCATTCATATCAGGAGTAGCAGAACTAGCAGGATAAGGGGAGCTAGTGCTGATCTACGTCTCCCCCACAAATGTCACACTCAGCTATCTAACCCTGAGCCTCAGCTTAAGCTGTCTCTGACTGAGCCCTGCCCCCAAACACAAGCAAGATCTGACTGAGTCTTGGCCAAGGAGCAGGTAGGAACCAGGGTGATTAGGATGGGGCCAGGAGAAGCTACCCCCAGAAAGAGACACACCCCAACTTCCCTATTCTGCCCTGATGCTTCGATTACCTCAGATTTATATAAGTGCGTAACTACTAAGAGAAAGAACTGATGGAAGTGAGAGATGAAATCATCCCACTACTTTTACTCTTTTCTTTCCAAAAAACAAACAAAAAAACCACATATATTTGCTTTTCTATATTTAACTTGGACATTCTGAATGTTTAGATCAATTCATTAAATGGAAAGTGTATTGGTAAAATACTTTAAATCTATCCATCCTTTACTTGCCTGTTCAGTACAGAGTTCAGGATTCTACTTGTGCACTTTACTGTTTTTCCCAAAGGAAAACACACATTACATGAGACACCTAAAAAGACACACTTTCCTAATATTTTTTCATGGAAGAAATTGCTGTAGTTGAGCAGGGATGCTACATGATTACGAAAGAGAGAGGAGGAAGCATATGAGGTAATCTCTGTATTAAGATCTGGTCCATACTACAGAAAAGTTTTGGAACCACTGCAGGTCCTAGAAAAGATGTATATTATCATAATGTTTTCTTACATATGAAACTGGCTGTATCTTCTAGAAGCACACGGACCTGCTATTGTCAGAATATATGAATTTGGGCCTTTAAATAAAGCTTCCTCACCTTATAGTAAGCCTTTGCATTGTTAAATAGTAGCTGAAAATCAGCAGTCAGTAGGTTCACATCATCATACTCCTCCATTTTTAGTTTCTGTTGGATTTTCATTAAATCAATAGGCTGTGAAACCACTTCATAGTAGTCTGGTTGATTTCTGTTGTAACAATCAGTAAAGACAGAGTTTGAGCACTAAAAGCGAACCCTACAGTATTTAATTTTGCACAAATTTAAGAGTAATGCAGAAATGTTTCTAGTATGTTTTTGCTATAACATAGATAGCTCAAATTTATAAACAACCTTAATATACATGAATTAGCACATACTTTAAAATTTATCTTAAATCTATAAAAAAGTTACAGACAAATAGTCTATCACTTCACCTACTCCATTCCCAAGAGTCAGTTCTGGGTTGTTCTCTAGGATATATTTTTAGTATTTTACTCCTCCATCTTTGGAGACAATTTTACAAACAGATCTCAATGTCAGGAAAGCTTTCTATTCAATGTTTCATAACCAGTCAAACATTTACTTTTCTGCCTGAACAGAGGCACCTGTGTCACAGTTGTTCAAAGGGACATGCTATCAAATATAAAGATCAAAAGACTAATGCAAGCTTGTCGCATATTTATTGCACAAGTTTTGCAACTTTTACACAGATGAGCTATTTCTCAAAATCTATTTGTTCCAGGACTAGCTCTTATACCCAAGATTGTTACCAATCAAAGTCACATCCTCACCTTCGTTTTGGTGCCCTAATGAAAAGCTCACATAAGAGCCTGCCCTGTTCATCTTTGTAATCTCTGATTGTGTTGTACAGTTCATGGCACACAGCAATCTAAAAGGCAAGAACAAACCAGTAAGACAAAGGAAATGCTAAGGAGGCAACAAATTGAGGGCACGTCTGCACTTGAAATGCTACAGCGTAGACACTACCTATGCCAACAGGAGTGGTTCTCCTGTCAACATAGGTAATCCACTTCCCTAAGAAACAATAGTTAGCCCAATAGAAGAATTCTGTCTGCACAAGGGCTTAGGCCAACATAGCTACGTCTCTCAGAGGGCTGGATTTATGCCCAAGCCTTGGTTAGGGTAGGAAAGTGGGGAGAGGGGAGTGTCACACCATAAGTTGATCTACAATAGGGGTACTAAACACCCAGCCCATTTGATGTACTAATACAGGAACTCCTCACTTAAGGTGGTAGTTACGTTCCTGAAAAATGCGACTAAGTGAAACAACATTAAGCAAATCCAATTTCCCCATAAGAATTTATGTAAATGAGGGGCTTAGGTTCCAGGGACATTTTTTTCACCAGACAAAAGAAAATATATTGTGTATATATACACACACAGTGTAAGTTTTAAACAAATAAGTTAATACCAGTACACAGTGAGGATGATTGTGAAGCGTGGTTGAGGTGGAGGAATTAAACGGTGGGATATTTCCTAGGGAATGCCTTATTGTTAAATGATGGACTAGCTTTTGGCTGAGCCCTCAAGAATTAACACATTGTTGTTAATGTAGCCTCTTACACTCTACAAGGCAGTACAAATGGAGAGAGGGGAGGGAAGACAGTGTAGCAGACAGAGACAGACACACACCTTGTGTTTGGGGGACAGAGAGAAAGAGATGCACACTTGCTGCCCCAAGCCCTCTCTGTCTTTCTCCCTCCACGTCCTCAGCCTACTCTATAAGGAGAAGGGCAGGGGTGGCATGTGCTCCTAGGGCCCCAATCTGGTCCAGGAATCTCCCTGTGGTGGGTGCTGGGGTGGGGGCTATGTGCATCTCCTCCCCTGATGCTGCCCCTCACTGTAGCCTCACTGGGGATGGGGCTGCCCCTTGCCCAGCATGGAGCAGAAGCAGTGACTGGGGGAGGGGGGAGCCTGTGCTGGTGGAGGGTCCTGCCGAAAAAGGGAAAGGTCTGAGGTGGAAGAGCAGGCTCAGGGTCAGTCTGTCCTGGCAGTAGCGGAGGGGGCACTAGGACCCTGCAGCGACAGTTGCTGCAGGAAGGCAGCATGGAGCTGCACAGGAGAGACAGGGATGCTCTGCTCCGGGGCACAGGGAGGTGCATGGAGAAGGGGTAAGCGGAGTGCAGAGGCAGGGGGACACCCTGACATTAGCCCCTGCTTTCTCTCCCCTGCACAGCAAGCAGGAGGCTCCTGGGTGCAGCTCCAAGGCAGAGGGCAGGAGCATCTCATGGTAGTGGGGGAGGGACAGCTGAATTGCTCGCAAATGATAGCCTGCTAGGCAGCTCCTGCACAGAGAACTTAAGGGAGCGGGGACCTAACAGGGGGCTGCTGGTCTACCCTGGTTCCAAGCCCCCATCAACTAATTCCAATGGGCTGCTCTTCCTGCAAACCATAAACAAAGCAGGTGGCTGCCAAACATATGGGAGCATTGCACAACTTCAAATGAGCACATTCCCTAATTGATTAGCAATGTAACAACAAAACAACGTTAACCAGGATGACTTTAAGTGAGGAGTTCCTGGATAATACTATGCCATACCCAGATTTCTGTGTTTTTTTCTTTTTTTAAAAAAAGGAATTGTCTAGCCTTCATGGCTGTAAACAAAACTTCCCCAAATATAAACCAACACGGTGTTGACTACAGATTCAAGAAGACACCAAAAACAATAAATAAGAAATTTGGACTCCAGTGTCTCACAATTAATCTTTCTTAGGCTAACTAATGCCTAAGGATGGTACTTCAAATGTCAGCATTTACTATTTATTGCTGATCATTTTAGCAGATGAAAAGAGGATGGGGAGGAAGTGAAAGCCATAAGGTATAGAAATCAGGAACTGCTACAAGGAAGCAGATGCAAGAGGAAGATAAGACGAGAAATACAAAGACAGTGAAGAAAAAAGAAAAGCAGCTAAAGGAGAATGAGCAAAGAAGGGAAAAAGGATATTGACTGGGATGGTGCTAAAAATGAACATATTTTCATGAGTCAGGGATGAATAAGGTGCTGAATAAATAATAGAACTGTAGATACTATACAGAAAGGTAATATTCTACCTTTCGCTCTTTGTGCAAATCTTGAATTCACATCAGTGGGAGAGCTACTGTGGACTAAAGGAGGTACATAGTCCTAAATTTATGCCCCAGCCCACACACCATAATTAAAAGTGCAATTCAGACATCTTCACAGAATGAGTTTGATATCCCTGCTCTACAGCCATTGTAGAATCAGGAGGAAGTCGTAACTTGCCCACGTCATTCAAAATTAGAGCTCAGGCCAGAAAAGCACACAAGATAGCACAGGAAACAGACCTGTTCCTCAGGGCTCCCTAGAAATGCAGAATACCATTGTATGGGGCAAAGCTTGGAAGAAGACTTTGCAACTCCAGAAAGCATCCTTAGAACACTATGTTGTACCCTTAGGTTAAATAGTCTCACTAAATATATATACATATTTTGCAAATGTTTGCTTATAGCAATTTCAAAAGGTATTCCACATTTGGATTTATGCAATAACACAGAAGAGGTATGTATTACAATGGTACTTACAGGATCTACAGTTGGGAGATTTGAAAGTCTCCTCCTTTTCCTGCTTGGGCCTGGTATATTTGTTGAATGGTGACCATCATCAAAATCTCCTCCACTGATGCTGCTGGAAGGAGAAGTAGCCCTTCGTCTCTTGGAACCCATGGAATCCAACTTCTTCTATAATAAAGAAATATGTTCTTAAACTTATGGCTTTGCATCCAATCTCTCTGATGAGAGTGAGCATTAAACTTGCAATTCTTCAGGGTGTATGTATTCAAGGTGGTTCACTGAGATTTAGTTATGTATTATTACCTCATGAAATCATATAGCTAAAACACTGCTTATGTCTTTGATAGTTTACCTGATAATCCAATCTATCGTCGAGTTTTATACTGCCATGCATCACCATAACATCAAAGTGCCTTGGACTCTTATAGGGTGATGAAAACATATCTAACAACACTTACCAGTACACTTTCTTAAATCACCCATCAATGCTTGTGACTTGTCATTCCATACATGATAATAAAATAAGAACTTTTGTCATGGCAGATGAACTAGCTCAAACAAGAGATAATTTGGTGATTCTGATTGACAAGTACTCCATCCCACGTCCAAAAGCAAACAACACTGTTGATGTAATTCAGAATCTGCACTGACAAGTGAAAATCACAACTACTGCTTAAAGTCTAGTCCTGAGATCACACCAAAAGGGGTTTGGGCTGTACCCTGGCTACACTGTTATGTTCTCAAGCCCTCCCATTCTCTCCCCAGTGCTAAAATCACTATGGATTGGATGGCTCAAGTAACTGACAACGTAAGAGTGTCTGTCTCCTCGTACCCATGGGTTTGAATTTAGTAACGTAAATAGTGACTGAAATTAATAACCATCCAGCAACAGAGTGGTTTATGAAACAAGCCGGCAGACCTAGCTCAATTTCTAGTGTCATGGTATCAGTATCACAAAGACTTCTCTCTACTCTATGGCACTATTGTTGGGAGTCTTAGGGTACGTCCTCACTACCGCGGGTAGCCGTCGATCTTTTAGCGATCGATTTCTCGCGTCTTGTAAAGACGCGAGAAATCGATCGCCAGAGCTGCCCCTGTCGACTCCAGCACTCCAGCTTGACGCGAGGCATAAGCTGGAGTCAACGGGGGAGCGCACTGCTGACTGCCATCGCCATGAGGACGGCAGGTAAATCAGCTGCAGATACGCCAACTTCAGCTACGTGATTCACATAGCTGAAGTTGTGTATCTGCAGTCGATCCCCCACCCCTAGTGAAGACCAGCCCTCAAAGTCTAAAGACTGAATAGGTTTAGAGACTCCTCAGATCTCCTCCCATTTTCTAACAGAATCAAGGCATGTAGTGTTGTTCTTGTACATGTTGTTTTTAAATGGTGCAGCAGCCTGGTATAACTACATTAGGGTATCTCTTTCATATTCTAGGAACAGAATTAATTACCAGTAAACACTTAAATAAGTTGAATGAATATGAAGGGGGATCCATTATGGCCAGAATAAAAAAAAGTTAAGGGAGGGAAAAGGGGAGAATGGTGCATATATGATCGATAATATACCAGATTTACCAGAGTACAACCAGCACCTCGAAAAGCCAGTCTCCTCATAGTGTCTGTTGGCCAAGCTAAGATACTGGGAGAAGGTAAGACTTTAAAAGTGTCAATTCAGCAATGGTGTTAGTAGTCTAAACTGAAAGAGAAGAAAAAGGAGAGAAAAATAGGGAGGGAAGGGTAAAAACGAGAGAATGGATAGACAGAATTAAAGAAAAAACAGTGAGGAGCGGGGAAAGGTAGAAGAGAGGAACATATAGATTAGTATTTTTGGATTTGTTTTTACCAAAAACAAACTTCCACAAAGAGTACTTTTTCTGCACAGAAAATAAGACATTTTTCTGCATTTTTTAAACGAACTGTTTGCTTTTTCCTAAAGGCCCTGCTGACATATCAGATTTTACTACCAGTCTGAATGTAAAAGAAGAGAGAACTGCAACTGGTTGAAGTGGAGAAGCAGCACAGTGAATGTATAAATAAAAAAAAGTTTTAAGTTCTCAAAAAAAATACAAAGATTCTTTAGCAATGGCCCACATCATTAAGAAACATCTTCAGAGGAGTTTTATGGCTCTCTTTACTGAACAGTAGCCTTCCTTTCTAAACATTTAGCCCCTGTTCATAAAACTTCATCCACATAACCTACTACATGATAAAGTTTACCAATATGAGATTGTGAAACAAATACATCAGTTTGCTTGTTGAAAAACACTTCTATCAAAACCAAGCTTGTATATCAAACTGGATATAAAATAAAGCTGTATTTTATTAAGAGAATAGCTATACCTTATCAATGCCAGTTTCTCTTTTAAGACTGATTTTCTAACAAATCCCATCCACATATACAGAACTGTATAAAAAAAAAACAGAAAATAAAATTAGTCTTACCTATCTAATATGCACTATTTACTGTTTGGAACCAGAACCAAAAGACATGGAAGACAATTTGTTAACCAAATGACAATTTTTTCCTATGCATTTTTACACTGTACATGCTCTTACAGAGGAGTTTTAAGAGCATATTAACGATTAAGTTTTAATATATACTTCATTTAAGGACCTCAGAGCTTCATCTCCCTGTACAACTTAGGTATATGTAAAACTTATATCAAGATTTGGATGCCATCATATACCTACATTCAGTAAAAATCATCCATAAGATGTTTGAAAGCTAGAAAATAATACCACATAGCTGCCATAACACCGGTAACATTTCAGAGCCTGAACTGCATTAAAGATTCTCTGGATCTCTATTTTTTTGGTCAATAATCAAGTTATCAATCTCAAAAGAATACCTTATATTTAGTTGAGAATGTGTAGAAAATACTGCTCTCTTCTTAATGGAACTGATGTCTCATGCTGCCTTCTAGAGTACCAACAATCTCCCTGCCTACAAACTCATTCACTCCTTGTGTGAAGTAGAGAAGGCCTTGAGAGCTATTCAAACATTCCCACTGGACCTGAAAACAGTGTCTCTGTAGCACTAGCATGAAAAATTGCTTTACATCTTGAACATTTTTCAAAAATTTTACAGCCACTCTTAAAAAGTCAGATCTCTTATAATACCTTCTTCTACAGCTACTCACTGAGACCTCTCTTGTGACTCCTAAAACATGACAGGTTACTCACTGCCACATCTCCTGAGGATAGGTCAATAAACATTCTTCTGTTGTAATCTATTAAGAACCCATCAACATATTGCAATATCTAATCTCCTTGAAAGAGTCAAGCTTTTACACATATTCAACACCGTTTACTTAAAAGAAGCCAATTGGGTTTTAATAAGCATTTATCTTTCTGCATCCCTTTAAAAATAACTAACCAGGAAAAATACACAGGTGTCAAGAAAAACTACTTGTTTGCACTGTTGGTATCCTCCACACGTCTGTAGAAATATTTCTCAGATAATTGGCAACTGTCACAAAATGACAGAGGGAATATATCATACACTCTTTCTATATGATTATTGATAAATAAATCCTGAAACTGGCCTGAAACATACGAGAAAAAATGGATGGAGGGAATGATGAACTGTAAAAGGATAAAGTTGGCAAAGTTATATGCACATGCTTGTTTCTTCATTAATTTTTGAAGGAGTAAAGGACAAGGGATAGATAATGTGACTTTATTTGATCAACTACTGAGTGTAATACAGGTCTGCTTCTAGGTTAAGTATTACTAAATGGTATAAAGAAATACATTTTCTAGCAAATTTTGTGGGGCTCTTTTCTTAAGAAAAGATAGGTTTTTGGAAGGATTGGGTCTATTTATAGCCCTATAAATAAAAGATTTATCGATACATACACATCTTCAAGTAGTGTACAATTGTTAACTATGAATCGATCGCTTTACAGGTGGAAAAACTGAGGAAGAGAGTATATATTACATAATTCTCTTCCTATATTTTCATTTGTAAAAATGTCATGCACATGGATTTGTCTATCATTCCTACCTACCCTGAGGTGTGCTTCACCTTCTAAGTTGCAAGTTAGCTGCACAGAAACAGTTTTTTGTAACTTTCTTAGGAACGGCTGAAAGAATTGGGCAATTAGTCTAGAGAAGAGATGGGTGGGGTGGCAGGAGACATGATCACAGTCTTCAAATATGCTGTTATAAAAGAGAACTGTGATCAATTGTTCTCCATGTCCACTGAGGGCAGGACAAGAAGTAATCAGCTTAGTTTGTAACAAGGGAGATTTAAGGTAAATATTAGGAAAACCTTTCTAGTTATAAAGTTAGTCATGCACTGGAAAAGGTTATCAAGAGAGGCTGTGGAATCAACATCACTGGAGATTTTTAAGAACAGGTTGGACAAGCACCTGCCAGGGATGGTATAAGTTTATTTGGTCCTGCCTCAGCATCGGGGGCTGGACTTGATCTCTTCAGGGCCTTTCCACCCGTACATTTCTATGATACTTTCAATACAAAAGGCCATGCTCCTCGACTGGACAACCTATGGGCTACGAATAAAATATGAGTAATGTGTCCGAGGTCAGAGTGAGGGCCTGCGAGTCAGGACTCCTTGTGTCTGTTCCCAGCTCCGACAGCGACTCAGTGAGTTGATTGCTTTGACAAGCCGCTTCCCCGCTCCGTGCCTCAGTTTCCCCTAGCTGTAAACGAGGGCTAACACCGCCAGCCTCCCCAGGGGAGGATCAGTGCCCCTGCAGCGAGGCGAGGGGAAGGGAAGCTGGTGCCTCGACGGGGGGTGGTGGTAGGGATGAGGATGGGAACAGAGGGATCAGCTCCGGCGCCGCCGGACGGATCCGGGGCGGGCCCCGGGCAGGGCACCCCCAGGCCGGGGCGCTGTCTCCCCACTAGGAGCGCAGCGGCCACACAAAGGGAAACGGCGGCCTCCTGGACCCCGCAGCCCGGCAGCCCGCTCCGAGCCGCCGGGCCGGCAGCCAGCGCTTACCCAGCCGGCCCCGCTCCGCCTCCGACAGCCGCGGCCGCGCTCGCCCCCCGCCGCCCGCACTGCCGCCCGCGCCGCCGCCACCGCTGCTGCTGTTCCGGCCGCTCCTCCTCACTACCGAGTCTACCGCTGCCGCAAAGCCCGCCCAGCCGTCAAGCGAGCCCGCCAGCACGACACAGCTCAAGCCGCGGGACCGGCCTGCTTTACGGCAGCGCCTCCTCGCGGGACCGGCCTTCCCCTAGTCGCTGCAGCGGCCTCCACGTGCGCAGAGCGGCGCCCGAATCAGACGCCGCCATGAGGAGGCCCAGTGAGTGCGCGCGAGGGGCGGGTGGCCAGCCGGGAACGGGGGTGGTGGTGGTACTAGACCCCACGAGCGGGGAGGGGGCAGCGGGCGCTTCCCTGTCGCGATCGAGCCTGTGAGGAGGCTGGCAGCTCCCCTCCCCCTCTTCGCCGTCCGTGGGGCTGGGGGAAGGGGGAGCCCCCGGGCGGGGGGGGGGGAGTGACCGCGGTTCTGCAGGGGGCAGGTGGGGTCACCCTGGTTTGCCCCCCTTTTCTCTGTGGGGAGAGCCTGGGCTCCCGCCGTGCGGTTCGCTTCTGAGGCCTTGCTGGTCCAGCACAGACTCGGGACCGCGCCGGGCTCTGCTCAGCTTCACGTGCTCCCGCAGCCGAGATGGGGATCCGCGTAGAGCGAGATTTTTTCCGACGCATAATTTTGGGGGAAAGGTCAGAAGACTACGTTTTCTCCTCATTGCTGCGACGCTATTCTGATATTATTCCACAAATACTTTAGGCCCAGGAAAAACGGAAGATTTTTGTTTTTAATTAAAAAAAAAATCAAAATTTTTTGTTTCAAGCTTTGGTTTCTAAAATTTTAAAGTGTTTTGTTTCAAAACGGCGTTCTAAATTCAGATTTGGCCAATTTAAATAATAAAACACAAACAGAGCGAAAAACACCCGAAAGTGACTTAATTGAAACAAAAAGCTTGGACAAAAATTTGTTTTGAGTTAACTGAAGTATTTTTGGTCAATTCGATTTTTTGTGTGTGTTTTCAGTACAACGATTTTTTGGGGGGTGGGTGGGAATGGTTTTGATTCAAATCGATTTTTCAGTTCTGCCCCTTAATCAAAAAATTTATTTACTAAGCTCTCCATCTGTGGCTTCCACACTGGTGTTGCTCATAAGATTTGTATTTGGAAAGTGTATCCAGTCTGCTTGATTGTAACCCATATTGATGTTTTCAGAGTTGAAGAAGGCTAGTAAGCGCATGACCTGCCATAAACGATATAAAATCCAGAAAAAGGTAGGTCTCAATGCCAAATTTGCTATTAAGTTTTCATATTAAAACAGGTAGCCAAACTATGGCCCGCAGGCCCATCCTGTCCGGCCCCTGAGCTCCTGGCTGGGGAGGCGAGCTCCTACCCTCTCTCCTGCTGTTCCCCTCCTTCCCCTGCAGCCTCAGTGCACCTTGTGAGCAGCACTCTGGTGGGTGGGGCTGTGTGCTCCAACAGCGTGGGGGGCGTGTCAGGATGGGGGTTTGGCTAGGAGTCAGGGCAGTCAAGGGACAGGAATCAGAAGGGTTGGATGGGGGTGGGGTCCTGGGGGGTGACTAGGGTCGGGGTGGGGTCTCTGGAGGGGGTAGTCAGGGGACAAAGAGCAAGGGGGTGTTGGATGGGTTGGGAGTTCTGAGGGAGGCAGTCAGGGGTCGGGAAGTGGAGGGGTCAGATAGGGAGCAGGGGCCAGACTGTTTGGGGAGGCCCAGCCTTCCCTACCTGGCCCTCTATACAGTTTTGCAACCCCAATGTGACTGTTGGGCCAAAAAGTTTGCCTACCCTTGTATTAAACTATTAAAGGAACACTTGGATATATTTCAGCCCTAATTAGAGATTATGTAAATACATAGTTTTTATGGTATTTACAGTTTCAACCAGTTGCTAGTTTTTAAAGTTCATCTCTGGATCCAAATTTGGTTGGAGGTTGGATGTAAGTTTTGAGTAGAACCCATTTCTGTTTAAAGCATAACTAAATGTAGGTGCCCTAATGACCAAAATGCTTTTGGAGTGTGGTATTATTTTTATTTAATGTTTATATTGCAGTAATACTAATAACCAGCCAAGTTGAGGCACAACTGTGAACCACCCATTCCATACATAACTTGTCATTTTGCTCATCAGTTTATCTAAGATATTTCTAATGCATTATGGCATCTAAGCACCTTGTATACAAATTAGGGTAACAGTAGCTTGCCCAGATTGTCCTCATTACTCTGATATCAGGCATGCTTTTATTTTGTATTATTTCAAAGTTGTTGGTGTTCCTTCTGTTTGAATAAACGGGCATAAAAGTAGAAAATGAATGTAGCCTGAGTGCAATGTGCATTGTAATGCTAATACCACACTGTAAAGAGAGTTCACACGTGAAAATTAGGGCTGTAGATTAATTGCAGTTAACTCACGTGATTAACTAAAAAAAATTTAATTGCAATTTTAATCGCACTATTAAACAGTAGAATACTAAGTGAAATGTGTTAAATATTTTTGGATGTTTTTCCACATTTAATATATTGAGTTCAATTACAACACAGAATACAAAGTGTACAGTGCTCACTTTATTTTTATCACAGGTATTTGCACTGTAAAAATAAGTATTTTTCAATTAACTTAATACAATTACTATAGTGCAATCTCTTTATTGAGAAAGTGCAACTTGCAGATGTAGATTTTTGTTGTTGTTACATAATTAAACTCAAAAACAAAACTGTAAAACTTTAGAGCCTCCAAGCACTCAGTCCTACTTCTTGTTCACCCATGCTAAGAGAAACAGGTTTGCTTATATTTATTGGAGATAATGCTGCCCTCTTCTTATTTGCAATGTCACTTGAAAGTTAGAACAGGCATTCACATGAGACTTTTGTAGCTGGCATTGCAAGGTATTTATGTGCCAGATATGCTAAACATTCGTATGGCCCTTCATGCTTCGGCCACCATTCCAGAAGACATGCTTCCATGCTGATGATGCCCATTAAAAAATAATGTGTTAAATTTGTAACTGAACTCCTTGGGGGAGAACAGTATATCTCTTGCTGTTTTACCTGCATTCTATCATATATATTATGTTATAGCCGTCTCGGATGATGACCCAGGACATGTTGTTCATTTTAAGAACTCTTTCACTGCAGATCTGACAAAACACAAAGAAGGTATCAGTGTGAAATTTCTAAAGATAGCTACAGCACTCGACCCAAGGTTTAAGAATCTGAAGTGCTGTCCAAAATCTGAGAGGAATGAAGTGTGGAGAATGCTTTTAAAAATCTTAAAAGAGCAACACTCAGATGTAGAAACTACAGAATCCAGACCACCAAAAAAGTCAGCCTTTTGCTGGTGGCATCTAACTCAGATGATGAAAATGAATATGCGTCAATCCCCACTGCTCTGGATTATTATTGAGCAGAACCTGTCATCAATATAGACACATGTACCCTGGAATGGTGGTTGAAGCATGAAGGGACATATGAATCTTTAGTGCATCTGGCACAGAAACATTTTACGACATTGACTACAAGAGTGCCATGTGAATGCCTGTTCTCTCTTTCAGGTGACACTGTAAACAAGAAGGGCAGCATTATCTCTTGCAAATGTAAACAAACTTGTTTGAGTGATTGTCTTATTTCTTGTTCAGCCAAAGTGGACTTGTAGGTTCTAAAGTTTGCATAGTTTTGTGTTTGAATGCAGATGGGTTTTTTTTTTTACATGATTCTACATTTGTAATTTCAACTTTCATGAAAAGAGATTGCACCTCAGTACTTGTACTAGGTGAAGTGAAAAATACTGTTTCTATTGTTTTTTTACAGTGCAAATATTTGTAATCAAAAATAGAGTGAGCCCTGTACACTTGGTATTCTGTGTTGTAATTGAAATTAATATATTTGAAAATGTAGAAAACATCCAAAAATATCTAAATAAATGGTAATAATTTTTTTAATCTCTTGACAGCCCTAGTAAAAATTGTTTTCTTTTTTAATGCCAAATATTTTTAAACAGAAAACCCACCAACTGCTTTGAAGTAATGCAAAAAACTAGGCAATACAGAACATATATTGAGTGGACATAGGGTTCATCTACAATGGGAAGTTGCTTTTAAATATAGGGAGTAAATCTACATTGGCAGAGAGATGGTATAAATGACATAACTTGAGTCTTTAAACCTTTAACTTATGCAGTTCAGGTCATCTTATTTAAGCACAGCTACCTGCTGATTCAATGTGTAATTGAAAGCCCATTACTCCAAACACAGAAAATCTTTATAGACATAAATATGAAGGAAGGGGAAATGTGATGGTCTCTGTATCAAACTGGATTTGTGACTCCAATACCAAATTTTGTTCTTTCTTGCCGATAGGTTCGGGAGCACAACAGAAAACTTAGGAAAGAAGCCAAGAAGCGTGGGCACAAAAAGCCCAAGAAAGATCCAGGAATTCCCAATGCTGCACCTTTTAAGGAAGAGGTTCTTCGTGAAGCTGAGCAAAGGAAGCAAAGGGTAAAATACAGTTTATAACAGAATGAAGGGGTTATGTGCATATCCCCACTTCAGAAAAACTTGATATGCGTCATGTACGAAAAATAGTTTTAATAACCATTGGCTCTGAAAATACTAGAGATTCTCATTTTCAATTTAATTTAATATATTATCTAGTACGTTATGTGAGTTTTTTAGTATTTGATACTATAACTGTGTATAGATGCAAATATACAAAAATGCAGGCTAAGTAATTTCTAGAATAATTAGTGCTTCCTGTGAAGAGTAAAATCTCCAGGTACCCTATACAGCTGTATTTAAAAAAAAAAAAAAAAAAGTCTTGCTATTTTAACACTTGTATGATGAAATCCTCTGTATAGGCACCTAGATATGTGTGGGCAACATTAACGCTGTATGCTAGTGTGACTACCTGCCATAGAGGGGCCATCACTGACATCATTTGAAGGTGTCGAGTGCCGATGAGAAACACAGTTGAGAAAGTAACTGACATACTTCCCGGATGGATTGTATTTTCTAAATTGTCAACCTACCCTAAATTTTCAGTTACTGAGGGACAGTCTTCACTCATTGACATATTTGCTTTCCACAACCAACTCTGTATAATTTTTCATGAGTGATGTACCTGAATACTTGAATGCTAATATCTAAACTGTATTGTTAAATTAATTCTCATAAATGTAGGTTATTGCTGATTATATATTCAAGAGAGAGAGAGAATCTTACAACTTTTAAAACAAACATATTTGTGGATAATCTAAGCACTATGCCAAAACATTCTTTTCTTACCTATGTATTATAATTTTTTTACATCAGCCTTAATAAAATTTTCATTTCTGTCTGTCTTGGCACCAAAGTATCTAAGTGCCTCCACAAGTTTTAATTGGCAGTAGTAATGTATCACCATTTCCATCAGGGAAAAGCAGGAGTAGAAATAAGCTTGCACAGGCCGACCGCTTCCTTTAGCTCCTGCCCTTGATTTCTTAATAGTATCCACATCAAGACTGAAAGGACTATGGAGACTGAACATCTCTTTTCCTTCAATACAACCACTTTAGGTCAAGATTAAGACCTAAACCATACTCTTGAGTGAAATCCTAGTTCCACTGATATGTTGCCATTGAATTCACTGCAACTAGGATTTCTCTATCCACACAAGGAGTGAACTTAGCTTTCTAGGGTTCTTAACCTGGCACCTTTCACTAGCACTAAAAAACATACAAAATATTCAAAGAATGATCCTAGGTGGCAATGTGTAGCACTTTTATAGCACTGCTCTTCATGTTCAAAGCACTGTGCAAACAATCTTGATCATGAGAGGGAAGGAAGAATATTTTTTGGCTTATGAAATGTCTTTCTCTGTCTTGTTTTGTTGCAATTAGCTTGAAGAACTAAAACAAAAGCAGAAACTTGCTAGGCAGAAAGACCTTGAAAAGAAAAGAAAGCTACAAGCTAAAAAGAATTCTACCAAAGCAAATAAACATCCAGAGGAAAAGGTATGTATTTGTAGTATAATTCTTCTTTTTTCAAAGAAGCTAGTTCACTTGCACAAGAGACAAACTTTCCATCCTCTGATAAGGCCTAATCCAGTACCCTTTGAAGTCTATGGCAGAATTTCCATTGCTTTCAAGTTGGACTAACCAAAAAGACTTGGTGTAGTGATAGATCCAGTAAGGACATGGAAATTATTATGCATCCCTTTTATCAAAGTATATATAGGGGTGTCAGGTTTACTGCTAACGTCAGTTACACCTTTCTGGAATGTTGGTCTACGTATTGCAAATATCACAGCTCTACTAGGTCTGTTTCCATTGAAGTTTTATAGGAATGATAAATGTGATCCTCAAAGTATCATTTCACTTAAGTAACATATATTCCCTGAGGGTTGCTTTTTCATGCTATTAGAAATATTGCAGTTCTAGTTGCTATTACCTTTTAATGTGTAAAGAAAATATTTTAATTTGTGCCTTTAGATTCTTTTATCTCCTCGCACCCTCTTTTCATTCAGGAATCAACAATGAAACTAAAAGCAAAATCTAACAAACTGCTGGATAAAACTTCAAATAAATCATTTTGCAGAGAACTTAAAAAGGTAAGAATTTCTAATAATTACTTTCTATATTTTGATCAGCATTCAAAAAAAATTAAATTGATACTTTCCTTTTCAGTTATTTAGTTAAGAGGTTTATATATTACAGACTTTGTTAGAGAACAATACACTTTTAGGGTCCCAGCCTTCTAAAGTGCTGAACATTCACAACTCCCATTAAGGACGTTCAGTACTTTGCAGCACTATGCCCCTGGAGCTAAAGGCAAAGGAGCGTTTTACAAAAGTACTTCAGGATCATGTTCTTTATCATTAAACTCTCATTCCTAATTAACTAACATCTGCCTGCTTAAAGAAAAAGTTGAATGGGCTTCACTTTTCTGTCCTGCAAGACAGAGGCCTACTATACCCTTGTATTGTTACACAGTGTTTGTGATGACAGGTTGATACTGACCCAAGTATTAGAGAGAACTGACTGAGAAATCCAATGGGCTGTTGCAAATAGGATGAAAAAAATGGAAATTATTTTAGTTTGCTATAAAACCCTTTTATCATTTGAGATCACAACAACAGATTACACACACACACACACACACACACACACACACACACACACACACACA